>CM068367.1:1427701565-1428299065 GCA_034769895.1 Magicicada septendecula | reverse complement strand
TTGGCTGTACTCGGTTGACTCACAGCGAGTGATGCGTGTAATGGGACACGTACTTCTTAAATAATTTACATTCTTTAAATCACAATCCATTGCTTTTAAATCTGTTATTATCTAAAACATCTATCAGTAAATATAACAAAGTTTTAGAAACGTTTGTATAAAATTCAAATAATTTCTACAATAATTATATAATTATAAATATTTCTTCAAATAGTATATACTTCTGCATGTAAAATTTTATAAATTGTATTAGTATGTTTTCACCTGACGCACATTTTACAGAAAATTAGTCTTAACATTTAGGGGAGTTTTTATATGAATTAACGAATAGTCACCTCTTTATTTAACCATATAATATTTTTATTTTCTTTTTTTTAATAAATGTATAATTGTAAATAAACCATTATGTTTTGTTTCTATTTGAATTTGTTTTTTTATAAGTAATTTATTATTAGTCTATTATGTTTTAGATATTAAAATTTTCTCAGATATTCATTTTGTTATATTTTTGTACGTTTTTAATCAATTCGGCATTCTGAATGTCTGGAAATTTGTGGTTATTATTTAAACAGTGTATGACTAAATTGTACTTGTAAATATTTGGTTTTAAAAATGCATTCGATGTTGAAGTTATCTATCGAGTAGTTTTTTTTTAGACTGGCCTAAGTAGAATTTATTGCAATCGGGACAGTCTATTTTGTAATCTCCATTTTTAATGTAAACATTGAATATAGTGTTAGGTTTTACTTAATTAAAAACAATATTTTTGTATTACAAGATTTTTTAAATTTTGTACCTCTAAATAGTTTACTTAGTTTACGAGTTATATTCCCGTAGTTTGTAATGGTAGAAGTATATACGGGTCATTCAATAAGTAACGAGACAAATTGCTCTAGCTCAAAAACTACTAGATAAATCAATACGATACTTTCAGGAATACAAGTTGGCATCCTTGTAATGACTTTTGATTAGCTGTTTAATAACATTTCGTAAACATAACCTCTAATTTACTCAATCAACAATGGAGAGTCCGCTTGAAAATTGCACCGCGGAAGAACAACGTTGAGTGATTAGATTTTCAGTCGCAGAAGGTGTCAAACCTTCTGAAATTCATGAAAAAATGTTAAAAATGTATGGAAATCATTGTTTGCACAGGTTCGAACATTTATAAATGGGTAGAACAGTTTAGAAGTAGTCGTGCAAATGTCAGCTATGAGCAGTGGCATGGCCGACCGGTCGAAGTTTCAACACGCTCGCTTGAAACCCGCATTGACGTGCGTGGACCCCTTAAGGAGGCACTACGCGGGAAAAAATTCGATTCCAATGAAGAGGTAAAAATTCATGTGCAAAACTGGCTCCGTCAGCAACTCACAGAATTTTATGCCAGTGGCATTCGGAAGTTAGAAAAACGATGGGATAAGTGTATTACAGTTGGGGGGGATTCTGTAGAAAAGTAACCATCACTTTGTATTATTGATTCAATAAACGAGTTTTAAGGTAGAGAAATTTGTCTCCTTACTTATTGAATGACCCTAGTATTATTTGAAGAAATATTCGTTATTATTATTCCGGTTGTACAATGTTCACACATTTTCCGGAACCAAAGATTACAGAAGTGATTTATTTCTCATCTACCACTGCTGCTTGCCCATCCAAAGATCTTCTTCAATTTCTCTTTCCCTTAATATAATCTAAAGTTCTTTTATCCATGTGATAGACGGTCTTCCTCTTTTCCTTTTCCCTGGTAGGGCCCATTCCATAACTCCCTTTGGGTAATCTTTCCTGTGTCATTCTTTTCGTGTGTCCGAACCATTGTAATTTTTTTATTTTTTTTTTAGATAAAACCAACAATTGAATTTTTCACATTCACTCTGTCCTGAATGACTTGATTTCTAATTTCCTCACGTCTGGATACTCTTGCCGGACGTCTCCAAAAGTCGATCAATTTTGTTCTTGTGTGTTTATTAGTAGTGCAAGCGTCTAAGCAGTAAGTCGTGATACTTCTAAAAATGGTTTTAAATATTTTGGTTTTAGTTTCTGCTGTAATTTGCTTATTCCAGAAGATTCCATTTAATGTAGATGTAGCCATCTTTTCCAAATTAATTCTGGATTGTATTTCTTTACCTTGCTTCCCACTGGCCGTAATTGTCACCCCTAAATACTTGTATTCCTCTGTATATGAAATCTTCTCCATGTCTTCCTTCAATATCAAGTCTTGATGAAGGCCACCTATTGGCAGGTATTTTGTTTTATTCATATTTACCTTTAGTTCCCATTTCTGATATTCCCGTATCAAATTTCTAGTCATGTACTCCGTGTCTTAAAAATCATGAGACAAAAGTAGTCGGTCATCAGCAAACTGTAATGTATAAACTGTATCACCGTCAAGTAGAATTCTCATGTTCCTGAACATTTTTTTTTTTTAAGTCTCTATTGCTGCCTCCGCATAAATTTTGAAAAGCGTAGATGACAGTCAATATCCCTAGCGTTGTTGATAACACTGTTACGACGGTCTACTTGATCGTCGTAGGTACAGTGGAAACAAAATAAGTACAACACAACAATTAAGTCAGTAATCACACCTTTACATTTTACAGTTAAACAGTTCATAATTAACAACACAGTGTCTACAACTAATCAAATGAAAATTGTTCACACGCAATAAAAGGTCCACTAATATTAAAACTCATTGTATTACAATTATACCGTCCGAATATAAAACGCAACACTTCACTAATAACTACTTGAACGTACACAGTAATAACTCGAACCGCTCTGTAAATATATCGCACTAATACTCTCGAACCGCACAGTCAAAAATCCACCTCGTACTGAACTGAACGTCGTTTGAGTACCGGTATTTATAGCTAGTCGAATATCTAGACGATTCCTAATTGCGTCGTAGCGTGCGTATGAGCTACGTAATTAACTGCGGCCTTGACACAGGCCGAGCGCCCGAGCGAAGCCCGGCACAGTCGAGAAGATTCTCGCAGAATGCGTCTAGTAGCACGCTTACATTCTGGATCTCTCTGGAACGTTCGACAAACACGTAGATTGTTCGTGATGCCGTAACAATACAAATGTTGCAAATGCAAAATTCACAATACAGAAAATGTGCAAGTACAAATACAAATATTGAAGAGTTACAGAGAAAATAATAATTATGTCAAGACGTAGTTTCTTTATGAATAATGAAGACGAAATGGGTGAATAAAACGTTCCCCTCCATACAAGCACGTAAGGCACAGTGAACCTGTACTACCTAAATGGGAAGCAGTGTACTCACTAAGCACGGCAGACAAATTGCATTGTATACGTCGAGCGGCGGAAACATAATTCACTTGAAAGTACGTACACACGCTAGTCTGTTTATATAACAAGACATATTGACTGACTGAGAGACATCTATTTATAGGGGCCGGGAAGAGACCCTCCCTTCTCAACCAACGGTTGACTGCTTGCAAATTCTCTTTTGGTTAAGGTCAATATAATACACAGCAAAGGGAGGGGGCAGCGGTGTATAATCAAATATCTAACCCTTACTTCAATCGCGGGCTTCCCTCCTTTGCAGACGAAATAATTGTGAGCATGCCGTACAGAATAAGCGATAACATCTCCAGACAAATATCTACATCATAGACTTGCCTGTTTCTATATTCTAGACGATTTCATCTGTCTTCCGACTCATTCAACTTTAATCCCTACGTTTCTATTTCTCTAACATATTAAAAACTACTTATTTCATTCATTAAAAATACAAACTTACAAACAATACAAACAAATAATAATATATAACAAACAATACATACAATACAAACAATTAAACTTACTGACAGTCGGTATCAGGAAAACGAAGGCAATGACAATTACCTAA
The DNA here is from genome assembly GCA_034769895.1 of Magicicada septendecula. Classification (NCBI taxonomy): domain Eukaryota; kingdom Metazoa; phylum Arthropoda; class Insecta; order Hemiptera; family Cicadidae; genus Magicicada; species Magicicada septendecula. Next base: position 1,428,295,191 of record CM068367.1, on the reverse strand, counting down.
GCAGAAAAGTAAATGACCAGAAAGGTGTAACACTAGAGATAAAAAACCATATTCCAAAGAGTAATAAGGATGAGCGAAGGGAAATGTTATTATTAATAATAATACTTTACTATGATGTCATAGAATTAATTTCCTGTGGTAAACATACAGTACCCCTATAGCTATAACTATGGTTTCAATTTGACATCCTGAACCATTACATTAAAATACTAAACTTTTTTTAAAAATTCAATAGTATTATATTACGGATTCTCTTTAACGAAAATAATATTTCACTTAGTTTTGTTTTTTGATTTTTAATTTCTAAGTCGGCGGTCCCTTTTCCTTGGTACGTAAACGTTTCGACAAATTAACTGTAGTGACTCTTCACTGCTATCTTCTGCATTTTTAGAGATTAATGTATGTCATACTTTAACAATTACCTTACACAAAAATATAACACAAATATTAACTTATTTAATATTTATGTTAAAATTAATGTTATATTAACAAGTTAAAATTTCTGTTATATTTTTTGACCTATCCTCACAAACCCTTCACCAGAAAAATTCATTAATTGACGGTCACTACGAATTTAAGGAATTAACTTATAGGAAAAGTGAATTAAATGTTAAATATAAATAATATTACATTTGATTTTATATTTCGTTTTCTACATAATTTCAAACTGCATTTTTTCTTCTCCTCCTCCTCCTCCTCCTCCTCCTCCCCCTCCCCCTCGTCCTCCTCCACCTCCTCCTGCTACCCCCCGGATTCTCCTCTTTCTTTTTCTCCTTCTTCTCGACTGCTTGCAAGTATTCCCTTCTGGGTAAGGTCATACTCAGTAAACTGGGGGGAAATCAGCGGTGTATAATTAAATACCAAACCCGGGGTCTTCCTTCCTTTCTCTCGTATCAGAAAAAATAATTGTGTTTATGCCGTCTGTACAGGCTAAGTGATAACATCAACAGACAAATATCTACAGCGTAGACTTGTCTGTTTCTGTATACTGGACGAATCCGTCTGTCCTCCAACCCATTTAAATTAAAACCCTACAAGAATCTCTGGCGTTTTCAGAAGAACTTATTTTATTCAATTAAGGATACTAATTTGCGACAATACAACGTATTGAGAGTGGATGTCAGGAAAACTAAAAGTATACTACACTCTCCCTAATCCGGCAGATATCAGACCAGGGTAGTGCCGGATCAGTGGGAGTGCCGGATTTATGGATAATTATTACCAGTGGTTGATTTCTAAAATTATAGGTGCCGTGACGCATCAATTTAAAAGTTGTACAGACACAAAAATACTTATATTTTATATTTAAATATAAAATATACTTATGTAGATATACTTATACAAGATGCAACCTAACGTGTACTACTAAAAATTCTACCAAATTTTAGCGAATCACTTTCCACCAAACTCGCACACACTTGCAATTCTCTGCTGTTTTTGGGCAAAGCATGATATAAAACATATAACTTATCGATAAAATATTTGAAGCTGGTAATTCCTGAAACTGACTGTACTGCATCAAATATTGAAAGTTCAAGACTACGAATAGCATAGTTCCGTACCTTAAAAAACGGAAATTTTTCTCTGAATAATGCTCCAACACCCTTCTTATTTCCAATCATCACAGTAGCACCATCACATGACAATCTTTTTAAATTATTACTTAAAAATGAGTCTGTCATCCCGTAAGAGTAAAAGCAGTCAATCATACAGTCAAATACGTCCCTAGCGGTAACACTGTCAAATTTTAACAAACCTAAGAACAGATTAATTGGGTCATCCATAGAAGTTTGTGGAATACAAAATCGAATGTATACAATCAAAAAGACTTATTACAAAGAGAAATGTTTAGTTTTGTAGTGGGGCTGACGAGGGGCACAATTTAAAAAACAGTAGTATATTTTTTTAACCATTAGGTTTTTATTTTCATATATTTTTTTTGTAATTTATTTTTGGATCAAAGAGGTTCTGGTAAGCCGTTCCGGCGCGTTTCCCCTGAAATCAAGCACTGGGTATAACAGAGAGAACGCATTTAAATGACAAAATGTAGCGTATATTCTACATAACTGTAAAACATGAAAAAACACATGATTGAAACATTGGTTAAAAAAAATAGTAAATTATCATCTATTTTTTTTTTTTTATTATTCAGTCTAGTTTTATTTTATAATTTAGTCCAACACAGAAAAAAGTGAACCTCGCTGAGTAGTAATGTACAGTACTGTTCCACTGGAATGAAAAAGCTGTAAATTTTCTTCTGTTTCTCGGCTTGAAACACCACTTTTAACACTTTTTCTTGCAGTTTTTTCAACAAGAGAATTTCACAGGCAACCACGCCATTTTCTTCTGGCTACTTAATAGAAGTTGTGAAGGCGACCTCTGCCATATCATGCCCTACTGTGTGAACAGCTGTCGCTACTTCTCCCTCTAGCTCCTACTCCTCCTCCTCCTTTTCCCTAGTCATCACATCGACTATTTCATCGTCTGTCATAAACGGGTTTTCCATCTTCGTCAACCGCCAGCCCCTTGTTTACATCGTCCGTTGTCGAATCATTTGTTTGTCTACTAGTTTTTCAGCGATCGCATCTCGCATCTCGTGCAGTTCAGCATGTACGTTGCCGTTATCATCCACACTGAAATATTGCTGTCTTTCTGTGTTTTGCCCATTTTTTTCTTCTTCTTCTTCTTCTTCTTCTTCTTCTTCTTCTTCTTCTTCTTCTTCTTCTTCTTCTTCTTCTTCTTCTTCTTCTTCTTCTTCTTCTTCTTCTTCTTCTTCTTCTTCTTCTATATTACATAGCACAGTACACAGCGAGGGACTAATTGTGCAAATGACGACTATAATCAAACAACTACTTCTTTCACCTAGAAGTCGCCAGCACACGTCTGAAAACGCCGGACTACTGGAGGAGACGGTCTACCGCAGTGCCGGATTACAGAGGGTGTACTGTAATGGCAACTACATAAGCAGAAAAGTAAATGACAATATCAGTGTGTCCCGATACATAGAAAACAGGATTCCAAAGGTTAAAATGGATGATTGAAGAGAAATGTGCATATTACACAAACCATTTTCATTCGGAAGATGATAGCAAACATTCTGTGGCTACCACTTTAAGTCTGTATTGCTATTGCTAAAATTTTTTATGTATTTAATGTACAACATTATTTTTAAAATGTATTTAACCATTCACTTAATACCTAATATAATTGTTGTTCAAATTCATTCCCGGGGTGTTTGGCCGTGGTCCACTGTTTCTGAATAAAACAGACGTTTCAACAGCACCATCGACTGCCATCATCAGTGCAAAAATTCGACGACACCTTCAAAATTCGACACAGTACTGTGTTTTCTAACGTGTACCACCCTATGTTAGTAAAGCTCAAATTATACACTGATGATGGCAGTCGATGGTAATGTCGAAACGTTTGTTTTATTTAGGAACAATAGATCATAGCCGAATAGCCCGGAAATGAATTCCGGCCAACATTTTTTCCGGCCGTGTAAGCTTACGGAGTATATTACCTAATATCGTTATTTAATACACAAATTGTGAATTCTGAGGACAAACGGAATCGTCGTAGAATGAAGAATAAAATCAGTAAGTATATTCTGATTCTGTTATTCTGATTACCTGATTGTTGTAAGAGAATATCTTCTTGATTACAAATTATTAATTTTGATAATTAAAGGTGGTTATTAGTGATTTCATTGGTGTCTTGAATTTATTTTCTACTGTACCATACGACGATAAATTAGACCGTCGTAAAAAAATAAAATAAGTAATGACGTACTTGGTTTTATAGTTATTGATAACACAATACCAAATAAGTTATAATAAAGTATTTTAGCATTCTTAAGTACGGGGAAATTTTAATTTCTTTTACAGTTAATAAGAAGAGTCGAAAATACTTCTGACATAAGACAAGCAAATTACTTTAGAGAATGAAATGATTATCTACCTACGTAGAATTACAAATAAATTAGATAGTTCAAACAACAATATTGTCCCTTTTAATATAAAAAGTTGAAGTCTTTGGTTTTTAATACAAACTTGTGAGTACGGTTTCATAGTTCTGAAACTTAGTTTTACAACGTCACTCCTGACAACTTTTTTCTACTCATGCAGCTCATAATAAAACATACATTTAATATTAGTTTCTGTAAACTTTGAAAAATTTAAATAAAATATGAAAGTTACTATAAATGACAGTGAGTGTTAATTTCAAAAGTTACAGTTACAGTTTTAAATCAGTTGTAAATATACGCATCCAATAGAAAGTTAATTACTTTATATATTAATTTTGCTCTCCTCAATTTTATTTTTGTTCCTTGTAATTCATTACTCTTAGAACACCTACCTATATCATAACTTGTAATATAATTGTGATATATGAATATAGGTTTTTTGGTATTTGATATATGAGGAGTTGATAAAGTTTATTAATATGTTTCATATAAGAGTTAGAATAAGTTCTGTGTGCACAGTTTCCTTTGTTTAACGGACACATTTTGTGCTATATGCCTTCTTACTTTGAGTTTACTTGTTCTGTGTTCACTACATGTCTTCTGCTTTACCATGTCAAGGTATAGACTTACAACCTGTTTTGACTTTACTGAAGCTACCTGTTTCCTGATCTACCATTATTTCGTCTTCCTTGGGGTCCGTTTCGTATTACTTGTTCAGGTAGCCTCGTGTCTTCCATTCTCTCAATATTCTGCCTCTATTTTGTTTTTTCTTCCCTTTTTCTGCTGCTGACCGAGAGTATATATTTAGCCCAGTTATTATATCTCTATTTCGTATTTGATCTCTGTGGCTGCAACCTTTGGTTTCCCTCAAGAACTTTATTTCATTTGTTTGTATTCTTCGTTCATCATTTCTCGTCATCTTCCAAGTTTCACTTCCATAAGTTAAAACAGGTGTTGCCATTACTTTATAGAATTTTATCTTGATGTCTTTCATTCTCTTATTGCCAAATGTTCTATGTACAGTATTACATACCACTTTAAATCTATTTATTTTTACATAGATGTCGCTGTCGTGCTCATAAGTTACATCGCACGCTAGAAAATTGAAATGCGATACCTGTTCTACAGCGTGATTGTTTGTAATCAACCTTGGAACGTATCGAATTCTTTCCTCTAAAGGCCATACACTCTGTTTTCTGGTTAGACATTTTAAGATTTACATTCTTTCCATATTTGGCTCAAGTAGAAAAACAAGTGCTAACTGGAGATTTTTCTCTGTTATTTTTTTCATAATAATCTGGTCATCGTTGGACGTTGACCAGTAACCCGTTAAACCTAACCTGAGTTAAATCAAGATACTTTGAAATACAATTAAAGTTTAAAAACCGCAATAATCGCATCGAATTTGTAATTTTATTATGCTGTAATTAAAATAGTGTTACTAAGTGAATTAATTATGTATTTAATGTATTTGTTTAAAAAAAAATTTTAATTATTCCACTTTTCTAAGCGATGTCGAACACATACACACACAAACTATATATATATATATTCAATCAATTTCTACTACAGTTCGTTTCTTGGTATATATAAAGTAATTAAAATTTATATTTATATTACCTCAAGATGTTATTTTTCCTTATTTGGACATGTTTCGAGAGCTCCCGTTCTCTCATCCTCAGCCTTCGCGATCTTGCGTCTGGTGAAGTATGTGTGTGTTGGCTGGATGCTATTAAGGTTTCTTGTTGGTCTCTGGTATTTTAAAGTTGTATTGTTGTGCGTGATTGTGGTATATGTATTTGTATTTTGTGTATTTTCGATGTTGAGTGCTTTGAATATTGTGTCATGTTTTGTATTGATTTGTATTTGTTCAGGTATTAGTTTGTTTTGTGTTTTATGTTTGTATATCTGTAAATTTTTCCAAATGTTCATTATGGTGTCTTTGTGTGGTATATGTTTTATTAGTGTCATATTGGTTATGTATGGGAATTCATGTCCTGTGTTTATTGCATGTGTGGCTAAATTGGATTTATATATTTCTGGTTTTTTGTATGCGTTTAGGTGTTCAAAATAAATTTAAATACTTTATATATATATATATATAAATATAATTTTCGCCCTTTTAAAAAACATTTTTTTGGATACGCGCCTGACTACAAGTAATATTATAATAATATGTTTTCGTGATTTTGATGTAGGGGGTTTACAAAATTTCGTTTGCGATTCTTGTGCTTAAGAGATTTTCATGAATACGAAACATAATAACATGTTTTAAGACTTCCATTAGACAAAGAGTTACGTTATCTCCCACCCCCCCCTGGAATATTATCCGCAGTCACTTTTTCTGCGTAACAAGAAATCTGCTGTTTCAGCCATAACAGTATTTCTCCGTTACATCAACCCTCCATTTTGCTGGCTTCTCCAAAGGAAACGCAATATCACGATGCAATTATAATTCAAACCCCTTGTTGTTTCTGAAGTATTTTTTTTTCGTTCCACCAAGATATTCTCTAACCCTCCTGCTGTGGAGACTCTAATTTACCCCAGGTTTAGTTCTTGTCTGTCGTGAAGTATAATATTAAGTGTATTACGCGTACAAATTGATGTAATGCTACTTGTTTGTGTTCCACTAATTCATTCAGTGAACCACACTTCTCAGTACTCCTGTAACTCTAAGCATAAGTAGTAAATTAAATTTATTGTCGTGACGATTTTCTCCGCTTGAATAAAAATTTGTTTTCAGAGTTTGAAGTATATTGTTCTACGAAATAATTGAAGGGTCAGGTCACATTACATCCAGAATTAATTTGGAAAAGAAGGCTATGTCTACATTAAATGGAATCATGTGGGATAAGCAAGTTACAGCAAAAAGTAAAACTGAAATATTTAATATCATTGTGTGAAGTATAATAACTTACGGCTCAGATGTTTGGACTACTAATAAACACATAAGGACAACATTAATGACAGCAGAGATGGACTTTAAGAGACGTTCGGCAAGAGTATCCAGAAGTGAGAAAATGAAAAACGAAGTCATTAAGGACAGAATGAATGTGAAAAATTCAATTGTTGATTTTATCTAAAGAAAACAATAGTATGGACACACGAAAAGAACTGCATAGGAAAGATTGCCAAAGAGAGTTATGGAATTGACCGCACAAGGAAGAAGGAAAAGGGAAGACCACGTATCACCTGGATAGCAGACATTCAGACTATATTGAGGGAACGAGAAATTGAAGAGGATCTTTCAATGCACTAGAAGCAGTGGAAGATGCAAATTCAATCACTTTTGTAATCATTGGTTCCGGGAAATTTGTAAACATTGTACAGCCGGAATGATAAACTAAATAATTTACCTTTTATTTAATCCGCTAAGTGATCTTCTGTTATATGTTTTTACAACATGTTTCGGGGATAAATCCCCATCCTCAGGTAAAATGTTTGTTCACCCTAATGCATAGGGGTCGTCGAAAATATTAACGCATATAAAATGTAACACATAAAACTAGATAAAAACACAGAAAACACACAGAACACACAGTGTACTGTAGTATTGTGTATTGTACAACACACATGAGTTAACATTTTCGACGACCCCTATGCATTAGGGTGAATAAACATTTTACCTGAGGATGGGGATTTATCCCCAAAACATGTTGTAAAAACATATAACAGAAGATCACTCAGCGGATTAAATATAAGGTAAATTATTTAAATTTGGTTCTGACAGCGGTCTGGAGACTATACATAAAGTCACATTTCGTTGCTTAAAAATTTAATTACGTGTGCAAGTCACAAACAGCAAGTTAGTAATTACCAAAATGATTATAAACAGGCGCTGTTAAGCCGTGGTCGGTTGCTATACAACAGCGACATCTTCGACAACGTTTTGAATCTCACCCTCTGGAGTATTCTTCAGGCTGCAAACATTTGCCGGATATCCACCGTAACTGGTTCACAACATTATGTAGCTTTTTGCGGCCTGAAGAAGATCCATGTGGTTGGCATTCAAAAGGTTGCCGAAGATGTCGCTGTTGTATAGCAACATACCACGTCCTAACGGCCCAGTGTTTAATCATTATGTAAGTAAAACAGTCAATAATACATAATATGAAGACTCCAAGCAAGACGATTCTTGCCCTAATTCTTGCTCGCAAGCGTAAGCGTGTCTTTGTAATTACATGTATAGCAAAGTGTATTTATTTAATGCAGCTGCTACTACCTAGTCCTCTGTAAGTAGAACAACTGCAGACTTCATACACTGTACAACGGCTTTATTGCAAACTCTCCCCAATATATTGCCGTGTTTCACCCTCTATACAATAAAGGAAACGCCACCAGACATATTTCTCTCTCCCTCCCTCTCTCTCTCTCCTACGCTCCCTGTTCCTTGTCCAGCAAGAACAGGAAGTATCACAGATATTGCATAATGTGTTATATTTCTTGTACTTCCTTCATTGTTGCGGTTGTTAACCTACACTAGCAGCCCTCAATAATATATACACAGAGGGACACCAAACATTACATAACCATGTAAGCTCTTTTCTCACTGAAAAAATAAATGCAAATATTCTAATTTTGGTAATATTGACACCGGCAGTGTTAACTTACGACAAAAATTAGCAAGTTAATCAAGTACACGTGCACCTATAGGATCCTCTCTCCACCCACCCACCCACCCACACACACACACACACACACACACACACACACACACCCACACACACACACACACACACACACACACACACACACACACACACACACACACACACACACCAGAACGAAATGTTATCGAAGATCAATATTACAGGGTGCCTATGTTCCAATGGATAAATATATTTTGGGCTTTTGTGAAAATCACAAAGGCAAAAATGTAATAGGAAAAAATTGCAAAACTTTCCTATTTTCGCAGCAAATGTTTTGGAGAATTTTGCGACAAAATATAAAAGGCGACAATGTTGCACCGCCTGAGACAGCACTGCGACTGCGCTGAGACATTTTTCCTGATCCGTTTTTCCTAAACTAAATTTCTATCGAAGATCAATATTACAGGGTGCCTATGTTCCAATGGATAAATATATTTTGGGCTCCTGTGAAAATCACAAAGGCAAAAATGTAATAGGAAAAAATTGCAAAACTTTCCTATTTTCGCAGCAAATGTTTCTGAGAATTTTGCGACAAAATATAAAAGGCGACAATGTTGCACCGCCTGAGACAGCACTGCGACTGCGCTGAGACTTTTTTCCTGATCCGTTTTTCCTAAACTAAATTTCTTACTGAGTAGTTTTTGACAATATTTATTTTTAAACTGTCTTTGTAATACTTTTGCTTAGTGTATTTTTTCTCACCTACTTTATATTAACGAGACGAGTGGTGCTGTGGAATTTAACACCAAATACTAAATGTTATAAGAACTACACACGGAACAAAAGTAGGTGTCAAAAATAATTGTAGGATATCTCAACAAATATCTGTCAATCAATGTGTTAGACATGGGTGCAGTAGATCGTTTACTGATTTTAACATTTATATTGACCATCTGGTAAGAAAATAGAAATATCTAGTACTAAGTTATCACGAGACAAATATTTGAAGTTGCTGTTGTTTGCTGACGACTTGATTTGAAAAAGTCTGTGTTTAAGCTTTGTCAGATTTGCAAACAATACAATATATAGAAATCGCCACTATAAAACAAAAGTAAGGAACCATTTCAAGGTAAGGAGCCAATAACAACAACAAAAATAATGATTATTGATCGAATTTTAGAACAGACGAACCACTTAAATTATTTGCAAAATTATATTGGCTGTGATATACAGCGATTTTAATTGGGAAAAATGTAGAAATGTAGTTTACGCTCAGGTCAGTCTTAGATTAGCACAGCCTGCAACCGGCTAGACGTCCCAACGGCTGGTAATAAGTTAAAATAGATATTTTAGGGTTTATGGCTGTCTTTAACACAAATCGTCATTCACACTCCACTCCTTAGTAGGCAAAATATCATATACTCTAATTAAGTTGAAAAATGTGTACTGACTGTAATGAGCCAATAAAATCAACTTTGTTTTATTTCAATGGAATCCTCCAGCTATAATTTCCCAAACAATCAACTTTACGATTAACAATACGTTTTTACATTGTTGTTTGTTTCTTTCTTAATCAAATTTTTGCAACATTGAACTTGACTTCGCAGTGTAATTATATCCAAACAATATTTACCCCTTAAGCCAATGCGTGACTATTCTCCACGGCTTCCCCCTTGCCCACATTTAGCCCTGTAGTCCTCTGCTGAGAATAAAATCCCCAGTATTACACATAAGGCTGGCAAGCGAACTCAGTTATATAGTGTAGAAGCGGCGGTGTGTGGTCCGGTAAGTCGACCCTGCCCTGTAGCTGTTACGCTGTGTGCATTATTTGTGCGGTCAATGAACCTGTGTGCAGTCAAACCAGACAGTAAAGGGTACCAAGTCGTACTAAGCGTGGTGGTTTCTCTGTTGATATTATCCTTGTGTTTTTGTATCCCTCCATTAAACTCTGTTCTACCCTAAGCAAAAACATTGTAAATTACATTTTCTTTTCATAAACGTTTCCCTTGGTCGAACATGTATTTTATTCTAAAACCCAAAGAACATTGTTGGGAATAAACACGGGGCTATTGGGCCGTCTTCAGTGCACAAAAACTGACACGATGTTCGTACGTTAACCACAATACTGTGGTAAAGAGTGTTCGCGGTCCCAAAGAGGAACGTTTATATATATAAATTATATATATAACATTTTCAATGTTGAGTGCTTTGAATATTGTGTCATGTTTTGTATTGATTTGTATTTGTTCTGGTATTAGTTTGTTTTGTGTTTTATGTTTGTATATTTGTAAATTTTCCCAAATGTTCATTATGGTGCCTTTGTGTGGTATATGTTTTATTAGTGTTACATTGGTTATGTCTGGGAATTCATGTCCTGTGTTTATTGCGTGTGTGGCTAAATTGGATTTATATATTTCTGGTTTTATGTATGCGTTTAGGTGTTCAAAATAACGTTTTTTCAGCTGTTTTTTTGTTTGTCCTATGTAACATTTATTGCAATCTTGGCATTGAATTTTGTATATACCGTTAGTTGTAGTATTATTTTTGTTGTGTGAGCTATTTAGAATTTGAAATTTATTTTTATTATTTTTGTATGCTATTTTTATATCTGTGTTTTTAAATAGTTTTGTTAGTTTTGTCATTTGATTATTTATATAAGTGAATGTGGCCCATTTTTGTTGTTGTTATTATTTATGTGTTGTTCATTTTGATTAATACTTAATTTTTCAGTTTTTATTTTATATTTGATTTTATTTTCTATTTTGTTCACAGTATTTTTATTTTATCCATTTTCATAACCAATTTGGTATATTATATTTCTTTCTTTGTCAGTTTCTTGTTTGACAAAAAATGGACCACATTCACATACATAAATAATAATAAGAATCCAGCGTACTACGATTTGTCGAGCAGCACAGGATGCCAGATTCTATTTAAAGCGAAGCTTTCGCCGCGCTGATTCATGGCGACGGAAGCGTATTTGTGTATCTGCATGGACTTCATACGCAGTCGAGAAAAGTAAGCAGCGAAGTGGTTTTTTTATGCACTGAAGTCGCCTCTACAGGTGAGACCATAACGCCTGTAGTTATCAACATCTTTGGACCACAGCCCGGAGTTTATTCCCAACACTGTTGGCGCAGACCGTGATAGCCTCAGGCATAATAAATCCAATGAACATGATTGCAAGACTTAGCGCAGCTAAAGCTGTAATTTGTTTGACTAGCAGTGCTTCTGTATTATATAATAAAACTGAAATGAATCTACAACAGATGTGTAGTGTGAACGCATTACAAAGTGTTATCGAGTAAACATCATGGAGTGTTCACTTGTAATTTAAAAACAAAATTATCATTTTTTTTTCATTATAATGATAGTCGTTAAGTCATTCATGGTCATTTTTATTTTACGGTCTCGTCTTATTATTTCACTGTCAATTGTCTTGTTTGTTTCTTCTTATTTACATCACAATATTTTGTTTATCAATTCATCTAAAATTCTGTCATTTAGATTTTTATTTACCCTCTTCTTACTTTTTCTTGGATTCCATTGTTTACCTCTGTTTCTAATTATTTTTGTTATTATTTCCTTCAATATTAAATCATTCAAATCTTTTGTATAATCTACCCTTACTTCTTATTGGATTTTGATAATTATTTATTCTTTTATTATTTTTGTTCAAAAATAATGTTACTAAAATATTCTGGGTAAGTTGACAGTTTTTTGAATTTTGTATCGAGTAAAATTCATACAGTGTTTGATTAAAAGTACTCCCCGAGCTGTGTGGCCGTGGTCCAAAGTTTACTTCAAAACCAGACGTTTTGGCAGTGCCATCGACTGCCATCTTCAGTAAAAATCGAGTACGCTGACGTGAGGTGGTACACGTTGTAACGTTACCAAATTTGGTAGTTACATAAAGTAAGCAATTATTACATCAAGTGACGGGAAAGCATGAAAATATTTCTAAATAAGTAAAAATATGTGAACAAAAAGTGTGTATCTACAGATATATTAGTGTAAAATTCCAACGAAGAAGAAGGAAGTGTAACATAGCAGCATCGTACACAAAATAGAGAAAGAAAATGACCATGAGCCAAAATAAAATGTTAGAAACCAGGCCCAATAGATTCCAACAGTGAGGGGAAACAACAAAACAATACAATAACTATATATATAATGGAGAAGAAGACAACAAGATTCCAACAGTGAGGGGAACCAATAAAATGACTATGTAAAATAAAAGAAGAGACAACTCAGGAGCAACCACAATGATGGCAGACAAACCAATATATTTATAAATATAAATATTCTGGAACAACGACTACTACAATGGAAATATTGAAGAAGACGTTCAAACCTAAAGAAGAAAGGAAGAAGAAGGACAAGGAAACATGACATGAGTGAAGATAATGGTTAGACGATACAAGAAATCACCATCCACCAAGCATACTAGAGACAATACTAGTAACCAGAAGAATAGTGATTGTCAACTATGAAGAAACAGTGTTTAACATATTTAAGAAATCACAAACAGTAATAGTGAATACTTAATGTAAGTGTGAGAACCTGTGACCAGTTAACCAATTTTAACCTAATAAACCCCACAGACAATTCAAGTGATAAGGTTTATAGCGGAAGAAAATGTATTACTTTCATAGTGGAAACATCAAAGATTAAATAGTCAAAAATACACAGACAGTTAGTGTGACTAATTTAATGAAGATTGTAATCCAAATAGATAATCATAAGACCACCAAGAAATGTAAGATATAACAGTTATATCATTGTTCATAGAACCTGATAATAAAAACCTTTGCAAATTTCAAAAGAAATGTAACTGAATGCCACGGCAAAACAGAATACAATACAAAGAAAGGCCAGAAAAAATAATAACAAACAAAGTAGTTTGTTAAATATCAAACAACAATGTAACAGAAATTAGGTACAAACCAAACAAGAAATATATTATCATTAGTTCAAGAGTATTTGTATTATTGTTTAGAAGGAATAGTGTAAACATGTGTATTAATCAACAGTTAAACTATTGTAATAGAATACCATACTGAAGTCATAATAGTAGTAGCAAAATGCTGCATAAGAATATGTTGTACATTGTTACATAACCCCATAGGAAATGCACCTATAAAACAAAAAATCATATATGTTAGTTAAACCAAACAACCATCAACAATTGTGTCAAACAAAGATTCATTATAAGTAATGATGCATGCTAATAAATGATGTCTTATATTGAAATACACTGCACATAAAGCAGACCAAATATGATAGTACAAAGCTAGATGAAAGGGAACCCAATATGACAAATTAGTTAAGCAAAATACATTGTTAAAACTTGTACAAAGACCACTGAAGGTATTACCAGTAGTTAGAAGAACATCTGGTACTCCTATGAGAACAGATTATGAGTGTAATAATAATAGTTTTATGATCAAAATATTGTAAACTAACTGACTATGAATGAATAGCCAGATGTAAGCAAAGGCAATGTAACCAACTAGTTAAGCAAAATACCTTATTAAAACTTACACAGAGATTAATGAAAGTGTTACCAGTAGTAAGAAGGACATCTAATACTACTATGAGAACAGACCATAACCATAAGAATAGTAATTTTATAGACAAATTATTAAAAACTAAATGACCATGATGGTGGAATCAGAATGTAAACAAACACTATGTAGCAAGTTATTTAAGCAAAATGCACCATCCAAACTTGTTCAAAAGTAGATAAAAATGTTATCAGTAATCAGAAGGACATCTGATACTACTTTGAGAATCTATGTACAATATAATAATAACAATTTAGTTATTGATTTATCAAAAATAACTGACTGCCATGTCATGAACTGATGTAAACAAACCCAATACTAGAAGTTGAAGGGTTTTCAGATAGCTAAAAGCTAACAAATATATTAAATGAACTAGGTACTATAGTTGTACACTATTTGCATTTTCAACATTATATACCTTATGTAGAAAAAACATAAACAAAGTGACAATTTGAAGAAAAGAGATCAGGAGGTAGTTAGACAAGATTACTAGTATATGAAACACAACATTGTGCATATACTAAAGTATAAACCCATGTAAATAAACATTTATATTATTATTAGATTACAAAACAAATGTTATTAGATAAGAAATAATAGTATTAAGGGCGATTATGAATAATCGAATATGGACGCTAGAGACGCCATCATCAAACATTGTTTGAATAATAATTATTCCCAAATTTTTGTATTAAACAATTGAGAAATAGACTCAAACCGTTTAATCAGAAGTGTTATTGTGTAATTAGATAAGATTTGGTGTAATAAAATTATTAATTTTAAGATTCACTATAAAAATTTGTGAAATCGTTGTAGTGGATTAATAATGGACGGAATATATTCTTGTTTGGACTTTATTTAAACTCAGGATGTCCGCGATTTATTGACACCAACCATTCAACGATTAGACAACTAATAAGAAAGTTAGAACAATTATAAACTTTTTAATTATTTTGTGCACCAGTGCTTACGTCATTTTAATCTCCAACCCATATACAAAATTGGTAATAAATTAAAAATTTTACTAAATCAAGGTGTTTTGGGTCGGAGAGTTCAAAGAATTCAAACAATCAAATAAGTGAAAACCGGCAGACAAGCCAGAGCCGCTTCGGAGAAGCGACACAGTCATCTTTCAATCATCAACGAGTCAACACGTATAATTCGACGGACCAAATCGATGAAGAAGTTTATTTTGAATTGTGCGCGACACATATACAGCAGTCATACTACACACACCTAACCTACATATACTGTAACACAGAATTAACGAGTGAATAGTGCGGAGTGAATATAATAGTAAAATACGACCAGTGTATAATATCGGTCGTATTTTCGAGTTTTGTGTTGAAAATAAACCAGGGAGTACAATATTTTTCAATATTTAAAAATAAAACAGAAATAATCATTTCTGTAAAAACGATTTTTTGGATACTACGCTAATCAATAGTAGCGAAGTGTAGTAATGCTGATGAAATTTATCAGAATTGACGAAAGAATTATTTCGCAATTTTTAACTTAATAAATAAATGTTTTTTAATATTTATCATCATTAAAGGCGTCAAGAGTAATTTAAATATTACAAAATACGAGTGCCGCAAATAGTCGCTCAATTGACTCATGCAGTTTTTGACTTGACTAGTGTAGTTAAATATTTTTAATTTTTTGCGAAAGAATATTCTATTCTACTGATAATTACGCATTAGAAGTATTATGAAGAGCATATATATGTTTAGATTAATAAGAAATCAATGAATAATATGTTTAACCCTAATAACTATTTACGTTATTACATAACCTAAAAATAATAACAACAACTTGTCACCTTTTTGTCATAAGTCTGTTCTCAAATAATACAAAGCAGATGAAAGCTATCACAAGAGTTTTTTTATTATAAACTTTTTCTCTTGTTAATAAATACTTTCTATAGTCAACTATTAAATAATAATAGTAATTTTTAGCAGTGCAAATCAACGCACTCGTTTATCAAAGTAACTACTATATACTGGATCCCGCGTACGATAATACGATAGTTATCGATTATATGGTACCGATTTTCAATTTTAATATTTGTTTGTTTGTTTTCTATTAATTGTTTATTAAATATTGTTATAAAACACCACATCTTGTATCTGGCATCATGTCACTTCAAAGATCACACGAACTTGGTAATTTAACTATGTAAGAGGACATAACCTCTCTAAATAAAAATTATTGTATTAACCTACAGTGTTACCAGCCTTGAGGTTAAGAAGAGTTTCTTTTTAAAATTGTTCATAGTAATTATTTTTCTGTAAAATTATTAGTGACTGATTGTTAATTTTAAAAGATTTAATAGCATTCCAAACTGTTAATAAACCTCAATATTTTTGTTACCAGTGGAAAAAGTGTTTAATTTCAAACTTAAAATAGTTTATTTTTTCATAGCTAGTTCTATCAAAAGGTGGCGGCAGAATTTGAATATTCCTTATAATTCAAAGCATAATTCAGTTGTTATTTTATTATTATTGTTCATGCTTATCACGTATGATATTCAAATAGAATATCTCCTTGTATGTGTAGAGTGTATGTTACAGCTGAGCAGTCACCCAACAGAACAGCAATATCCACATATGGTAAGTGGGGAGGTTATCAGCGGAGTGCGAAAATACTTTTTAAATTAAAGGGTTTAAACAGCGATATCCACACAATTATTAATCACAATCAAACTGCTAATAATAATTACATATTTTTGGAAATTTTATTGTACAACATTGTTGTGGATACCGGAGCGTATCTACAATCCATACAATCATACACAAACAATCTATACAATCAATATAATCACACACTTCGAAGAGTTACAAAATCTGTATCTACTTCTATACATCTATAATATTACATTATAACGTTAGTGACCACAGTACTGGTTTTGAAGTAAACTTTGGATCACGGTCAAACAGCCCGGGAAGTAATTTTGAATCTACTTGACTCCGGCCGCGTAAGTCTACGACAAACACATTATAGAGTCTATCCGACGTTTGATAACAAAGTATGGGCAATTTTGCAATTTCTACCGGTACAAGTGTTCTATTAAAAAACTGCTTTTATGGTACATTAGTAAACATGTTAGTGACACTCTTCTAAAATTGTAGCTCTATTTGATGCATAATTTCACAGCTAATTTAGTAAATCGTCTTTAGGTGAAATAGATATTTTTTATCATTCTACAATGCAAGATTGAAGAAAATGGGTTAAATTAAATTTTGTGTAAACGGTGAGCTAAACTGCTCTGTCCTGGTAATCGTGTTCAGAAAGCTTTTGGAGAGACTGCTATGCGTGAACAAGCAGTTTGCAATCTTCAAAGACTGCCGTAAACGAGTTGAAGATTGTGGCTGTCAGATGGAGATTATGTCTTTGTGTTCCTGGAAATTTCATCGTTAGGCGCAACGGTAAGTAAAAATACTATTCTGACATTTCACGCAATTTGTATGAAGCTATTTGTAGGAAACGGCCAGATTTACGGAAGAATAATTTTTGAAAATTGCATTCCGATAATGGCCCTGGACACATGTCATTGCTTGCTATAAGAACTTTTATCAGGCTAGATAAAAGGAAAAGTCATAATGATGACACGGCAACTGCCGTATTCACCAGATGTGCCGCAACTCTGATAATTACTGATAATACTGATAATACTGATACTCCTCCCGATACTGATAATTTCCACGATAGGACAACGTTTCGTGACCGGTGAAGACGTGAAACGGAAACTGCTAAGCGAGCTCAAGGCTGTACCAAAAAGTGCACGCTTGAAATATTTTCTAAGTTGCAAAACGACTGGGTTAATCGTTTTGTTACATTTTACTGAGACTACTTTGAAAAGGGCAGTATAAGTGTCTATGATTGGAGACATCAATTTTAAAATAAACAAGAACTGCATCAACGGTCAAACCACGTGTACTACAATATAGTTTTATTTCTGTCAATATGTAGTAAATGATAAGAATCAATAAAACAACCGACAACTTTCATAAAGACGTTCACTTTTTTTATAGCACAATGTTTGGACAGGTTTATGATAAAAAATTTAAAGGCTACAGTTGCGTCCCCCTTGAGACTATAACGGATACGGAGAATATGAAGTCAATAGCTGTCCCTTGTGTAGCCTTGGGAGCGGGGACTGTTTTATATTTAATGCACTTCCAAGTAAGTATACGAACACATGGCAGCCAGTTCACTGGACCACACATGGGAGAAAGTTGCTTATCACAAACCTGAGGTTTGTGTCGTTTATAAATCTTGAGGACATGTTTTGCTGTTATGACCTACGCCTCATTCGCATAAATCAACGTGTGCATTGCAATTGTCTTACAAAAATTTAATCCTTGTGCTGTGTTTTGTTTTATTTCTAAGACTTCTATGAATCGTACCATAACTATTCCTAAATTTATTTATCTTCTCTTTTATATCATATTTACATTTATAGCTTACTGCACAGCCGAGATATTTGAAACGGCTCACTTGTTCTAAAGTGCTGTTGTAGTACCGAAAGCAGCCGATAACGTTGCAAGAGGTTTATTTTGGTGTAGCACTAAAATTAAAGCTTTGTGTAAAACTTTCTTGAAACTGTAACGGATACGGGGAACATGAAGTCAGTGGCTGTCCCTTGTGTAGCGTTGGGAGCGGATACTGTTTCATATTTAATGAACTTTACGCTACATACACACACACACACACTCACACTCACATACACAGACACACATACTCGTGTGAAATGTATTATGTTTTGCAAGTTTTATTTGGTCAGTTGGAAAATTTTAAAGTCGTGATATGCGAACGGGTTTCTTTTATAGTACCGGTAACTGTTATTAATGATATGAGTAATATTTCTCTGGTGTTCAGTTATTCTATATCACTACGAACCGTGAGGTCGTTGTAACACTATACTTTTTATTATGATTTTGAAGTCTTCTTCCGGTATGGACTTCGTGAACAATTTCTTGTATCCTCAGGTCTAAGTGACGAACAGGCTGGCAAGCGAACTCATTTATATAGTGTAGAAGTGGCGGTGGGTTGTCTGGTAAATGGACCCTGCCCTGTAGGCGTTACGCTGTGTGCATTATTTGTGCGGTCAGTCAACCCGCGTGCAGTCAAACCAGAAAGTAAAGGGTACCAATTCGTAAACAGCATGGTGGTTTCTCTGTTGATGTTATCCTTGGGTTTTATAATTTCTATTGCTTCTAGTACAAATCTATCATAATACTTATTGCATGACCTTACTACAGATACAGCTTCGAAGTTTACCATGTGATTAGTTATGGCTGAATGCTCCGCAATTTCCGACTTTCCAACTGCTGAGTTCTTCGTATGTCTGACATGCTCGTGGATTCTTGTGGAAATCAGGCGGCCCGTCTGGCCAATGTAAACCTTTCCACAACTGCATGGAATTTTGTAGATATGTTCAGTGTTACGCGGGATTCTGTCTTTGATTGGTTATAAAAACTGTGCCAGCTTCTTATGTGGTCGAAACACTATGTTTTTTATCAGTTATATATACGGAAATAATATACGAATGAGAAAAATAGCATATACTTGTGATAAGAAAGGGAAGCAATGAGAGTTACTGTACAGGAGGGAGACAGAATCAGAATTGTCTAACTTCATAACAAAAAGCCTGAAAATATTGTTACGACGGTCTGACGATCGTCGTATGGTACGGTGGAAAACAAAACACAAGACACCAATGAAGTCACTAATAACCAGCTTTAATTATCACAAATAATAATTTCTAATTTGTTGTTGCAAGAGTATGTTCTAGGGAGTAGGATGAGCCATGATATCTGGCAGCTGAAGTAACTCCATGTATGCTTGAATGCACAGGAGACATCCACCCCCCTACCAAGCTATTGATCCTGTAGGGCAATAATGTGTGCACTCGAGACCAGCTTATTCAAAGAAAGCAAAGAGAGAAAGCCGGACGGAACTAGAGGAAGGCCCAGAACGGCATGGCAAGACGATGCCCAAGGCTTCTTGGAGGACAGGGGCATCCCTTGGAAAAGGCAAGGGCACTTGCTCTCAAGAGGCAACAGTGGCGATCTCATTGCATCTCCTCGACACCTCAGGGTAGAAGAGGATGCGATTAAGACTAAGACTAGGAATATTTTCCACTGCTATCTTTCATTTTTTTAGCGATTAAGGTTTATCATACTTTAAAAATAGACTATAGGAAGAATAATAAAAATATTAACTATAGTATCCCCCGAAGCACTGAAGACAATGAGTAATACCTTATGGTCTCATTCCTTGATGAAGGGAAATATCCAGCCGCACTTCCAAGTGGTGGGGGATTAGTGACATCTACAGGTGGGGAACACGGCTCTGGAGACCGAGTTGTTGCCCCTAAATACGGTATTGGTCAACGACGTAGGATGTGGGAGGCAAGGAGAAACCACCACATTAATGGTCCTTATGGATATCTCAACCGGGAAAACTGGTCTCTTTCGTCTGGTAAGACAGCCAGTTTATGGGAGAATACCCAGACAGAATATCGGGCTGGACGTTAAGCCTGAAGGCGGCAGCCCCACCATACGTCTTACCCCGCGACATGCAGGTAACATATCCAGGGGATAATTTCACTACTAAATTGCCTCAAATAAGAACTAGCCGGACGAATGTTTGCCTATTTGAAACCGGAACAATTCTTGATTTAATCTTTTTTAAGAAGAAGAAGAAGAAGAAGAAGAAGAAGAAGAAGAAGAAGAAGAAGAAGAAGGAGGAGGAGGAGGAGAAGGAAAAGGAGGGTAGGAGGAGGGGAGGAGGGGCGGAGGGGAGGAGGGTAGGAGGGGCGGAGGGGAGGAGGGTAGGAGGGGAGGAGGGGAAAGGGTGAGGGGAGGAGGAGGAGGAGGAGGAGGAGGAGGAGGAGGAGGAGGAGGAAGAAGAAGAAGAAGAAGAAGAAGAAGAAGAAGAAGAAGAAGAAGAAGAAGAAGAAGAAGAAGAAGAAGAAGAAGAAGAAGAAGAAGAAGAAGAAGAAGAAGAAGAAGAAGAAGAAGAAGAAGAAGAAGAAGAAGAAGAAGAAGAAGATTAACTATAATTAATAATAGTATCAATGGTAGATTTTGTTTTCTAGACAATTTTAAACTGAATAAAACTGAAAATTAAATTAGTTCTTACGTACCTTTTTCTCCCTATCATGACTAATAAATGTTATTTTAGCTTCGAGTGCCAGTGATTCGTCAGGCCTGTAATAACAATAAGAAAAAAAAAACTATTCAGTTACTAACTGATGCAGACTATATAAATGATTAACTGGTATTACAGTCTCCCTCGGTCACATCTGAGCACTCAGTTGCAATTTGCGCCCACACCATACAGCTGTTACTTCACAGTACTAGTTAGCGAGACAGAAATTAACTTTCTGAATGACTCCACCCTTATCTCGCCCGCTCTTTACATCCGTCTACGTCTCTGTTTGTATATCTGTGTCTCTGTAACTATCTCTTTATCTGTCTTGCGTCAATATACTCGCGACTACTGTACATCCGGAAGTATGTGATGGTCACCGGAGGATAATAACAAAAAACAGCAGATAATCACAAAGATGGACAGCGATCTAGTCCTTACAAAGACAACACACTTTTTTTGTTAAATGTATATATTTATATCGTTTTGTTATAGTTATATTTGTGTTTAAGTTTTATACGGTTGCAAACTTACAGTTTGATTAGACACAATTACGAACCAAAATTAAATAGGCCTAAACGTTTAAGAAACTTAATATTTATGCAAAAAATACTGCAGTATGTTAGACTATTTTTTATATATCACTCAGCTTAGATAATTATAATTAACTTATAAAATGAAAATTTGTAATGATTGGTCATTATAACCATGTAATAACCATTGACATTTCAATTTCTATAGTGTGATATGAATGCCATGAATACAAAGAATGTAGACCCATACACAAGTTAGATGTAAATTACTATTTTCTTCTTCTTCTTCTTCTTCTTCTTCTTCTTCTTCTTCTTCTTCTTCTTCTTCTTCTTCTTCTTCTTCTTCTTCTTCTTCTTCTCCCTCTCCCTCTCCTTCTCCTTCTCCTTCTCCTTCTCCTTCTCCTTCTCCTTCTCCTTCTCCTTCTCCTTCTCCTTCTCCTTCTCCTCCTCCTCCTCCTCCTCCTCCTCCTCCTCCTCCTCCTCCTCCTCCTCCTCCTCCTCCTTCTTCTTCTTCTTCTTCTTCTTCTTCTTCTTCTTCTTCTTCTTCTTCTTCTTCTTCTACCAATGGCTTTATATTTCAGAGCCGCTTCTCGGAATCGATTCTGTCTCATCCTTTGCAGACGATCCAACCATTGTTTTCTGTAAATTTAAATAATTTCATTTATATCCGTGTTTTATAAAATTTAATCCTTGTGCTGTGTCTTGTTTTTTCTAAGATTTGTATAAATCGTACCACAAATATTCCTAAATTTATTTATTTTCTCTCTTATATCATATTCAGATTCATAGCTTACTGCACAGCCGAAATATTTGAAACGGCTCACTTTTGGTCTTTGAAAGACCATGGTTTTGGTCTTTCTTACCGAAATTGTCAGTGGGTACTCTCTTGCCACTGCTTGTAATTGAAACGTAGCTCTTTGTAAATCATCATCATATTTTTAAATAAGAACTTTTTCATGCGCATATAGCAGGAACAATATATAATATATAACAAGAAGTTTTCTGTACAAGTAACAGCTGCTGCTCAAGAAAATAAACATTAGAACAATCGTCAACTAATCGACCTAATCGATTATCAGTTATTTTACATTAAACTCGATACAAATTCGATTATTCGTTAATTTCTACACTCACAGAATTATTTCGATTGTTATTAATTTACTTACAAACCTCTGATGATACTGATATTTTTTCAGTGAAACGTGCGTCAGGTGTTAAAACGAAAACATGAAATTTACACTACTTGCAGAAGAAACAAATTTAATAACATCACAAGATTGTATAACAAACAAGAAATATAACAACAAGTAGTATATGTAATAAATAAAACAGTGATAAGAATCTTGAGTACATATTAATCCAATAACTTAAACGGTCTCAGAAATCTTACCAACGCTGACCCTCAGTAAGATCTCAGCAGTAGTTTGGGTGTGTAAAGCCAATCCACACACTCGTATCCAGTGTTATCTAGTAGTACCCCTTCCCATATTCCACTCAATAAGGTGGAAACAGTAGTGTAAATTGAAACAGGCCAACGTATAATGTTCGCTTTCTTATTGTACCTTCCTCTAGCAAATCCCCTTAATTATTATGCTTGCAGTGTTAGCAGTAGCAGAGTACCAAGTATTGAGGTTTTGTGAATACAATCAATGACGCTTTCCAAGCAATACTTAAGGTACAGTAGTAGCTACATGTGTTTCGAAAAATAAATATTGTTTACATTATTTTTGAGGAACAAGAATTAAATTAAGAAAGCAAAAAATAGTGAATATCCAGTGAGGACTGAGACAGTTATAAGCAACAGCACATTAAAACAAGTAAGCCGTTTCAAATATCTCGGCTGTGCAGTAAACTATGATTCTGAATTAGATATAAGTGAGAAGATAAGTAAATTGAGGAACATTTGTGGTACGATTTATAGAAATCTTAGAAATAAAATAAGAAACAGCACACAAGTATTAAATTTTATAAGACAATTGCAATACCCACATTGATTGATGCGAATGAGTCGTGGGTCATGACAAAAAAGGAAAGCGGCAAGTTTCAAAGTGCTGAAATGCAGTTTCTTCGGAACACTTTAAATTATACTTTGCGAGATAGAATAAGGAATGAGGATATCAGAGAAGAGCTCGAAGTAAAGGGTATAAATGAAATTATTTCAATTTACAGAAGACAATGGTGGGATCATCTTCAAAAGGTGACAGAGGATCGATTGCGACAAGCGGCTCTGAAATGTAAAGGTGAAATCTATGAAACATATTGGTAGAAGAGACGTGGGTCGTCCGAGTATAAGATGGGTGCCGGAAGGGGTTTATATAATCTAACCCTTGAAGAGGAGAATAAGATAAAAGTCTTTTTGGAGAAGGTGATATATAACAAAAAACAGACTATACTTTTTATTATTACCATTTTTTGGGTACCTACGTTTAAATGTTTTTAATAACACAGTAATTCAATATTTTAAAATAATTAACGTTATAAGTTTCTCCTTCTTTCATCAGAAAATCAGTATTAGAATACATAACGTATATAAAATATGTAATCCTTGAACAGAAGACGAAGAAGAATAAGACTTTATAAACTACTCAATATATGAAATACAAAAATCTACATTCATATTACACAATTCTCTAAAAATTATACTTGGTAAGTTTTCTGACAGTAGTATACATTTATAAATATTATAATAATGTGATGTATTAATATTATTGATTACGAAACAATATAGAACAAAATATTTAGATAACGTAATTAACTTTCCTTTGAGTGCATACATCTACAACTGATTTGAAACTGTAAACTATATTTGAAACTTTTCAAATTAATATAAACTGTGATTTATAGCGGCTTTCATATGTTATTTAAATTGTTTAAACTTTACAGAAACTAATATTAAAATTCAGTTTTAATATGCGCTGCATGAGTTGAAAACTTAACAGAAACGACACAATGAAACTAAGTTTCATAACTACAAAAACGTATTCATAAATGTATATTAAAAACCAAAGATTCAAAGTTTGTATATTAAAAGCGACAATATTTTTCTTTGAAGTATCTAAGTTGTTTGTAATTCTACGTACGTGTCTTTAAATATGTCTTTGTGTAAAGTAATTTTCATGTCTTATGCAAGAAATATTTTTCGTTCTTCTTTTTATTAGCTATAAAAAATAAAAATTGCCCTGTACTGAAGAATGTAAATATATCGTATGGCCTATCTATGTATTGAGTTATGAAGAACTGAAAATCCTGGTACATTATTATTTAAATTAGTATATGTAAATTACAACTTTTAGAAATAACATCGATATAAATTTCTATCGGCTTACATGTTCAAAGAAACACGCGCGCGCTCACACACACACACACACACACACACACACACACACACACACACACACAGAAAGTGAGACGCTCATAATAATTTTTTCAGGCTTTTTATTATAAAGTTAGACAGTTCTGATTCTCTGTCCTCCTCTTCAGTAACTCGCACTCCTCCCCTTTCTTATTAAAAATATATGCTGTTTTTCCCACTCGTATATTATTTACGATTATATTGTCGTCATCAACCGTGGCTCTACAACCCCTGGTCGGTCTTGGTCTGCTCCAAGAGTCGCTTTTATTCTTCCCTATTGCATGCTCTGGCTTTCCAGTTTCTTAGGTTCAGCTTTCCGAGGTCCTCCTCTATCTGGTCTTTGAATCTACTTCGGGGTCTTATATTACTTCTTGTATTTTATAAAACAATGGCTGTGCCTGTTTTACTATATGAAACGTGGGTTCCTACAAAAAGATTAGAAACCAGATTCAAACTTCGGAAATGAAGTTTGTGAGAAGAACAAAGGGTTGCACGAGACAGGATCGTGTGCGCAATGTGGAAATTAGAGAAGAGATACAGGCATTCTTTATAAATAATAAGATCCAGGTATATCGCAGGATCTGGACAGAATGGAGGATGGACAACTACCTAAGTTTGCGTTTCAATATACTGTAGACCCTTTGGTACAAGAGATCTATCAAAACTGAGAGTGAGATGGAGAGATACTCTGTGAAGAAGGAACAGGCAAAGTGCCTACTCCGTGAGGTAAAGAAGAAGAAGAAGAAGAAGAAGAAGAAGAAGAAGAAGAAGAAGAAGAAGAAGAAGAAGAAGAAGAAGAAGAAGAAGAAGAAGAAGAAGAAGAAGAAGAAGAAGAAGAAGAAGAAGAAGAAGATAGTCTCCCTCGGTCACAGCTGAGCAGACAGTTGTAAGTTGCGCCCACAGTATACAGCTGGCACTTCACAATACTAGTAGTTAACGAGACAGAAATTAACTTTCTGAATGTCTCCACCCTCATATCGCCTGCTCTTTACATCTGCCTGTGCCTCTGTCTGTTTGTCAGTCTTGTGTCAGTATACTCGCGACTACATCAGGCAGTCTGTGTTGGTCACCGGGCGAGGGCTGATAACAAAAAGAGCAGATAATCACAAAGATGGATGGATGGTGACATATTCGTTATACAGTCAACACACACTTTTCTTGGTAAATATATATTTATATCGATTTTCGTTTTAATTATAAATGTGTTTATAAAGTTTGTATACTGTTACAAACTTAATTACATTTTAATTAGACGTAACCAGATACCAAAATAAAGTATCTAAACACTTAAAATGTCTAAACATTTAAAATACTTAATATTTATGCAACAAATACCGTAGTATATTACTTTCATTTTAACGTATCAGTCAGCTTATATAATTATACTTAATTGGTAAAATAGAAATTAAAAATTTTTAACAATCATAACTATGACAATTATAACATGTATAAATGTCGTGGATACAAACAAAGAATTTATAATTACTAAAACTATTTCCAGGCTGTAAGGCCGTTGGTCTTTGAATTGTTCCTGCATTGTAAAAGATGTTAGCTCGTACAGACGTTTCGGACTTAAAAATTCATAAATTAACTTTCTCAATGACTCCACCCTCATCCGTATTACTCACTGCATCTGCTTATATATCTGTTGTCTGTCTATCATCATCATCTACACGGATTAAACCGAAAACGGTTTGTTCCGGTCTGAAAAAGTAAAAGATTAGCGCTGGTCACTCCAGCGCTTCCTCGCACGCCCCACCCCCTCAGTCACATCGGCTTATATTTCCATAGTTATTTGGGGATGCGGCAGTCATCATTTTGGCAAAGGTGTTCCCACCACTTCAGCCGATACTGGGCGATCCTGACGAGTATACTCATAACATTCAGTTCATGCCGTCAGTGTTTCTTCTATGAGAGTATACCCTGCCACGTGGCTGAGAAATCTCATTTCAGCCGCTTGGATGCGACTAGGGTGGCCTTTCCTTAAAGTCCAACTCTTGGACCCATAAAGAAATCTGGGAGAGCCATCACCTTGCAGAATTATAGGCGTGTTCCTTTACTTGCTGATTTAAGGGTTTACCTAATGGTCCCGCATATAAGGTTGAACTTATGCAACTTATTCACAACGTCATTTTATGCATTATGAGATATACATTACATTATAAGACATTCACATGCATTATTCTCCCAATGTAATATACTATATCTTTGTGTAGACCCGTGTACTGGCGACTATTTGTACACTTATATGTAGGTGGAAGTTCATTAAAAATAGAAGAATCCGCCTTTAGCGCTTCTCAAGGGACAGCTACTGACTTCATATTCCCTGTGACCGTTACAATCTCAAGAGGGCCGCCACTGTGTCCCATAAATTTTATTATAAACCTCTCCAAACATTGTGCTTTACTGAAAGTAAACCTTTCCCAAACTTATCGGTGGTTGTACAGATTCTTATCTTCGAGCGCCCTTAATAGAGCAACAAGTAAAATTTCATGTCTTTTATTCTATAACTACTTTATAATGTTAAGTCTGTTGATGTCGCTTCAATCTTCAATCTTGCTTCAATACGACTGTCTTACTGAAAATCGTATGGTACAGTGGAAAACAAAATACAGAAAACAATGAAGCCACTAATAACTATATTTATAATTAATCACAAATAACAATTCGTAATGAACTCGCAATAATAATATCAACGATAAAGAATTCCGCACTAAGTATAACACAACCAGCTCATATCAATTGAAAAAACGACCAACACAAACTGACTTCCAAGCAGCAACTGTCGCCAATTTATACCTGCAGAGTTCCAGACTAATGTTTCATAATATGCGTCCTTAACAAACACTCGGAAACACTATACATATTACTTGCGAGCGGCCTTGGCAGAAACAGGCAACTGCTGGGCCGGTCGAGAAGCGTGTGAAACGACAATATCGGCTGTACGACAATGATCCGTATTGCGTAACAATACATGCGTTTGTTTTCGCACGCGTGTACGTATGCGTGTGTATGTGTGGCTATCGTTCTTATGTGCTCAAACAGTATTTCTTCACTTCGTTCATTTGAATCTTATTACATGTTGTAGTATTATTATAAGAAAATAAACTCCTGATTTTGACTCTCTTAAGCTTTGGTAGTCAGCTTCAAGGAGGAGGCGACTTTCTATGAAGAGAAACTTACATAGATTTTGCTTAGTGTACACTCAGGGTGGAATGATTAAATACGGGTAGTATAACAGTAATTAGATCGTTGAACGGGATTCTATGGAGCACAGAAATTGGAAGAGAAATGTGGAAATTGGAACTCGGAAGTTGGAAAAGCTCGGAACCATAAAGAAGTGTGGGAAGAGCCATCACCTTGTGGAACACGCCTAAACTTCTACAAGGTGGATGATGGCCCTTCCCACACTTCTTTATGGTTCTGAGAATTGGACTTTAACGAAAGGCCAGGCCAGGCGTATCCAATCGCCTGAAATGAGATATCTCAGGCACGTGGCAGGGTATACTTTCCATGATCATAGAAGAAACACAGATATACGGCAAGAACTGAATATTAAGAGTATACTCGAGAACTTTGCCGAATATATGACTGACGCATTCCCAAACAACAATGGAACTATAAGCCGATGGGACGCAGAGTACATTAAAAGCACATTGATGTACGGATCCGAAAAATAGAGAGTAAAAGAACAGGTATAAACAAAGTTAGAAACTACAGAAACAGATGCTTTGAGACGATTTGGTAGAACTTCAAGGCTTGAGCGAATAGAAAATAAAACGATCAAAGACGAAATGGACGTACAAGAGGGAATCATCGACTGCATTGAAGAAAAACAACTAATCTGGTACGGACACATAAAGTGAATGTGACAAGACCGACTACTAAAGAAAACAATTACGTAGAGAGCACAGAAAGAAAGGAAGACCCAAGAAAACATAGATAAAGAGTGTAAGAAGATCAATCCGATAGAGGACTGAACGAAAAAACTACGACAGACAACAATGGATGGCATTGTACAACGTCGTAGGGTGCTTCGACAACGAATAAAAAAAAAGAAAAAGTAAAACACACTACTCCCTATGTGTAACACAACTGATATCATTCCCAACGGGAGACGATGTATAAAACATGCGGAAGTGAGACACTGAGGAGTACGGTTACAAACATGGTGCTTAAAATAATTACCTTGGGAAGTAAAATTTCTAAACCAATAGTTAGAAAGAGGGAACGATATAATAGAAAAATATGGTTATGAGTGAAAGAAAACACTTAGGGAGCAGATATTCTAGGGGGAATATTCAAGGGTGAAAAAGAAATATGTTCTTTTTTTCAGAGCTAATCTATGTACGCTTATAATTCTTTAGCTTCTAATATTTAAGACGTTGTTTTTTTTTGGTAAATGTAGGGCGAGTGAGTGAATATTAACGCTTAAGACCCACCATAACGATAACATGAAAAATCAATATGTTGCTGCTACATGATCACTTTCACAAACAAAACAAACCCATGCACAGAACCCAGATACGATGGTTATTCTGAAAGTAAGATTAGTTTTTAAATATTCCCGCGGTACCGACGCCGTGCACGCGAGGCCAATTTGCTATTCCGTTGGCAAGCCAACAACGCCATTTGTAAATCACTGTGCACTGAGTAAGCTACTGTGACGATTTAAATTGAAACAGTAATTGTAAAAAGAAAGAATTTTAAAAAAGGTAATTTTGCGAGCGATTAAGCAATTTTAAATCTCACTATAATACTTAAAACCCCTGTATGTACTCAGTATGAGAATAAGTAGTAATTAAGAAGTTCAA
The DNA here is from genome assembly GCA_034769895.1 of Magicicada septendecula. Classification (NCBI taxonomy): domain Eukaryota; kingdom Metazoa; phylum Arthropoda; class Insecta; order Hemiptera; family Cicadidae; genus Magicicada; species Magicicada septendecula. Next base: position 1,428,265,211 of record CM068367.1, on the reverse strand, counting down.
GGAAACTTTAATAAAAAGGCATATTGTAAATAGTTGTTATTGTCGTATTTAACCCTTTGCTTGTTGTCAGGCGGTGACCTGTTAATTCCGGACTCGACATGTCTCCTGAGTCGTCTGTAATTTAGGATAAGATAAAAATCATAATGTTAATAATTAAAAATCTAAAGACTCAGATAGTCGTTAAAATAACTCATTAAAATTATATATGTTTATTAAGGTATAGTTTGTATAATTAAAAAATGTTAACTTGAATAAAGGTGGGACTATATTCTCGCGGAGTAGTTGCCCCTCTCCCCTTTGTTAATTACCAGTTGAAGCGGGCAGAAAAACTCTCTCTCGCTATGTTGACCTCACAGTGTGCAGACGTACGAGCGAAAGCTCCGATAAAATGTTGTTAGTTTGTTTGTTTAATTTAAATGTAGTTTAGTAACTACTGGTACAAAAAGCGTGTAGCATGTACCATTAACTATAAATATGTGGTAACAAGAAGAAATAATATGTAACAACAAAAAGTAAGAGTGTTAAGCAAGATGACGACTCCCTTCAAGAAGTAACTCACATTTCAACATCATTCCTGAAGGTGTGATCTGCAGGAACTGCTTAAAGACACGTATACCCGGCAGAAGACGCTGTTTAGGACATCCGAGAATCTACATATACTTACACCTAAGAAGCTTCAATCTCCTCTGTGAACTTTCGACACATTATTGACGAAGACCCGACTCAGATGATGACGGCGCGTACGAGGATTCCCAAGACGGACACCCCAGGACGAGGTTTCTACATTCCATTCTAAAGGTGACTCGATAGCCTGTCTATCGAGAGTTAATAATATTTGTTATACTACACACTTCCAAAAGAGACTTTTCAAAGACAATTAATTTAACGTAAACATTAAAAATGTAAATCTAAGAGTTTACTGTAAAAACTCAAACATCATACGTTGTAACGCTTTATATATTGATGTATCTTATTATAATTCCAAGTAATAGTACCATTCTTCAAATGGTTAAAGAAGTCTTGCAAGCTAAGATAATGAATTGAATATAAATAAAAGTCTTTACTATCAAATACAGAAAGTTAACCCGGATCCGAGGTATAGCAAAATAGAGTCAATTTGATCCCAAAGTTTTATAAAAGAATTTAAATACTTTAGTTTAATTAGTGATGTCATGGGATCTGTCAGTAACAGTTGTTAAATAAAGAGAAGTCGTCTTGTTACACACAGAAAATGAGTGCGTAAATCAGTACAATACCTTCCCTTGTTTCCTTACACAGTTAGTAAGTAATTTGTTCAGTTAATTTGATTTGATTACAGTTCGTTACAACGTAGGCAGCCCATGTAATTGACAGAGATTAAGATTGTGATTGTGATTGTGATTGTATTGTGTTAAGATGGGTTCCCTGGATTTGTAACGCGGCAATACGTTACACTACGTTGGACGTGTTTATAATATCGAAGGAAATCGAGACGATCGCCGCGTGTGAAAGCATGTATGTTACTCGGTTCTTGATGCCAAAGGCTTAAAACGATTGATATTGACCGTGAGATTTTCGATATTTATGAAGACGAAGCAGTGAGCTATTTAGTGGTAGCAAGATAGATACGACGTTTTTTGCTTAATCCGTTCACCACAGTTGATGACGTTGAATGCTTACCCAGGACATTACGGTGAATCATGTCACTGCACACACACACGCACGCACACACAGTGCCGTTGCAACGCAACATCTGGCATCTCCTCGAAAAGTTTATCTGGCAACAATTTGATCATCCGCCTTACAACCCTGCCCTCACGCCAAGTGAATATCACTTTTTTAAGCATGGTAAATCCTTCATTGGTGGTCAACGATATCAAATAAGCTGTTAATACGTGGTTAAAATCACAGGCGGGAAATTTCTATGACGAAGGTACACAACGCCTGGTGCCTGGATATGAAAAGTCTTTCAAAAAGTAAAAAGTAGTTTAAGGTGTGCACTTCCAATAGCAATGAAAATTATTTGTAAATATTTTCTTATTTTTTTAAATACATTATCGGAACTTACTTTCTGAATAGCCCTTGTATATTCTGCTCACTAATATGTGAATAACTATGAATAGATTTACACTGATTAGGTGACTGACTGAAATGTTCAGTAAACTGTAATACTCAGTGTGTCAAACATAAATACCAAATTAATTCCTTCCTTTATAATGACTTAATGAACAAAAGTATGTTTGTGAACTTGTGACAATGTATAAATCCATTCGCAACAATTAAATATTAACTTCTTCTATAATTATTTCTTCAAGCATTGCACTTAAAACTGCATAAGTAAACTATAATTTAGGAGGGGAAACCATCATGAAGGGAAAATTAATGTGCGGTTACTTTAGGGTTGCAAAAGTAAGGAGAAACCCTTGTTCTCTGGAATAAAATAACGGTGCTGAAACAAGTAATGTGATACCGCTTTGTTTATAATACCCGTGATGGTAGGCTATACGGCAGACGAGAATTAAAGTCGGGTATATCGAAAGACGCTGAGCAGGGTTACGTAATGTCCTGATGGGATGAAAAAATATTTCACAAAACAACAAGGGGTATGAATTATAATTTCGTTTCCTTGTGAGAAGACAGGAAAGATAGGGTCGATGTAAAGAGGAAAATACTTTTATGGTTGAAACAACAGAGATCTTATTACTACCGGAAGGAGACTGGAGATGACATTCAAGTAAGATTACATTTTGTTTAAATTAAGTCCATCTAAAATTTTGCCATTGACTAATATCAACGGTATATACCTTTCAGTTTTTAATTCGGCAAATTTTACTCTTTTAACCAGTTAGGTGTCTTTTATCGTTGAAGATTATCGTATCACTTCGGTTAGCTGTGGTTTTTTGAATATACAAACAGGTGATACTGTAAAATGTTATGCTTCCGAACACCGTCACTTTCCATTGTCGACTTCCTTAATGACATATGGTACCTCAAATTTTATTTTTATATCAACTACTAAACTATTCACTGTTTCGTTACTATTTATTTATGTAGTCTCTACCTTCTTCTCTTTTTGAACTTAAGCAACTTTACGTAAGTTACATTCTCACCTATTTCTCTTTTATTTCTTGTCGTGTTTCTTCCGTCTACCACCGTTTGCTATTTGTCCTCTGTAATATGCACGTTGAAAGCTTACATGTTTCAGTAAGCATGCATACATAACAACACTCAGTTGCCTAAGGCAATGTTACCACTCGTTTCTTAAGTGAATTTTTCAGTTTTATTTTTAACAAACCTGCACTTATTCTTGTATTAAACTTACTTGCTAACAATACGAAGTATTATCTTAGATTGTTGGGATATGCCCAACTGCCAATCGTTTTACTCTGTCTGTTGGTCTGACCGTTGCCTGTTTTTGTAAACCTGTCTGTTTCTCCCCCACTTTCATTCTCACCCTTTTTCTCTTTCACTTACTCTCACTCTCTTTCCCAACTCTGCATTTAGTAATTCCTACTATTAAATAATATCCGAACTTTACAGAAGCCGTTCATAAGGTGGATCGTTAAGCAGTCTAATTTGGAGGCATATTAAGTCATATTACTATGGCATCAGCTTATATTCTATTGTGCAGTCATAGGCAACCTTTGAATTTATGGGGGCGCATATATATATGAGGACCAGTTCGATGGGCGCACCCCTCCCCCACCCTACAATAGAAAATAAAATTTGCGGAGTTCAATAGCATGACGTTACAAACTGTCGCTTTATAATACCGTAATCAAAAAAAACTTTGCACCATTATTTATTTGTGTTAATTCTTCACATTAGGCGTAGGTGAACAATTTGTCATCATGCACATGCACATTAAAAGTGACAAAACTTTAAACAAAAAAAGTGGTTAAAAAGGAAAACATTTTAAGAAAAATACATTAAAGAAATTTCCACAATAACATTATTTATTTTCATAAAACTTGAAAAAATCACTTTGGGGGAAAGGAATTTGTGTTTGGATTTTTAACAAATCTCCATTCATTCTTTTATTAAACTCACTTGCTAGCAATACACAGTATTATCTTAGATTATTGGGATATACCCAACTGCCAATCGCTTTTTACTCAGCCTTTTGGTCTGACCGCTGCATGTTTCTCAGCCTGTGGGCTCTGGGCTCTTGACGACAAGTTAAATAACCGTATTGGGAAAAGACGTAGCTCGGTTCGGTAATGGTTTTGTACTATTTTATAATACAACAATTCGAAGCAGGTACAATTCGGGTGCGTTACTTAGATTAAAATAAAATAAAATTACAAATTGTTTCGCGGGCGCCTCAAACCTTATCGACGTGCGCAGGGTTGCCGACTGCTGCTCTTGTGTATTATTTGATCTAATTTATAGTTGTCAATTTCATTTCGCTGTTTCAAATATACTAAAACTAAAAACTTGCTCTATCAGCGTGTAGACAAAGGGAAAATTCACAATTTCTTGTGCACACACAAACGCATATATTCAAAAAAACGCTTCCCTTTCCGAGAACAACCTTGAGCACAACGACCCTGTCCTATGCGAATACGAAGCGTTCTATGAACGTAACAGACAAATTCAATTTGTTGTGCACGACAGAAAGAAAATTTATTCAAAATTGTATACACTAACTCTCTCTCCTTTTAACAGTCAACCACCTACACCTACCCACCTACCTTCATGTACGCATACAGACACATGAGTGCGCGCACGCATGCAAAATATTCCATACTAGAGGAATTCATATTCTTTGCGTACAACAGTGAGTGATTATAATAAATAGATTTTAGAAATGTTTCCTTATAAAGCAAAGTGAGTCTACAGAAACCCCTTCGTATCTATTACTGACTGGTAGCACTGTGATAGCTTTGCAATTATGGTCCAAATTATCCTCAAATCTTGGAAGGATTGGTATCCTTAGTAATATAGATGATATCGCTAGTATTAAATAAGGTATATGGTAATAAGGTATAATAACATAGTATATAGAAATAAGGTAGTGTTGCTACCTTCATGTCGTACGAAGGCTTAGACGGCCGGAGTCATTTTGGTTAAAACTATTTTCCGGGCTGTTTGGCCGTGGTCCAAAGTTTATAACAAAACCAGACGTTTCGCCAATGCCACCGACTGCCATCTTCAGTGGAAACGAGTAACGCTAACGTTATATGATATACGTTAGAACCACAGCACAGTACAGGACCAATAAAATGGCAGTCGGTGAAACTGCCGAAAGGTCTGGTTTTGCTATTAACTTTGAACTACGGCTAAACAGCCCGGGAAGTAATTTTTACCACTGGTTCCTACAGTTCACCTTTGTACTTTTGTATTCAGCACAAATGTAAACCAATTACTCTCGATAAATTTAATTCTTGGTAATTGAGGAGAAATCAAAATAAACATATAAATTATCTACAGCACATTTTTTCTAAACTAGCTTTAGTGCTTTAAGGCCAACGTAAGACATAAATGTCTTAAAACTGAACAAAAATGAATGTTTATTATTTAGAAGTACTTAGAATCTGTCACTGTATATAATGATTATTATAAACATGCACACTGTAATAAATCGAATGTTATGTTAAAAAGATGATTGAAAACAAACAGCATAAATTGCAGTTAAACAAAAATTGTATTTTGTATTATTTATTTAAAATAAAATATTTAATTGTATGGCGGCGTAATATTTATTTAATCTCTCCAATTAAGGTCAACATAATCCTCAAATCTTGGAAGGATTGGTATGAGGCAATACATATGATAGATAAGTATTGCTTCCTTCAGTTCATCTGAAGTCTCAATATTTTTGTATTAACCAATATTTTATGTTAACCAATTACTCTTGAAAAATTTAATTTTTGGTAATAGAGGAGAAATCAAATAAACACATTAATTATCTACAACAATTCTTACTAAAGTAGGTTAAGCATTTACAGATATCTGAAAGCTGTAAAAACTTAACACTTACTATTTAGAATTATTAGAATTTATTACTGTGTATTATGATTATTATAAACATATTATTATTACTGTTCGCAAAATTTTATTATTATAAAACTAATAAACGGAAACGAACAAAATCTTGTGCGGTTAGATAAAAGTTGTATAGTAGTAGATAAAGTGTTGTAGTAGTAATTAAATACAAAGAAAATATATTGCATGGAAAATACACACAGTTTGGAAATGTAATTATAATCAATATATTGTTGTGACCGTCTAACTGTTTGCTACATGGTACAATGGAAAACAAAATTACAGACACCAATGGAACCACTAATCCCCAGCATTAATCACAAATATAGTTTATAATTAACTTGTACAATTAGCGGAGAAAACTTTGTTCACACGCAATAATAGTGTCAACTAACAGAGTCCCGGACAATCATAACACAATAACACTTCGCCACATCACTACTTCGAACATCACTAGAATAAATCACTAGTTAAACTGACCTCTAAGCGGGAGCTGTCGTTGTTTAAATAGATAGCACAAGTGTTCTAGAATAATTCATAATACGCATCAACACTACTACAAAACACTAGAGCGTAATTGATTGCGACCTTAAACACAGTGCATGATCTTTGAGGTCTAGAACAGCCTCGATTGTTGACGCATGTTAAGTGTCAAGTAATTGTCGCACACAAACATTACAGCTGGGCTCTGCCGGGAAACATGTAAAACGTTCTCTAATGACGTAACAATACGTTACTCGGTATCAGTTATAATCGTGGTAAAATTTCAATGCCATTTTTCTCTTACTAGAAGCTTGCTCGTCAGTAAAAGTGTAAGCAGTATTTATTTTCCGAATCACAGATGGTTACTTCTGACCTTTAAGCAGTATCTAAATAATAGAAAGCGTCTTTGCCTGTAGTCACGAAGCCGCGATCCTTTTACTCCCCTATTGTTAACACTGTGAGTATAACAATGAAAGGGCAATGGCAGAGGGAGAGCCCATTATGTGTTTCCCCGTTTCAATTTACGCTACTGATTCTACGTTACTGAATAGAATAGGAGAGGGATGCGACTAGATAATACGGCGAACGTGTGGTCATTGGCTTTACACACACACAATCTACCCCAAAACTGTTACGAGAGGTCATCGTAAGTCAGCTTTGTGATGCTATTGTAGGCCACATAAAATGAATACATTAGACCAGAAGATAAAGACACCATGATTAGTAATAACTATATATATATATGTGTGTGTGTGTGTGTGTGTGTGTGTGTTCGTGTGTGAATGCGGGCGTGTGTGTGCGTGCGTGTATATATACTGCAACAGTACAAATATATTGGGTACTGTGCATTGCACAAAGTAACTAAAGTAAGTGATTAGAAGAAATAAATAATGATTTTGGTAATAATAATTCAGCCTGCAATATAAATTGTAAAAGAAACTCCTAACTTGCATGTTGGGACACGTGATTAATGACAGCTGCTCTTTGTATGTGTGTACACACGTAAAGGGTGTGCGTGTGTGTGTGTGCGACTTGTTCATTCATGAAAAGCGCCACCCTTTCAGTAACGATATAAATCATGTGCGTTTATTTAATTATAATGCTTATGTGCATAGTAGCGAAAAACTCAAAACACCAAAATGTGTATTTAACTAACACGTACAAGTGTATAAAAAATAGTGCAAAACGAATAAAAATTGTAATGATAGGCAGCTAAAAAATCAATAGTAATTATATTAAGTAAAATAAAGAAAAACGGTTTGTGAAGGAGGAACACCTATAAATTACCGACCGAGTGAATATCGGGTAATGTGCCAAAGACTTCGCAATTCGCGAAGACGAGCAAATTAAGTGTAACAAAAAAGCATGGGTTAGAGTGACGCTCCTGACAATCTCAGACATGCAGAATATTGTCGAGACATGAGTTTGGCGCCCTGGGTATAAATACATGGGACGAGCAAACATCATTCTCTTACTTGTTCAACAACCGAAGCGGCCGGAGGGCTCTACTGGACGACAACTCGTTTCTCGTTAAATCAGCAGAACAGCTGGAGGGTATGTCCGACAACTAGAACTTCTGTATTTGATCGACTACCGTGGCAGCCAAAGACTCTGCGAAGCAATAACAACGACAGTAGACCAACCACAAGCTGAAGCCAGAGACTTCAAGACTGAACATTCGTTCGGGTGAGCGGTTGGAACCGGAGGCCATGACCAGGAACGAAGGTGTACCAGAGTACGAGAATGCAGTAATCCAGAGTTTGAGGTTCCAGTAGACGAAGGACCTCAAGACTCCAGGACTTCCAGGACGATAAGGATCATCAGACCGAAGAGGACACGCTTCAGATGTACCACACAAATAACAAGGCGACAAATAACCTTGCATTCATAACAAACCGAGACTAATCAAAAGACTTTAAATATCAAAGAAAAAGAATAGACAATTCAGTACAATATGAGTCAAGAAATTGTATAGTTGTAAATATGTTTGGTACATTAAGTACGGTAATATGAAAGACTGTTTAACGATACGAATTAACAGTAGCTGTAACTTAAAATCTATAATTGTTAGTAGTAAATGATAACCTCGTTAGAGAAATTAATAGAAATCAAGGCATATGCAGTAAGAAAGAAAAATTAGTAATAACAAGAAAAAAAAGAGTTAGATAATTGAAAGATTAAATAATCTATAATATAATTGAGCTAGCTGAGAGCAGTATAAAAATCTATAACAGTGTATTCGAGTATAAGATTATGTAATATGTTTGTGCGTAAAATAAGATTACGAATTATACGTAGTAAGTAAGTAAAGATAATATTCATTTGGAATAATAAAATAAATAAGAAATTAATTTGTAATATGAGATTACAAATTACACGTAATGATCATGTGAAAATAACAATGAGATTTAAACCGCAAAACGAATAAGAAATTGCTAATAAAAATTGAAATGATTTGTAAACCAAGTGAATAGTGATATTATTATTATGATTACACCCTTCATTCCTGCACACACACGAACTTAAAGTGTTGCAATGTTACATAAAGATTAGTCACACATCAATAAATAAACACATTAAATTTGGTAGTGTTGTAATACACATATAATAGATTACTGCTTCATGTATAATGCTTCCAATCTACCTCAGAAAGTTTAAATTGTTATGAAGGTCACACTGATCGTTGTATGGTACAATGGAAATAAAATATAGACACCAATTCCATCACTAATCGCAAGCTTTCATTAAACACAAATGACAATTCGTAATGAACAAGGTACCAACAAGTCAAGTTAAATGTTCACACACGTAATAATAGAGTTCCGCGTTAAATATAACGTTTTAGTGGATGGTTAGTGAGGATCGGTCAATAATACAAATTTTAGCTATTTTGCGTCGACGTTTCGACAATATTTATTGTCATCTTCAAGACCTGTGTATGAAATACAATAGAAATATCAAACATAACGAAACAATTAAATATTTGGGTGAACGTGTTGGTGATGTGAGTGTGCGTATCATTTTATATGTGAAGACTTATGATAGTTTGTTTACATCTTCAAATTATCTTTAAGACAAGACAGTTATAAGTCTTAAAGACAATCATTGAAGATGTAAACAAACTATCATAAGTCTTTACATATAAAATGATACATACTGTAGAAGGACGAGTTCCGTCTCTTTATTTATGGTTTAAATATTATTATTATTAAATTGTCTCAGGGTTCTTTTACTGTTAATTGGGTCTTGGTCTCGGCTAATCGTGATTGTTCTATATCAAATTTTATTATTATTTTATACCGTTTAGTGACTTATTCCCCTCAATTCAACCTATTGTTGAATCCAGGATTGAATAACTCGGTACTTACTCTTTTTTCGTCGTATTAGTTGTCTGTTTATATAATTTAATTTTGTATATTATATTTACTGTTAAATTCTTTCAATGGATGTTCCGTTGACTCTTTGTAGATCAGCTGTCTTGAGGAGATTAGTTGTTTCTTCCTATACACTAACATACACAAACATAGATATGGTACACATAACAACTCATGTATATTATTATAGTATAAGATTGTAAGTATGTTGATCTGAACGGTTGTAAACAAAACAAGGAATCATTCAATTTGAATAATTCGCATTCTCAGTAAGGTACCAACCGCCTCGTTTTTCTCCTCTAAGCTGTAATTTTACTGTTACAAATAAAGTCAACTCTTTCACTGGTAAAAAAAACAATAATGACAATTTATTCAAATAACACACAGTGAAATTCAATACAATAAGGAGTTTTATCCTTCTTTTTAGTTAACAATAAATGCTTTTAAAATAAACATGAACTCTAAAACAAATGATGAGCTCTAGTTGGCATGACTGCCTCTGATTAGTAATACAATGTGGTTTGACAAATTTGTAGGTTATGTCGGATTGTTCGACTTGAAAATTGAATAATGATGATAATAACAAAAGTAGTAGGTTCTTTTAAACTGCAAAATACACCTTCTTGGAATAATAGCTACGGTTAGAGTCAACATAAAAATAAAAATTCAATGATTATTAATGAAAAAACATAAAATATGAACCATTGTTCATAGTTAGGCACATGCTTTATACATAGTTTAGTGCAACGTTATTTGGTTAAAAGTAGTGAATTATTTACTAATAATTAATAGTGATTGTTATAATCCATTATCATGTACTACTATCATCTATGAAATTGGATACTCCCATTTCAGGTAAATGTAATTTGTTTATTATAGTTATCGCACACCGGCGAAACTATTAATTTAATTTAATAACAAAATATTTATACTTCCATCTACTGATGGTATTAGAGTACGTATACTCTTCATTGATATCACAATGCCTATGCTTATCCTAGCTATTTACAGTATACAAATAGTTAAACTGTCATTATTCATAACGTCCAATTTCAACATTGTTCATTTGTATTTATTGGTTCCCTTCTATTAAGTATAGGGAATTGAATTGTTTCTATATTTCAATTTTAATCGCTTTTAGCGTTCAATTATTTTGCTTATAGACTATCAGGACTTAATATTCGTAATTAGTAATACTTGCGTCTCTCGTCGGTTGAAGATTTACACTTTATTAATTATTAACACTTTTTTAATTAATTAAAATTGATTAATTAATTATTTGAACTTTATCACAACACTGCACACACTCCTATGCGCATGAACTCCGATTAGATTACACTTGTAAATATACTGCACTGATTCTACTGATAGATAACTTATGTCTCAATTTGAGGTTAACATGGTTGATGCCGTTCTGCTGTCAAACGCACGTTTTTCTGAGGCGTTGATTAGCGTGCATTCCGCTTCGCTGTTGTTGTAAGACTGTCTCCGGCTCATGGGCTGGAATGATGAATTTCGGATTTTTTATGTGTTCTGATTGGTCAGTTTTTGCCAATTCGTTTATTTACGGTAGACTTCGCCAAAATAGACGCTATCCTAAGCGTCAGAGTTTGGGGTCAAGATTATGAAAAAAAATTGGTTTACATGACTATGCGGAAGGGCTAAGCACAATGCAATTATTTTTAAAAGTCTAATATCTTTCTTATAATTGCACTGAGAATGTTGTGCTTACTCTCATTGTTCGTGTTTTTGAAAGACGATTAATTTGAGTCCCCTCATCATATATTTCTGATAAGGGTTATCAGAATTGGCACTTAGCATTTATGCTTGGTGTCCATTAAACCATTAGTTATTAACAATTCATGGTTTTTATGTTATTTTTTATAGTAATGTCTCACTCTTAGTCTACTTTACAAATTTCCCTTAAAACTATGTCCTATTATTAATACTATGTCCTTTTCCATAGCTTCACTCTTAAACTTATGGTCATACATTTTTGGTTTGCTCATTACACAGTAATAATAGTATTTGATTAACTTTTAACAAGTTGTAATGAAACATTGATGGGTTAAGTCACTACTGACAGTGTTCTTTTTCCCTAAATTATTTGTTTGATGCCTTAATTATCACATATGAATCAGGCCTGCTATGCCTATATGGCTTTACTTGGTAGTATTGTCATACATTTTGGTTTCTCTTATATCCTATTAATAACAACATTTAATTAAGTTCTAACATAGTATATTTATACCTTGGTGGGTTAAGTCACTATTGGTAGTGTTCTTTTTCCCTAACTTATTTGTCAAATGCCATAATTATCATTTATGAATCAGGCTTGCTATGCCTATATGGCGTTACCTGGTAGTATTGTCATACATTTTGGTTTTGACATGATAATGTCTTATGGCTGGGGGTCATTTGAAAATTTCTGTAACGCATCACGCTGCATGACGTCATCATTTACCAGCCGGGAATCGTTAACTAAAACCGCGACCGCTAACGTGCTAACGTCCGTCGCAGATTAAAGACCTAACAAGCAAACAACACTGCATTGCTGTAGATAGGTATGTAACCAATCAGTCAGTCAGTAACCATAATAATGTTGCGTTTAGCTGGCGGCTGAAAGACATTATCATGCTCTTAAGCTTTTACCATTTGGTAAACGGTACTTTACATTTATTATTTCTTATATCCTAGTAATAACAACATTTACTTAAGTTCTAACATGGTATATTTATACATTCATGGGTTAAGTCACTACTGACAGTGTTCTTTTTCCCTAACTTATTTGTCAAATGCCTTAATTATCATTTATGTATCAGGCTTGCTATGCCTATATGGCTTCACTTCGTAGTATTGTCATACATTTTGGTTTTTCTCATATCCTATTAATAACAACATTTACTTAAGTTCTAACATGGTATATTTATACCTTGGTGGGTTAAGTCACTACTGGCAGTGTTCTTTTTCCCTACATTATTTGTCAAATGCCTTAATTATCATTTATGAATCAGGCTTGCTATGCCTATATGGCGTTACTTGGTAGTATTGTCATACATTTTGGTTTTTCTTATATCCTATTAATAACAACATTTACTTAAGTTCAAACATGGTATATTTATACATTGATGGGTTAAGTCACTACTGACAGTGTTCTCTTTCCCTACATTATTAGTTTAGTGCTTGTATTATCACTCATGAATTGGGCTTGTTATGTCCATATGGCGTTACTTGATAGTATGCTTAATATCATAGACATTTTAGATGTATTGTTCTCTGATTGATAATTGAAATATTTACTAGGACCTTATAGTTATTGTGATGCAGTTCACTCTGCATTTGATTCTGTGATTAGCAAGGTTTGGCTTCTGTAAACTTTATTTACAGCTAGTTGTCATAATGGTTGAGTTATAATTACATTTATACAAACTATTTAAATGGTTATTTTGGTTACAATTGCTCATAGGAATAGTATTCTGTCCGACACCAAATCATTAATTGGGTTACTTGCTTTGTACAATGTGTTTATTACATAATTTTGATTGCATAGTGTCACTTTGCCATTACAAGCATTTGGTCATACTTGTATTACTTAAATATAGCTTTTATATACTATTATACTATTAGCTATCGTGTACAAAACATTCCTTATATGCTCTATTTACTTCCGAGCTCATTACATTTTGGTCTAACATTGTTTTGGTTCATTTTTTATCAAGTTTTATTGAAAACTGGATGCCCAGATTAGGTTATGTCATAGGTTCAGTAAACATTGAAGTGTTGTTTATGGCTGTATATTTCTATCTTAAATTATTCGACTGGTTTTCATTTCATGTTTGTACATTGGTTATTGGTTATCAATAGTTCATATTTCGTTTACTACTGTATTATCTTATTTGTTGTTAATTAGTGGGTTTGTATGTACATCATTCCCACTGTACAATGGGTCATTCACTATTTTGGTTGCATATTCCTCTGTTTATTCTATAATTACACATCATTTAGCTATCATAAACTCATCTTGTCCTTATTCAGTTTGCTTGTGACTCTTTATTTACCATAGTTAATACTTATTTACAATAATGTGTTTCACATAAACAATAAATGTGTTCATTAAATGAGTTGTTGTCAATGTTGACTTTGTCATACAGCTTAGGGATTCATATCATATAATTAATTAACAATTCTTCCTTCTTCTTAATACAAATATTCCTTCAGGGTTTATGTTAGTTTGTTATACTTCAATTTTCTTCCCTTATTCTTCTTGTGTTTGCTCTGGTGATCTTCCTTCTTCCTTCTTCTTTCTTCACTGATCTCCTCCTCACTATTGTTCATTTTATACATGATGTGGTTTTCACTTGTCTTCTTCACTCTGGTTCTTCCTTCTTCTTTCTTGAAGTTGTCCTTGTTGTGTTCTTCTTCCTGACTTTTCTTTCTTCTTTTGTTGTCTTGTCCTCCTCACTGATTCTTCTTTCTTCTTTGGTTGTGTGGTGTCCTTCTCACTGATCTATTGGGTATAGTATGTCGGTCGTCTCGTCTTGATTCTTCTTTTCTTCTTTTTTGGTGCATTTACTAGTGAATTCCTTTCAATGATGCTTCACTTATTCTAACTTATGGTACTTTTCTTTAGTATACTTGGTGGTATTCTAGACCTTTTAATGTATTTTTTCTAGTGGTGGCCATCAAATTAATTTTCAGTACTTAGGTGGATGTGGTAACATATGTACTGTTACATATTGCCTCCTTATTAGAATTGATCATTTCTGATATCTTCGTTTTATGATTGAAGAAATTATCTATTTTTTATATTTCACTCTTAAGTCACATATAATGTTTTCATATCTTGTATTTACTCTTACACTTGTCTTCAGTTCACTATATTCCCTGCATCTCCTTCTTCTTCATACTCTTGGAATCTGGTTTAATTATATTCTTGGCTTGTCATGTTTTTTCCCTTAAATATTTAATTTCCCTAACATTTTTTCCCTAACTTGGTAGCTGGAATCGATTCGGGTGGGCTCTCTGGCTTACCTAACTCCGTCGTCCATAACTACATTCTTTCTGAGATCAGGGGTACCTCATCCCTGCCCAGTTAAATGATTGCTGGAACATTTCTACAGTCAATTCATCAAATAATAATACTCATAAGCAGTCTCTTTCGACTAATAATAATAAACACTCTTGGGGTTATTCATTTTCTTGCCTTTCATATTTTATTATACACTCTCTTCTGGATTTCTTCTTCACTTCTGCAGATCTTCATTAGTTAATGTTGTTGACAAATAGCATTTGTAAATAATCTTCATTTTTTCCTCCTCTCCATATCGTGACAAAATTGTTCTTCGCATTGACTGGATCTTTCTTCTTTTTTCTTGGTCAATTCTCTTTTTCACTATCTTTTCTACATAATATTCTCATTAATGGTCTCCTTTTCTTCTCTAGCAAATGTCATAATTTTTTAACATTTTATTTTGAATAGTACCCAATTTTTTCTTAAAAGTGATAGTAAACATTGTTTAAAATATCTTGAGTGTGTTCACTAGTTGCTTGCTTTCGTTATGGTTTAGTCATCAGATATTAGTCTTCTTTTCCTCGTGTTACATATAACATTCATTTGACAAACATATTTCATTCAATATTTAATACAATATTTGATTAATAAAATTTCTTCTTTTATATACAATATTCACTTAATAAACATTTTTCTTTTCTTCTTTCCATAAGAATAGCCTCTTCTTCTGTTGGTGAGTTATTGGGTATACAATATTTGATAATCATAATATAAAGTGATAACATAATAATGATACATTAATGGTTAGTATCTGATTTTATAGATACTCTTGGGGTCACAATAATCATTTAATATATATTTTTCTTTTCCTTTTCTTTCCATGATAATGTCCTTCTCTTGTTTTATTCACTTTGATCTTCTTCTTCTCTACTCCTTCAAGTGATGCTCTTCTTCACTTATTCTGGATGATTATATTTTTTCAGTGAAGCTTGATTATATACTCCCTTGGTTCTATTGGTATTTGGGTCCATAATTTCGTATGTGTTGTTTTGATTATCCTTGACGATAGTGTAGGGTCCAGTGTATAGTAGTAGGAACTTCTTTGCAATTCCTTCAAGGGTACTGGGGAGCTCTCGATTTTTTAGTAACACTAGTTCTCCCATTTTGTATTGGATTATTTTGGGTTGTTGCTTCTTATATTTTTCTCGCATTTTCTCCGCTCGTTCGACGGTCTTGTTACAAAATTTTATTTGGTCAAAGGTGTAATCATCGCCTGGGGGAAATTCCATTAATTCTATAATTTCTGTAGGAGGTCTTCTCTCAAACATAGCGGTAAATGGGGTTGTATCTATTGCTTGATGGTACGCCAGGTTGATAAAATCCTCTGCAGCTGGTAAATACTCTTCCCACTTTCTTTGTTGTTGGTGACAGTATGTTCTCAGGATTCTTCCTACTTCTCGGAGAACTCGTTCAGCGGGGTTGCTGCTAGGGTGGTACACTGAGGTTTTGAATGTTCTCACTCCCTTACTCAGCAGTGTTTCCCTCCATACTCTCCCCTTGAACTGGGTTCCATGGTCAGTGATTATCGACCCAGGCACGCCTACCTCTACCATGTATTTACTCATAATTATACTCAACAGATTTTTTGTGGTGGCTCTGTTGATCGGATACAACTTCGTATATTTCGTGTAGTGGTCGAAGATAATGACGATGAATTTGTATTGTCGTCTTCCACCACTCCTTGGTAATGGGCCGCAAATATCAACAAATACCTTTTCTAGCTTCTTGGATGAGGTGATTGGTATCATTAAACCCTCCTTCCTCTCGTTGTTACACTTTACCATCTGACATAGGTGGCAATTCCTAATGTAACGGCGTACTCTCCTGTTGATATCCTTGAAGTACACATTCTCCTCTAATGCCTTTATGACTTTAATAGCCCCCATGTGACCATATCTAATGTGGTAATCCATGGTGATCTCCTTTTCCATAGTTTTGGGTATAAGTAATTTCCACTGGTTACTTTGGTTAGTGTTTCTTATAAATAGGACGTCTTGGTATACACAATAGTATGGGGTAACTCTCTCGTCTTTATTTATTAATCTCTGGCGAATGTTGTTCAATTTCTCCTCGCTTCTTTGTTGGAGTTTTATTTTATTTATTATCTCGGCTAGTTCTGTCCTGTCCTTTATAATGTGATATACTTTGGCTACCGTCTCTCTTTCTCCCTCGAAAGTTTGGTTTTGGATGTTGACTCTCGATAGCACATCTGCTGCTACGTTGTATTTTCCAGGCACATACTCCCAGTTAATATTATATTCCTGTAACGCTAACGTCCACCTGGTAAGTCTCCCGTGGCTCAATTTGCAATTTTTCAAAAAGGATATCGATTTGTGATCTGTCCTTACGGTTAAAGAGTAACCCAAAATGTAAGTTCGGAATTTGTTGCAGGCAAATACAATGCTGAGTAATTCTTTTTCGGTAGTATGATAGTTGCGCTCACTCTTGTTCAGGACTCTGCTGGCGAAGCTAACCCCACAAGGTGATTTCCTTGGTCATCTTCTTGATATAGGACGGATCCTAGACTCACGTCGCTGGCGTCGCAATTCATATAAAATGCTCTCTTAAAGTCGGGGTGGCGTAACATTATTGATTCTAAGAATTTTTCCTTTATTAGTTTGAAAGTGGCATCCTGTTCTGCTCCCCACTTCCACTTATCTCTAGAGGATAGTTGTTGCGAAAATTCGGCCGTTAATTTTGAGTAGTTGTTTTGGAACTTACGGTAATAGTTGCAGATACCTAAAAATGACTGTAACTGCTTTTTGTTCTTGGGCGTTGGGAACGATTGTATTGCTTCGATTTTTTCCTGTGATGGTGTAATGCCGTTTTCGGATAGGTTAAATCCTAAGAATTGTACTTCATCAGCGATGAACTTCGACTTCTCTAGTTTAAGTGTCACGTGATTTTCTGCCAGTTTTGATAACACCTTCTCAATACTGTCACAATGATCTTCCCAGTTATCAGACGTAATTAATAGATCGTCAACGTATACCGTAGTGAATTGTAGGGCCTCTTAACCTAGAACTTGGTCCATACACTTCACAAAAATGGCCACTGAATTTACTAAACCGAAGGGTAGCCTCTTAAATTGGTAGTTTCGCCCTTCGAATATGAATGCCATGTATTTTCGGCTATTGGGGTGCAACTCCACTTGCCAATACCCGCAGACGGTATCCCAAATGCTAATAAAACGGGTACCGTGGAATTTCTTTAATAGCTCTTCGATCTCCCCTGGTGAAGTTCGGTCGTTAATTATGATTTTATTGATTTCTCTGGCATCCAGACATATTCTTACTTGGCCGTTTTTCTTCGGCACTGCCACTATAGGATTTGTATAAGGTGAACAGCTATATTCGATAATGTCTTCATCGATAAGTCTATTTATTTCCGCTCGGACCGCTTCTTTTTGCGAATAGGCAATGGGGTATGATTTCTTCTTAAAATCGGCTGCTTCCTTGAATTTAATCTCACATTGGAAATCCTTTACTTTTCCAGGAGCATTGGAAAATACGTGTCTATACTGTTCGTAAATTGTAATCAATCTTTCCACCTGGTTGTCGGTTATTCTTCTATTGCTTTTGGCTGTCTGGAACCTCCGGATTTCTTCTAATTTTTCCTCCCATAAGTCGTCATTTTCATAGTCACAATTTATTTCTTCTGTAGGTATTTCGTTCCTATAATTATTATCTTCGTGAATGTAACAAATGATTCGGTCGTGAGGGGCTTCTTCGCTTCCAATTAATTCCGCCGTCCATTGCACACAATTTGAGCTCAGAGATACTTTTGCTCTGCTCATATCTATTATAGCTGCGTACTTTCTTAATACGTCACAGCCTATCAACAAACTGAATGGTAACCCACTGGCTACTAAAAATATTATAGGAAGGGTATTCCCTTGACTGGTGACTTCTAGTTGGACTTGCTTTCTTATGGTCTTATTTTGTCGTCCGGTCGCTCCGATCAAAATAATATTATTTATCGGTAAGGTCGATATGGGTTCCTTACTCCTGTTCTGTATTTTATTAAGTTCTAGTTGATCGATGAGCGATACATTGGCTCCAGTGTCTATCATGATTTTAGTCAACACGCCATTCACTTCGGCGGAAATATACGCGATTTCGCTGTTGTTATTATTATTGTTTTCTGTAATTTCTTCTTCCATCAGATCTTCTCTGATGTCCTTCAGGTAGTGATTGCGTATGATAGTAAATGTCGCTTGATTGTTTGTCCGTCGTCGTCGTTCGTCGTACCCAATAGATCGGATCAGTGAGGGTTCGAAGTGAGTTTTCACTGCCGTTGTCCGTTTAAAGAGGTAGCGTTTTCTTCTCCGCTCCTGTCATTAATGTTGGGGTTTCTAATTTCCCGTTCTTCTGGTCTAGTCGGATTGTTGTATTGACGTCCGCTATTATTATTCCTGTTTATATCTTCGCTACTGCGGCTCCTTCGTGTGTCGTACCCGGATTCGCTACTCCTTGCGTCCTGACTATACGGGTTATTATCTTCATTGAAGCTTCGGCGCCCCTGATAGAAGCGTCTTCCTCCGTTTCTGTCGTCAGCACGAACGTAGTTAGCTCTTCTAAAATTGCTCGGGTTGTGGTTATTCCCGTTGTTCGGTCGGTACTGGCGATTGTTATTATTCGGACGGTAGGGGTGGTTACCATTATTTGGCCGATGTTGATTTCCATTGTTATAATTAGGACGGTGGTTGTTATTAGGGGTATTTTGATTATAATTATTATTATAATTAGGCCTGTAATTCGGGTTATTTCTATCTGGCGGATGATTATTCCCGCTATTATTTGGCCTCAGGTTCTGGTCAGCATTATCTCGGTTTGAATTATTATAATTACCTCGATAATTATTTCGGTATCCGGCCTGACCGTTTCTATCGAAGTATGGGTCGGGTCCCTGTCGACTCCTCCGATAGTACTTCTCCTGCTCATAATTTTCTAATAATGCGGACATAGTTTGGATCGTTCTTATTTGTCCGTTCAGTCTCGCTCTGGCCACGCCCTCTTCGAAGTGATACGCTAATTTCGTGACAAGGCATTCTTCAGGTATCTTTGGCTCAAGATTTCTGGCCATACATACCTTGCCTAAAAAGTATGCGGTGAGTGATGCCCCTTTACTGCGGTCATACTTCCCGTTGCAGGTGTCGTCCCGCACTATGTTCTGTGCCGATTCGGACCAATATTTCGTCTTAAACAGCGCCTTGAACTCTGCATAATTTTGTATATCATGTCGGGTAGCCGTCCACCAGTTATCGCGCACGTCCTTAAAGTACTCGTCTAACATATTTCTGATGGTGGACCACCTAGTTTCGCGTGTATGGGCTATATTTTCTTCTACTCTCTCGATGAACTCCATGGGATTCCTTTTGTAATGTTGGAAATTGATCAGTTCACGATTCTCTATGTTCGTTATTCCGGTCACTTGGATTGGTTGACTCCGGAATAAATTAATTTCTTCCCTGAAATTATTAAGTTCTCGCCGTTGAAGTTCAGCCATCTTCTCCTTGTCAGTGTGTACTTGCTCCCGAACATCATTCACGGTGGTGGTGATTTCTTCACATCTCGTTCCCAAGTCTTCTTGTTTCTTAGTCAAGATTTCGAATTTATTTAAATGGGATTCTTCGATGTTATTTACTCGGGTTTGAAGTGTCTCTTTCGCTCTCTGTATCTCTTGTTGGTTCTCTTCACACCTCTCGCCGATCTCAGAAACTTCCCGTCTAACTTCGGTTATTTCCTCTCCTATTTTCGTATTCAATTTTTCGTGACTGTCTTCGAGTCTCTGGCCGATAACTTCAATCTTCTTATTACTATCTTCGAAGCTGTCATCAATCTTCTTGCTCAACTCTTGTGTGTCTTCCTTCAATGAAGCTATGATTTTATTTGTCTCCTCCGCCTTCTTGTTTAACTCCCCTTTGAAATCCTCCTTCAATGATTCTATATTTTTGGTTAATAATTCATTATTTTTCTGGTTGTCATCCATCTTCTTGTGAATCGACTCCATATTTTTGGTCATGGACTCGTTATTTTTAATTAATTTTTCGTTAAAATCTTCTTTTAATAATGCAATATTCTTCTGGCTATCTTCCATCTTCTTGTTCATCGATTCCAAGGACTGGTTATTCTTATTTAGTTTCTCATTAAAATCTTCTTTTAATAACGCAATATTCTTCTGGCCGTCTTCCTTCAATTCTTCTTTTAATAATTCAATATTCTTGTTCAGCGATTCTTCCGTCTTCTTCTGGCTACCTTCCATCTTCTTATTCATCGATTCAATATTTTTTGTTAACGATTCGTTATTCTTCTGGCTGTCTTCCATTTTTTTATTTATCGCCCTTAGTATCTCCAAGAAGTTGGCGTCTCCCGTTTGTGTGGGTTTCTCCATTGGTTCCTCTTGTTGTACGGGTCTGCTGGGCTCTGTAGGAGGTAATATTTTTTCTAGATCTTCGACCGGCGTCGCCTCCTTATCATCCATGTCTATTTCTTTATCTGCTTCCGCCGCACGTCTCTTAGAGGTTGCTCTCCGTTGCATTTTTATTCCTGGGTATTGCAGCTGCCTCGCAAATTAGGTTGATAATTATTTAGTAAATTAGGTCGGATATTTTTCGCCTAATTTTGCTCGAACGTTGTGCGCCAATTTGTAGAAGGACGAGTTCCGTCTCTTTATTTATGGTTTAAATATTATTATTATTAAATTGTCTCAGGGTTCTTTTACTGTTAATTGGGTCTTGCTCTCGGCTAATCGTGATTGTTCTATATCAAATTTTATTATTATTTTATACCGTTTAGTGACTTATTCCCCTCAATTCAACCTATTGTTGAATCCAGGATTGAATAACTCGGTACTTACTCTTTTTTCGTCGTATTAGTTGTCTGTTTATATAATTTAATTTTGTATATTATATTTACTGTTAAAATTCTTTCAATGGATGTTCCGTTGACTCTTTGTAGATCAGCTGTCTTGAGGAGATTAGTTGTTTCTTCCTATACACTAACATACACAAACATAGATATGGTACACATAACAACTCATGTATATTATTATAGTATAAGATTGTAAGTATGTTGATCTGAACGGTTGTAAACAAAACAAGGAATCATTCAATTTGAATAATTCGCATTCTCAGTAAGGTACCAACCGCCTCGTTTTTCTCCTCTAAGCTGTAATTTTACTGTTACAAATAAAGTCAACTCTTTCACTGGTAAAAAAAACAATAATGACAATTTATTCAAATAACACACAGTGAAATTCAATACAATAAGGAGTTTTATCCTTCTTTTTAGTTAACAATAAATGCTTTTAAAATAAACATGAACTCTAAAACAAATGATGAGCTCTAGTTGGCATGACTGCCTCTGATTAGTAATACAATGTGGTTTGACAAATTTGTAGGTTATGTCGGATTGTTCGACTTGAAAATTGAATAATGATGATAATAACAAAAGTAGTAGGTTCTTTTAAACTGCAAAATACACCTTCTTGGAATAATAGCTACGGTTAGAGTCAACATAAAAATAAAAATTCAATGATTATTAATGAAAAAACATAAAATATGAACCATTGTTCATAGTTAGGCACATGCTTTATACATAGTTTAGTGCAACGTT
This sequence comes from Magicicada septendecula, assembly GCA_034769895.1. Taxonomy (NCBI): domain Eukaryota; kingdom Metazoa; phylum Arthropoda; class Insecta; order Hemiptera; family Cicadidae; genus Magicicada; species Magicicada septendecula. Next base: position 1,428,242,700 of record CM068367.1, on the reverse strand, counting down.
ATTTGGTTAAAAGTAGTGAATTATTTACTAATAATTAATAGTGATTGTTATAATCCATTATCATGTACTACTATCATCTATGAAATTGGATACTCCCAGTTCAGGTAAATGTAATTTGTTTATTATAGTTATCGCACACCGGCGAAACTATTAATTTAATTTAATAACAAAATATTTATACTTCCATCTACTGATGGTATTAGAGTACGTATACTCTTCATTGATATCACAATGTCTATGCTTATCCTAGCTATTTACAGTATACAAATAGTTAAACTGTCATTATTCATAACGTCCAATTTCAACATTGTTCATTTGTATTTATTGGTTCCCTTCTATTAAGTATAGGGAATTGAATTGTTTCTATATTTCAATTTTAATCGCTTTTAGCGTTCAATTATTTTGCTTATAGACTATCAGGACTTAATATTCGTAATTAGTAATACTTGCGTCTCTCGTCGGTTGAAGATTTACACTTTATTAATTATTAACACTTTTTTAATTAATTAAAATTGATTAATTAATTATTTGAACTTTATCACAACACTGCACACACTCCTATGCGCATGAACTCCGATTAGATTACACTTGTAAATATACTGCACTGATTCTACTGATAGATAACTTATGTCTCAATTTGAGGTTAACATGGTTGATGCCGTTCTGCTGTCAAACGCACGTTTTTCTGAGGCGTTGATTAGCGTGCATTCCGCTTCGCTGTTGTTGTAAGACTGTCTCCGGCTCATGGGCTGGAATGATGAATTTCGGATTTTTTATGTGTTCTGATTGGTCAGTTTTTGCCAATTCGTTTATTTACGGTAGACTTCGCCAAAATAGACGCTATCCTAAGCGTCAGACTTTGGGGTCAAGATTATGAAAAATTGGTTTACATGACTATGCGGAAGGGCTAAGCACAATGCAATTATTTTTAAAAGTATAATATCTTTCTTATAATTGCACTGAGAATGTTGTGCTTACTCTCATTGTTCGTGTTTTTGAAAGACGATTAATTTGAGTCCCCTCATCTCAAATTACATGACAATGATAATGGATTATAACAATCACTATTAATTATTAGTAAATAATTCACTACTTTTAACCAAATAACGTTGCACTAAACTATGTATAAAGCATGTGCCTCATGATAAGGGTTATCAGAATTGGCACTTAGCATTTATGCTTGGTGTCCATTAAACCATTAGTTATTAACAATTCATGGTATTTATGTTATTTTTTATAGTAATGTCTCACTCTTAATCTACTGTACAAATTTCCCTTAAAACTATGTCCTATTATTAATACTATGTCCTTTTCCATAGCTTCACTCTTAAACTTATGGTCATACATTCTTGGTTTGCTCATTACACAGTAATAATAGTATTTGATTAACTTTTAACAAGTTGTAATGAAACATTGATGGGTTAAGTCACTACTGACAGTGTTCTTTTTCCCTAAATTATTTGTTTGATGCCTTAATTATCACATATGAATCAGGCCTGCTATGCCTATATGGCTTTACTTGGTAGTATTGTCATACATTTTGGTTTCTCTTATATCCTATTAATAACAACATTTAATTAAGTTCTAACATAGTATATTTATACCTTGGTGGGTTTTAAGTCACTATTGGTAGTGTTCTTTTTCCCTAACTTATTTGTCAAATGCCTTAATTATCATTTATGAATCAGGCTTGCTATGCCTATATGGCGTTACCTGGTAGTATTGTCATACATTTTGGTTTTGACATGATAATGTCTTATGGCTGGGGATCATTTGAAAATTTCTGTAACGCATCACGCTGCATGACGTCATCATTTACCAGCCGGGAATCGTTAACTAAAACCGCGACCGCTAACGTGCTAACGTCCGTCGCAGATTAAAGACCTAACAAGCAAACAACACTGCATAGCGGTAGATAGGTATGTAACCAATCAGTCAGTCAGTAACCATAATAATGTTGCGTTTAGCTGGCGGCTGAAAGACATTATCATGCTCTTAAGCTTTTACCATTTGGTAAACGGTACTTTACATTTATTATTTCTTATATCCTAGTAATAACAACATTTACTTAAGTTCTAACATGGTATATTTATACATTGATGGGTTAAGTCACTACTGACAGTGTTCTTTTTCCCTAACTTATTTGTCAAATGCCTTAATTATCATTTATGTATCAGGCTTGCTATGCCTATATGGCTTCACTTGGTAGTATTGTCATACATTTTGGTTTTTCTCATATCCTATTAATAACAACATTTACTTAAGTTCTAACATGGTATATTTATACCTTGGTGGGTTAAGTCACTACTGGCAGTGTTCTTTTTCCCTACATTATTTGTCAAATGCCTTAATTATCATTTATGAATCAGGCTTGCTATGCCTATATGGCGTTACTTGGTAGTATTGTCATACATTTTGGTTTTTCTTATATCCTATTAATAACAACATTTACTTAAGTTCAAACATGGTATATTTACACATTGATGGGTTAAGTCACTACTGACAGTGTTCTCTTTCCCTACATTATTAGTTTAGTGCTTGTATTATCACTCATGAATTGGGCTTGTTATGTCCATATGGCGTTACTTGATAGTATGCTTAATATCATAGACATTTTAGATGTATTGTTCTCTGATTGATAATTGAAATATTTACTAGGACCTTATAGTTATTGTGATGCAGTTCACTCTGCATTTGATTCTGTGATTAGCAAGGTTTGGCTTCTGTAAACTTTATTTACAGCTAGTTGTCATAATGGTTGAGTTATAATTACATTTATACAAACTATTTAAATGGTTATTTTGGTTACAATTGCTCATAGGAATAGTATTCTGTCCGACACCAAATCATTAATTGGGTTACTTGCTTTGTACAATGTGTTTATTACATAATTTTGATTGCATAGTGTCACTTTGCCATTACAAGCATTTGGTCATACTTGTATTACTTAAATATAGCTTTTATATACTATTATACTATTAGCTATCGTGTACAAAACATTCCTTATATGCTCTACTTACTTCCTAGCTCATTACATTTTGGTCTAACATTGTTTTGGTTCATTTTTTATCAAGTTTTATTGAAAACTGGATGCCCAGATTAGGTTATGTCATTGGTTCAGTAAACATTGAAGTGTTGTTTATGGTTGTATATTTCTATCTTAAATTATTCGACTGGTTTTCATTTCATGTTTGTACATTGGTTATTGGTTATCAATAGTTCATATTTCGTTTACTACTGTATTATCTTATTTGTTGTTAATTAGTGGGTTTGTATGTACATCATTCCCACTGTACAATTGGTCATTCACTATTTTGGTTGCATATTCCTCTGTTTATTCTATAATTACACATCATTTAGCTATCATAAACTCATCTTGTCCTTATTCAGTTTGCTTGTGACTCTTTATTTACCATAGTTAATACTTATTTACAATAATGTGTTTCACATAAACAATAAATGTGTTCATTAAATGAGTTGTTGTCAACGTTGACTTTGTCATACAGCTTAGGGATTCATATCATATAATTAATTAACAATTCTTCCTTCTTCTTAATACAAATATTCCTTCAGGGTTTATGTTAGTTTGTTATACTTCAATTTTCTTCCCTTATTCTTCTTGTGTTTGCTCTGGTGATCTTCCTTCTTCCTTCTTCTTTCTTCACTGATCTCCTCCTCACTATTGTTCATTTTATACATGATGTGGTTTTCACTTGTCTTCTTCACTCTGGTTCTTCCTTCTTCTTTCTTGAAGTTGTCCTTGTTGTGTTCTTCTTCCTGACTCTTCTTTCTTCTTTTGTTGTCTTGTCCTCCTCACTGAATCTTCTTTCTTCTTTGGTTGTGTGATGTCCTTCTCACTGATCTATTGGTTATAGTATGTCGGTCGTCTCGTCTTGATTCTTCTTTTCTTCTTTTTTGGTGCATTTACTAGTGAATTCCTTTCAATGATGCTTCACTTATTCTAACTTATGGTACTTTTCTGTAGTATACTTGGTGGTATTCTAGACCTTTTAATGTATTTTTTCTAGTGGTGGCCATCAAATTAATTTTCAGTACTTAGGTGGATGTGGTAACATATGTACTGTTACAATACATACGCGCGCACACACTCACATCACCAACACGTTCACCCGAATATTTAATTGTTTCGTTATATTTGATATTTCCATTGTGTTTCATACACAGGTCCTGAAGATGACAATAAGTGTTGTCGAAACGTCGACGCAAAATAGAAATTTGTATTATTGACCGATCCTCACTAACCGTCCACTAAAACATTCATTGATTGACGGTCACTAAAAATTTAAGGATTTAATTAAATATAACACAATAATCAGTTCTCACAATACTTCGACGAGCAATCGTTCCGCGCTAAGGAAAGCGCTCAACATAACTGATTGACAAAATCAGGTGCTCTTACTTTTATAGGTAGCACAGGTGATTGAGAATAACATTCCGTCTTTACTGCAGCTGCAAGCATCATGGGTATCTGGAACGTACTTGTGTGACCTTGACTGAGGTCAGAGTTGCTCGACCATTGGAGGGACGGGTGGAGAATGCTCTCGTCTGTTCGATAGAGTTCCATCGTTACAATAGCCCTACACTATACTCCGAAAAAAGAGCAGACTGTAAATTCGGATGTTCTGGAGGAACGATAACAAATTCCAAGTCTTGGAGGAAATAACTAACTGGACATTAAAAGGCTACAACGACACGAACGGTACTCTGCCAAACTGGCTAATCGGTATTTCACGTATATTATGCGCGCGGAATGCGGGAGACACCCAGGGTAGAATAACCATTAGGCTGACTGGGCTGCACTTAAGGGGGCGCAAAATTGTAGCTAAAAAATAATAAAATTTTACAGCTAAATGTAAAGTTGGTAATAAACTATAAGGATAAAAATTTGAGTTCATTTAGAACACAGGCGCCTGTTTACGGGAAATAATGGTAAAACTGTATATAAATAATAGAAGTGCTTTCCAAACTGTTTTCTCCGGTTATGAGTGATCGGTGTAGCCGTCTTGTTCATTGAAAGTGACTTTCTGCAAGGACTTGATTTCAGTGAGGTGATTGAAACGTTTGCTCAATCTAAAGCGAGAAAAAGAATCTAGCTTAAACTTTACATGAGCCTTAACAAATCCACAAGATATTTAACTGGTTGCTTTCTTTGTGCAAATGATGTTACATGTACTCTTAATAAAACGGTTATAATTCTGTAACTACTTAGTAATAATTTTTTTCTTATAAAAGCCATGAAAAACTACAAGTGGTTGAAGATGTAACTCTAAAACAATATAATTACCTTTATATGATCCACTCGATTGACACTAAGTTTCGTCTAGTTATGATGCCTTTCGGGCACAAGTTCCATCTTCAGATAACACTGATATTAATTTAAAACTAATTACTACATTAATATCAGTGTTATCTGAAGATGGGACCTTGTGCCCGAAACGCGTCATAACTAGACGAAACTTAGTGTCACTCGAGTGGATCATATAAAGGTAATTATATAATTATTAGTAAGTGACATGGTACGCTAAAAAAGTATAATCCTAAAAAAGTATAATCCAAAACAATCTCTGAAATATATCTTCAGTTTTCGATTCTTGAGACTATTTCCAAAACAGTAAGATATTTGAAATATTCCCAACTAAGAAATATATTGTAGGGTGTTTAAAGCTCCATTCAGCCCCTTGGAAATAAACGTAAGTGTAGCCTATGGGAGGTGAGGGAGGCGATAAAATATAATTAGCCTAGGGCGCCGAGATACCTTAATGCGGCCCTAGAGACACCAGTAGCCGTTGCTGCAAGTGTGTTGTGTTTATATATCTTTCACAGTCATACGATCTGATTAGATAAAGCTTTAGTGTGTTAGTCGTAAGGGACGAAGAATCGATTCCTTACGATTTAACGGTCGGCGTCGTAATTGTATAAACTACTGTCTGACCGCAAGGCCGTGGTTTCCTATTTTCAACGACAGACGTTTCGAGTTCGCTATTGGAGGCCATCTTCAAGGCTACAGTACTGTATACTCAGTCTTTGTCACAGTACTGTGGCGTTCCTGACGGACATTTTGTCAATCCGTTTCTAAGTTCTTTCTGACACTGAAGATGACCTCCAATAGCGAATTTGAAACGTCTGTTATTTTGAAAATGGAAGACCACACACGCCTTACAATCCGGACTGTAGTTTTTACAACAAAAATCCCGTTAGGGTCACGTCATTACACCTAAAATAATAGTTTTACTGTGGTACCTTAATCGGAAAAAAACCGTTAAAAGGTACAGAGCAAAGTAGAAGAAAAGTTATATTAAATAAGCCTTGTATTTTAAAATACAATGTACGAACGATAAATGGTATCGTTTTTATGCAATTTGTTTGTTAAGCTTTTGCGATCGGCTTCAACAATGTTGAAATTATTGTTATCCATCGGGTTCTTAGGTCATGGCCTAATACAGTTGTTGTTATTGGTAGACGTTTCGGCCACACCATTGTAGGCCATCATCAGTGTATAGATTGGCACAGTGTCCGCCACTTTACCTCAGAGATAAAGGTAAGCCATTGGTAAACCTCTTTTCTTTAAACCTCTTGTAGACCTCTGGTAAGCCAGAGGTAGCCCTCCCTCTGTTTTGTGTATAAAACAGAGAGGGAAATAAACATTAAGAGACATACCATATGCAGCGGAAGTATGGGTTATTAACAAAAAGAATGAAAGAAAGATTCTTGCAACGGAGATGGAATATTGGAGGAGGTGCTGTGGAATAACGAGAGCAGACCGAATAACAAACGAGGAGATCAGAAGAAGAATGGAAACGGAAAGAAGTGTAATTGACTACATCGAAGAAAAAGATTGGTGTGGTACGGTCATGTACGGAGAGCCCAAAATAGGTGGATCAACAAGGTGACAGAATAGAGTCCATTAGGAAGGAGAAAAAGGGCAAGACCGAGAAGATCTTGGAGGGACGAAGTGGATGAATCTATGCAACGTATAGGACTTGAGGAATGACAATGGAAACACCGGGAGAGTTGGAAAGCCAGGTGGAAGGAAGGGAGACGGCACTAGCTGTAGCAACCCTATTATTTATATATATATATATATATATATTACATTTAATATTTATAATTAAATTTACCTCAAGATGTTATTTATAAAGATGTTATTAATAACATCTTGAGGTAAATTTAATTATAAATATTAAATGTATTATATACATCAAGAAACAGACTGTAGCAGAAAGTGATTGAATATATATATATATATATATATATATATATATTGCAACACATCTTTTTATGATTTCTTTCATTATGGATTATGCGTTTTACATGGACCTGGTTAGGGTATACCATGCCAACACTTACCTGCAGTATATGGTACTTTTCTGCTTTGCCGGCTATTAGGTATGGGATTTGGGCTTATTAGGTATCAGGTAACGAGTTGGGACGATGTGTTTCCAAAAGAATTATTTTAGGAAGCTGAGTTGTATAAATTGTGAATAAATGAAAACTACCTTTTTAGTCTATCATTCCAATGATTATAATTGTCACCCTCAAGGTGCTTATCTTTAAACAAATCATAATAATACAAAGAATTTCAAATATTTAACACGATTTACGGCGGGTTCCACTAATTTATATTCTTTCTTGAATATTACTTTACACATATTTTCTCTAGTGATATATTGTTATAATGCTTACGTCTAACAATCACATATTAAAATCATATATCTTCGTACATAATTTATAAGTTCCTGAAAATAAGACATACAATACACAGTATATACACAAAACATATAACATGGAAATATACACACATATATGGGCAGTTTCACACTGTCTGCCTGTAATTATAATTCATTTATAAAAATCATTTTTTGTTATATTGAATTTAATTATTTAATAAAATGGAAATACTGAATTGATTTCATTCTATGAAATCCGTAACCCTGTTCTTTATACATGAGAAAATAAAATACGAACTTTTTAAATGAATATAACAAGGGTTATATTTATCGTTATCTCTATGGTAATTATTATTAATCTAAACATTTTTATTAAGGGTAACTCCCTTTTAATTATTCTACTCTTCAGCCTGCTTGGCTATCAACAATAATTAATATGAAACAATAAAATTTGTGACATCTACTATCTTGAGAACACTCTTAGAGCTTCTCTGCACTCTCCCTTAATTTATCACATTTAATTTATCAAATATAATTTTTTATACAGTGCACAATCTCATGAAAACATTTGCTTAGAGTCTTTCTGCACTCTTATCAACATATTATTATAATAATCACACATTATCTAAATGTTCTGTCTTTTCGAATAAATGTCTCTATATGATATACAGTACAACATTTAAAAGTGTCTTTAGGCTTTAGTCATACCGCCTATATAATTAAATGTTTATCAATTATTTAAAACTGTTCAATTTCGCTTATAGCGGCTTTTCATTTACTTGTTGTGTTTTACAACATTATTATGAACCCTGAACCATATCAGGTCACCTGTTTTGATGATTTCATGTTACACAGATGTACACGGGTCTCAGGCGTCGGCGTTGAGTACAGCTATTCCTCTCGAAACCTCCGTCAGCGTCGCTTAGCGGTGTATGAACAGCTAGGCTAGGCGTCGTTCCTTTATCGTCATGGACACAGCGTCTCTGGCCTCGGGTATAGTCTGATGTCCGTAGTACGTAGTTGTAGTAACTCAGGTGTCGGCCGGTCTCATTGAAGCGTCTTCTGCAGCGTATCGTTCCGTGTGTACGACTCAACGAATACTTTATGAATGCGCGAGACAGATGCTCGTTTTTGGCTCACTGTTTATAGGGCAAAGCCACGTGTGCAAATGAGTTTCTATCGGCGAATATCTCAACAATCCTTTATTTATTTAGGTAACAAAGTTGTTTGTTAGACGTGTCTTGAACACAGTTATTAGCTATGTATACACGCGATCTTTAATTAGCACCGCGAAAGGTGTGAAATAGTAAAACGCTTATAGTTCACGACACTCTCACTATCTCGTTATGTGTTTGGTGTCTAAATAAAGCTACATTTCCGCACTATTCACTGGTCAACCTAGTTCTTCTTAATCTTTTGTCATTTTTTTATTATTTAAGTTTTAAAACACTTCTGACATGTGCCGACAAAATTATACATATTTATGCAGGTGGACTGTTATCTGTTTTGTTTGCTATATAAAATCTTATCTGTACCCTTCTAAATGTACAATTGTAGCAGATAACGCTTATTATGCGTACTCCAGTTAGAACGATAAACATTGATAACAATGTTTTGTTATAACACTCCCCCACTTGCTTTAAAAAAAATTGTTTGTGCTTTACAGAACATTTTTTTTTTTTTTTTTTTTATCTATGTTTAGTACATACACAGTCAGTTATATTACATGTTTATTAGAAAGAATATAAAATCTTATCTTACAGTAACAATCACATATGGGTATTATTGGATATAATGACGCAGAGATGACGCATGGTACTTTCCGACGTCCTTTTTCTTCACTGGGTCATATACCATGTAGGTGTGTGGTCCTAGACGACTCCTTAGTTCATATGGGCCACAGAATAATCTGAAGAATTTCTTGGAAGTGTTTAATATACTACTTCCCACAGGATTTGTCTTTATCAATACCTTATCACCAATCTGGAATCTTGTCAATCGGTGAGTTCTATTATACCGGTCTCTCCTTTTACCTGCTTGATGATATAGCTGTCGTTCAGCTCTGTTTATTTTTATTTGAATTGGCAAATCTACATTATAATTTTCCGGTTTATTAATCATGTTGTGCCAGAATCTTTTAGGTATTTTATTCTCACTTAATTCTAACGGTGTGTATCCTGTAGCTTCACTATAATTGTGATTCATTGCATCTTCGAAAAATTGTAGATAGTCAGGCCATTTACTCTGTTGATTGTAGCAATATAACCTCATGTACTTGCCTAACTCTCTATTTATTCTTTCAGCAAGATTAGTTTGTGGATGCCTTATGGATGTAAGTATAGGTTTTATACCTTGTCTTGTCAATGCGTCCTTCCATAATTTATTACCAAACTGCTTACCTTGATCTGTCAACACTTTATCCATTTTTCCATACTTTGGTATATACTTCTGGGTGATGACGTTCAGAACAGATTTCATGGTGGGTCTTCGTACAGCATATAACTTTACTAGCTTGGTAAACACATCTACCGTCACAATTATATGGCGGTACCCACGACTTGATCGCGGGAGTGGTCCAAGGAAATCAAGTGCAACTATATCCCCCTTCTTCTTAGTTCTGATACTCCCCATTTCAACGCAAGTGTTTAAATTCGGATGTTTGGCTGTTTGACAATCATGGCATTTCCTAACAATTATTTTAATTTTTCTGAACATATTATTACAGGTGAAGGCTTCTTTCATAGTTAAATAGCACTTCAATGGAGATGCATGAGCTAGACTACGATGATATGGCATAATTAATTGCTGTAACATGTCATGAGATAGCACAACTTTCCAATCATAATTAATAAGCTTAAATAAAATTCCATCTTTCACACAATAATTTATAGGTAACGGATTATTTTTTATATTCTGTAATCGCTGATCTTTATCTTGCTCTCTAGCGAGATTACGTAGTAATTCTTGTACTTCTCTCTCGGGTTTGTATGTTATGTTGCTAAGTACCCTGACATCTTGTGGTTTAGCTTCATGTGTTTCTTCTTTTTCTTCTATATAACGGCTTAAGGTATCAGCTACTTCATTGTCTTTGCCTTTGCAGTATTTAATGGTGAAAGAATATTCCCCAATGGCAAGTATCCATCGCATCAACCTCGCACTCTTTACCTTACATGTTAATAGGAAAGATAAAGCCTGATGATCTGTATGAATTTCAAAATGAGTTCCGCATAGATAGAATCGGAACTGGGATAATGCATATACAATAGCTAGTACTTCCTTTTCTGTAGTGCAGTACTCTATCTCCGCTCCTCGGAATACACGACTGGCATAGGCGATGACCCTTAAGTCTCCTTTTGAGTCTTTTTGATACAATACACTTCCCATTGCATATTGACTTGCGTCTGCATATAGCACATAATCGCCGTCTTTCTTCGGATGGTGTAGCATTAAATTTTGTTTAAACAATGTTTTGACTCGATCCACTGCTTCAGTGTGATGCTGCTCCCATCTCCATTTTCTCTTCTTTTGTGTTAACTCCAGCAGAGGTTTTACTGTTGCTGCATAGTCAGATGAGAAGCGTCGATAATAACCAGTCAATCCTAGGAAAGCTCTTACTCCTTTTATATTTTTAGGAATAGGGAAATTTAGGATACTTTGGATCTTGATAGGATCAGGTTTGATACCTCGTTCGGATATAATATGACCAAGGAACTTGATATTGGTTTTTAGGAATTCACATTTTTTATAATTGAGGGAAATTTTGGCTACTCTAAATTTCTCAAAAATAACTCGTAATTGATTTACATGTTCCTGAATAGTTTTCGACACGACGAGTATGTCATCTACAAATACCATTGTGTAAGGTGACACCTCCTCTCCAAGTGCATTTTCTAGACATCGTACAATAGCAGACAAGCTAGTGCTTAATCCAAACGGTACTACATTGTATTCATAGGTCTTGTTTTTGTAGAGGAACGCCGTATACTTGCGGTCACTCTCTTGTATTGGTATCTGCCAGAAACTAGAAGTAAGGTCTAATTTTGTTAAATATCTAGCTCCTTCACATTTAGCAAATAACTCTTCAGCATTTGGAGCGCAGTCGTACATCTTTTCAACAACGTTGTTAAGGTTACGCATATCCATACACAGTCTAATCGCATCATCTTTTTTCTTGATTACTACAAGTGGATTCAGGTAATTGCTATGTGATCTGCGGATGACATTGTTATCTAACATACGCTGAATTTCTTGATCTACCTGCTCCTCGTATTTCATTGGAATCGTATATGTGCGTCTGACGAACTTGGACGGGTCAGTTACCTTAATTCGATGCTGGTAGACGTGAGTTTGAGTTGGTACTTCGCTAAAGATGTCCTCATATTCTTCTAACAGATCATTTATGTGTTGTTCTCCTGGCTGATCTTCTACTTCTTCTGGATGTGTCCGTTCTTCGGCTAATGTGATCTTGGGTCTACTAATTTTAAGTATTTCCGGTTGTGGAGGATTCTGTTCTTTAACAGGTGCTCTTAAATCTATAGTTTTACATATATTATTAACTGTACATGTCATTTGTCCATCTTTCATATTGATAACAGCATTGAATCGGTCTAGCGCATCCACTCCCAGAATGCAGTCATATATTAGCTTATCAACTATCAGTACAGGTAATTCTATCTCTAATCCTTGACAGGTAATACTAACATACATCTGATGGTTTACTTTTTCCATCGATTTATTTGCTGTAGTTATTTGTATCTCCCGTGTAGGCAACTTCGGTACATTTTTAAAATGAGCATTATGAATTTTTACCCATGCACTATTGATAATTGTGACCTCACTCCCTGTATCCACTAATGCGTTAACAGGTACATTATTAACATACAGTTTTATTTGTGGACATACAGTATTATTTATTGGATTACTTTTATCGGTCATAAATAATTCTTCCCTAAGATCAGGTGGGAATATACCTCCTATACAGACTCCAGAATGTAGTCATTGATTTTCAGTCTTCGATGTGGACGGTTTATTACGTTCATCAGTGTTTCTCGGTGTCTCTTTCTGTTTTTTCTCAACGGTAATCGCCTGCGTATTTGCATTCCTATCGGATGTCCATGGTTTCGAAAATCGTTTCGACGAATTCGGCCATCGGTAACCTCCTTTGTAATTACCTCTTTCATTATTTTGCTCCTGCTTCTCATATGTTCGTCCATCTTCATGGCGTCTATCATATGATACATTTTTGTTTTTCGGATATTTTTCATCGTCTGTACGTCTATCTTCTCTGCCTTTATCTTCTTGGCGATATCTTTGCGAATACCACGTACCTCTATCTTGATTTTGGTTCCGGTTATCTCGCTGAACTCCTCTTGGTGGGTCTCGTTCACGGATTACACCCTCCATCTGTGTTAAAAGTATTAATAGATCTTCAATGGTAGCTATACCCTGAACATGTATAGCTAGTTGGATGTTCCTGCTGAAATGATTAGCAAGCTTAATGACTAATTCTTTTTGTGTTAACGCGGGACGTAAATGTTTACTCCTCTCTACTAACATAATGACGTATTCATCTTCAGACAGCTTACCTGGATTATATTTACCAAATTCCAGTGTATTTCGTATTCTCATTTGTATGTATTCATTCCAATACCTCCGTTCGAATGCTAGTTTAAATTCTTCATACGTTTTTAAATCGTCATTCACCATCGTGAACCAACTGGCTGCTGCATCTTTTAAGTAACGGCTTACAAAGTCTATTTTATCTTTGTCACTGAGAATAGATCCAATACTATCTATTTCTTTCTCACATTTGATACGAAATTCAATGGGATTTTCCCCTCTGGATCCTCTAAAATAGTTAATGGGTCTCTCTTCTCTAGGTACGGTCGAGTATACTAACGCTTGTGTTGGTAGTCTTCTCACTTCTCGTGTAAGTCGGTCTACTTCACCTTTTAACTTGACTTCCAGCTGATCTACCCTGTTGTCATGGTGTTGGATAGATTTCTTGATGGTGTCGTCTGCTGCGGCGAGACTTTTTGTTTCTTCTTCAATTTTCATGGTCTTCCTGACATTACTCTGCACCAACTCGCTGATGACTTGTATCTTGGTATCTTGTCGATGCGTAATTTTTTCGAGTTTCTGGTCCAGTGTGTCGGCCATAGATTTAAAATTTTGTTGTAGTCTTTTTCGCTGCTCTTCGAAATTTTCATTCATCACCACCGCTTGTTGTTTTAGAGACTCTTTAACTTTACCTTCTAAGGTCTCCATTCGTTCCATAATTTCTACCTTACTTTCAGCATTATACGCGTATAGTTTCTGAATTTCTGACGTGCTTGCTTCCAATCTTCTCATAGTTTCAGACGTGCTTGCTTCCAATCTTCTCATAGTTTCAGCACCACTAGTTTTTATTTCTTCAAACCTTTTTACGTTTTCAGCGTTGCTGGCTTCTAACTTCTTCATTATGTCGGCTAAACTGACCTCTTGTTTATGTGCCATGTTTAATTTTAATTTGGTGAACCGATTTTAAAATATTTATTATTAATTTGTATATTATTAATTATTTGGATTATTATTAAATATTGTATTGGTAGTCATTTATTCATCAACATACAACCATTATCTTGGGCGCCTGTAGTATCAGTTTCTGATAACCACAATATTTATCTAAGCTCCCCTTTGTTTACTCTACTGATAACGCTAACTGTACGTTCTTATCAGCTACATTCAACATATAAATGCACGTTTTATAATAATTACACATCAACTCTAAATATTTGTTCTACGTGAATTTATATTTATTTAACTTCTAACTAATTTTTAATTTTTTTCGTATTATGTTTTTTTTTTTAATTTATTTAATCGTGCCCCACGTTGGAAGCGACATTTTCTTTTGCAACACATCTTTTTATGATTTCTTTCATTATGGATTATGCGTTTTACATGGACCTGGTTAGGGTATACCATGCCAACACTTACCTGCAGTATATGGTACTTTTCTGCTTTGCCGGCTATTAGGTATGGGATTTGGGCTTATTAGGTATCAGGTAACGAGTTGGGACGATGTGTTTCCAAAAGAATTATTTTAGGAAGCTGAGTTGTATAAATTGTGAATAAATGAAAACTACCTTTTTAGTCTATCATTCCAATGATTATAATTGTCACCCTCAAGGTGCTTATCTTTAAACAAATCATAATAATACAAAGAATTTCAAATATTTAACACGATTTACGGCGGGTTCCACTAATTTATATTCTTTCTTGAATATTACTTTACACATATTTTCTCTAGTGATATATTGTTATAATGCTTACGTCTAACAATCACATATTAAAATCATATATCTTCGTACATAATTTATAAGTTCCTGAAAATAAGACATACAATACACAGTATATACACAAAACATATAACATGGAAATATACACACATATATGGGCAGTTTCACACTGTCTGCCTGTAATTATAATTCATTTATAAAAATCATTTTTTGTTATATTGAATTTAATTATTTAATAAAATGGAAATACTGAATTGATTTCATTCTATGAAATCCGTAACCCTGTTCTTTATACATGAGAAAATAAAATACGAACTTTTTAAATGAATATAACAAGGGTTATATTTATCGTTATCTCTATGGTAATTATTATTAATCTAAACATTTTTATTAAGGGTAACTCCCTTTTAATTATTCTACTCTTCAGCCTGCTTGGCTATCAACAATAATTAATATGAAACAATAAAATTTGTGACATCTACTATCTTGAGAACACTCTTAGAGCTTCTCTGCACTCTCCCTTAATTTATCACATTTAATTTATCAAATATAATTTTTTATACAGTGCACAATCTCATGAAAACATTTGCTTAGAGTCTTTCTGCACTCTTATCAACATATTATTATAATAATCACACATTATCTAAATGTTCTGTCTTTTCGAATAAATGTCTCTATATGATATACAGTACAACATTTAAAAGTGTCTTTAGGCTTTAGTCATACCGCCTATATAATTAAATGTTTATCAATTATTTAAAACTGTTCAATTTCGCTTATAGCGGCTTTTCATTTACTTGTTGTGTTTTACAACATTATTATGAACCCTGAACCATATCAGGTCACCTGTTTTGATGATTTCATGTTACACAGATGTACACGGGTCTCAGGCGTCGGCGTTGAGTACAGCTATTCCTCTCGAAACCTCCGTCAGCGTCGCTTAGCGGTGTATGAACAGCTAGGCTAGGCGTCGTTCCTTTATCGTCATGGACACAGCGTCTCTGGCCTCGGGTATAGTCTGATGTCCGTAGTACGTAGTTGTAGTAACTCAGGTGTCGGCCGGTCTCATTGAAGCGTCTTCTGCAGCGTATCGTTCCGTGTGTACGACTCAACGAATACTTTATGAATGCGCGAGACAGATGCTCGTTTTTGGCTCACTGTTTATAGGGCAAAGCCACGTGTGCAAATGAGTTTCTATCGGCGAATATCTCAACAATCCTTTATTTATTTAGGTAACAAAGTTGTTTGTTAGACGTGTCTTGAACACAGTTATTAGCTATGTATACACGCGATCTTTAATTAGCACCGCGAAAGGTGTGAAATAGTAAAACGCTTATAGTTCACGACACTCTCACTATCTCGTTATGTGTTTGGTGTCTAAATAAAGCTACATTTCCGCACTATTCACTGGTCAACCTAGTTCTTCTTAATCTTTTGTCATTTTTTTATTATTTAAGTTTTAAAACACTTCTGACATGTGCCGACAAAATTATACATATTTATGCAGGTGGACTGTTATCTGTTTTGTTTGCTATATAAAATCTTATCTGTACCCTTCTAAATGTACAATTGTAGCAGATAACGCTTATTATGCGTACTCCAGTTAGAACGATAAACATTGATAACAATGTTTTGTTATAATATATATATATAAAAGTAAGCCATTGGTAAACCTTTTTTCTTTAAACCTCTGGTAGCCCTCTGGTAAGCCAGAGGTAAGCCTCCCACCGTTTTGTATATAACACAGAGAGGGAAATAAACATTAAGAGACATACCGTAATGTGTAAGTAGATAGAAGAGACAGGTGGAGACTATCACAGTCTCTATCACAGGCGGACATCGTGCCAATCTAGACACTGATGATGGTCTCCGATGGTGTGGCCAAAACGTGTGTCGATAACGACAACTATAAACCACAGCCTAACAACCTGGCGGATAATAATAATGTCAACAGTATCGTTTTTAGCTAAACATATGGGAGGTACTGTGGAACACATTGAAACGTATAAATATACGCATATGATATGCAACAGCGTATAACGTTTTGTCAGCTTCTGCAACTTTACAGTTAACAGACACTAGAATGCTGACGTCAACTGGAGTGTCAAGAAATAGAACTACGAATTATTTTGTAATGTTACTCTAACGTAAAGCTCGGCGTTAACCAGACAGATCTCCTGTAGCCATCTTATATATATGCCCACGTGAATTGGAAAACAGAAATTCCAACACACTTTGTGTTGCTAGAGAAACAACGGACAGTAAGGGACAGTAAGAGGAAGACAGAGATGGAAATAAACACTGAGAGAGAGACGGTAATAGGTAAGCAGATAGATAAATTGATCAAGAGAGAGTGGTAAGGTGAGAATGAAAGGAAAAAATCAGTGAGAGCAAAAGTATGCAATGAAGTGACAGAGTTGGGAAACGAGAGAAAAATGGAGAGGGAGAAGAAAATATTAAATCCAAATTAAGAGAGTATGATAGAAGATAGTCGTATACAGGTAGACAAAAATAATTCACTTGGAAGGATAGAGGTAATACTCATTTAATAGACGGATAGAGTAGAACATCATTGTTTCGCAGAAAGTGAGAATTAGAATGAAATTAAAGTCAACGGATTAGAAGTGTCTATCCTGCCATGTCCAATTTCAGTTAATTTTCGTAAAGTAGGCTTTACTACGCAGTGAACGTTCTTATAAATGTCACGAAAATTTTAATATCATGTAAATACAAAATTTTGATAGACGTTGTTATACTAATGTAAAGATTAAGCATTTTTTATTCGGGTTTCTAAGAAAATTTTCTGGAAAAATGTTAACGTAAGATACATTTGAAAATACAAATACACTTGGCACAAACAAAATTTTACAGCTACTAATTTCAAACAAATGTGGTACTGTAGACGCCTTTAGAATTTTTTTTTTCAGCATTTGACGGCAGTAGAAATAGATTAGTTTCTTTTTTCAACTTATTTACCTTGGCTTTTCCAGCTATTATTTCTTTTCCGTTAAAGTATGACCTTTTTATTTATAGCTTTGGTAAAAAAGATTATAACTAAGCTTTAATCTAGCAAGTATCCTACATATTTGGACCTTATACAGCTGTCAGTATGTAGCTCGATTGATGATTTACGGATCACTTACATCTGTATAAAAATCTTTTGTTTCTTATAACGGTTAATAAAAATGAAATTAATGATATCTGTTATGATTAGTTGATTTATTACAGTGTACGATTTGTACGGTCTTCGTAACAATATTTTATTTACCTAGTATATGGAATGAAATAGCATATGAGTAGGAAAAACAGTGCATACTATTTTGAGGAAAGATAGTATTAAGTGTTGCAGTAATTGAGCAAATGGGAATCAGAATTTATCAACCCGAAAATGAAAAAAAATGAAAGTGTATGAGTTTGCCAGGTTCCAGGAATGTGTGTGGGTGGGTGTTTATGTGATTGTATTTCCTTTTAAGATCTAAAGAAACAGACGTTTATAACTAGAATACGTGCGTGTGCGTGCGCAGGCGCGCGTGTGTATGTCGTAATTTAAGTATCTAGGTAATAACGTACTGGGATTTGTAGTAATTCATAACACAATACTTAAGTAGGTTATAACATCGTTCAACGTTCTCTAGTACAGCGTGAATTACTGTCCTCTACGGAGAGGACAGTAAAAAATATTTCTTACAAAAGACAAGAGAAACTGTAACGGAGGAAATAATATGTTCGTAAAATTATAAAGAACTTCAATACGTTCAACAAGAGTATTGACCCTGTTAATATGAAAACTTTAGCCCTTTAAATTTTAATATATATTATAAATACGTTTCTCTAGTTTTAAACTTGGTTTCATTTTTGTCAGTTTTGTCAATTCTCAACTCGTGCAGCGAATAATAAAACTGACTTTTAATATTAGTTTCTGTAAACTTTGAAACATTTTAAAACACAATATAAAAGTTACTGTAAATCGCAGTTGATATTAATGTCAAAAGTGTCAATTACAAATTCAAATCAAGTGCAAATGTTACCCGATAGAGTATTAATTACGAGACTTATTTATTTCACTCTCTCTTACTTTATTTCCCTTTCTTGTCATATATAATTATAAGAAGTCATTCGAATTCCAACATTTTATGTAATTGTGTATTAATTGTGTACAGATTTTTGATGAGTTAAAATATGTAGATTTTAAGGTATTAAAATATGAGGATTTAAAATAATCCGTTGGTACTTTCTGACAGTACAAAATAGAAACATTCCTTTTATTCATGTTTGCTCTCTTCTAATCGTTACCTACAGTATTTACACGGTTTATTATTCTGAGTACATTCACTGGATGATACGACTTACACTGTGGCCTAAGATGTAATTATGTTTACAAAATTACCTAACGATTTTTCTTCTGAACGGCGGATAATTGTAATCTATTATCTGTATTTGTAAAATAATTATAACGTAATAGATGATATGACATTTCAAACCGAATTATGTCAGCAATTAATACATAAAAATTTTTTAAATAAACATTACAAAATTAAAGTTCTACAAAGCTATAGCAATCTCTATGGGTCCTATGGGTGCGAATTATGGACAATAAACAAGAATCAAGACATTCAAATACAGTCCTCAAAAATGGCGTTCTTAAGAGGAGTTAAAAGGTGTTCTTAACTTGACCGTATAAACAATGCGGTCATAAGAAGAGTTGCAGGTATTCAACTTGGATAGAAAATTAAAAAAACACAAACAACGGTGGAAAGAACACTTAGAGAAAATGTCAGATTCCAGACTGGCCGACAAGTCTGGAAATACAAACCTATAGGACACGGGGTGTGAGTAGACCGAGGGAGAGTTGACTGGAGGCGTTTTGAAGGCGTAACAGGCAACACCTTGTCTAAGCCTTGTTGTGAAGATGACGGTGATGAAAAGCATTACGTGAATTCGAGACACTCTCTGAGACAACAAATGGATTAAACAATAGAAGCACAGTGAAATATAGAGCTTTCAACAAACTGATAAGGTTAAACAATGCTATTGAGAAGACTTTTAATTCAAAAATTAGATGATCATGAAAAGGCATATGAAAAGAGAAACTAACTAAAACAAATGATATAAACGTATCATTAACTTTTATCTCTGACCTGTTAAATTTACTTTGCTGCATTGACTTTTGTATACAAGAGATGATAACGTTTATACGATGCGAAAGCATATTATAACAAGCAAGGACAAACATGAAATAAAGTCAGTTGCACCATACGTTAAGTTATCCATTATGCAATTCTTTTATTTAAAAATTCTCAGCTTGAGAAAATAAACAAATGGTAAAAATCTTATTGAACGCATATTTTTAACAAATTGTAAAAAATTCCTTAAGAAACCATTTTCGGATTAGCGCTTTCAAGTTTCACAGCTCATCATCAGACCGGAAGTATCTGATATCTGATGATCAGCTGTGAAACTTGAAAGTGCTAATCGGAAAATGTCTTCCTATAGTGGTGTGCAACGGTGTTAATTCTCGATATTAATTGATGACTCGTTGGGCACTTGGTGAAACATATTAATACGAAGGTTTTGTAAAATATATAAAAACACTTGGTAAGTTTCACAAATTTTTTTTAATTAACTCTGACAGCTGTTTCGACTAACTTAAGCCATTCTCAAAGACCGAGTGAATGAAATTACTGAACACAGGATGTTAGAGGAGTGTAGGTGGTAAACGTCTGTTTAGGATGTATCTGAAACATCTGTGTTGTGATGGCGAGGGGTGGGAGTGTGTGCATGAGACAAGGGAAGGTCCGGTGTCTTAAAAAACTAAATACAATCATGAATGCAAAATATAAAATTAACTGAACTAAATATAAACTGAATGCAAAATTTAAAATAATGATGAACATTCAAAATGATATAAAATAAACTAAACTAAATAACAGATTTTAATAAAGGGGATACACAAAATTCAGTCTGTCCATTGGTTAAATTTCTGTTAAACTCTAACATCCTGTGTTCAGTAACTTCATTCACTCGCTCTTTGACAATGGCTTAAGTTAGTCGAAACAGCTGTCAGAGTTAATTAAAAAAATTTGTGAAACTTACCAGGTGTTAATTCTGTTTGTGACTATAACCAGAAATAGAACTGTGTTAATTATATAAAATTTGTTTCGTATTATGTATATAAATATATAAGTTTATTTTCAATCTGTCTCGTGTCAAGTTATATATTAATAAACGTGTATTAAATTATTATATTATAAACATATATTAATAATCAAGTTTCAAAAGAACTCCACAGAGACACACAAACAATAATTGGCCTTGGACACAAGCCTTGGAAAGTGGCTTTACCGTTACAAAAGTATGCCAACAATGATGTATATCCCAAACACTATTGTGTGTGTGTGTGTCTTGCGTGCATTGCACTTTTTAACATAATCAATGATTGGACAAAACTGTACGAATTATGATAAAGTATTTCTATTAGTAATCTTGTACAAACTACTATGTTGTCTTTGGTACTGGCGAGCGCTTTCGGCAGTCATGCCATCTTCAGGCCATTTACCAACCTTGACTGCCGAAAGCGCTCTTCAATACCAAAGACACCATAGTGGTTTGTACAAAATTTCTAATAGAAATATTTGAGATCACTAACAGTCCAAGACAACAATAAAATATGATAAAGTAGTTATATTCAGAAAAAAGTAAATTTCTTCGTTACCACTTACTTTATTGTCATTAGTAGATATTATTATCCACTTAGTATGTAAGTAAGTAATTATTTACTTTTTTTAATGTCCAATATAATTATTTAATATCCAATACTGTGCTTTTGAAAAGAAACGTCGACATATTATATCAAATACGTTCGTTTATAAACGTAATGTGTGTGTGTGTGTGTGTGTGTGTGTGTGTGTGTGTGTGTGTGTGTGTTTTAAATATAAGATCTACAGGAGGAGAGGCACACAAAATGTGAGGTAGGATGCGTATAAAAAAGAACATGTGTCCTTAAGGTTTATACATAACACGAATCACTGTTTAGAGTAAGCCATTTCCCCCCAAAAATGTGCGTTTATTTGTGTCGGCCAGAAACCTGGCGAGTATGTGTGTGTATATTTATGTAGTGGGAAGTGCATTAAATATAAAACAGTCCCCGCTCCCAACGCTACACAAGGGACAGCTACTGCTTCATACTCTCCGCATCCGTTGCAATCTCAAGACTGACTCAACTGTAGCCCTTATATTGTATTAGAAACCTCTACAAACATTGTGCTACACTAAAAAAAAAAAAAAGGTTTCCCAACGTTATCGGTCGTTTCTACTTGTTCTCTTTAATAGAAGAACAAGTCATAGACTGTTATACTGTATGCAGGTCTAATCCACGATATTTCGTTTATCCTACTGCAATGTATGTGTTAGCGCGCATGGACGCGTGTTCCTTTCCTTAAGTACATAAGTATCGTTTTATCTGCGTAAATATGAATGCCTTTACTAGATTAATTTGAATATGGTTACACAGTACAGTATCGATTTTAGATGACAAATTCCAGTTTGGCAGATGTGTTATGCTTGGCAAGAAGATCGCATCTTCAGTTCTTCTTATTATTTTAATTAGCAATCTCTGTAATTACAACTTTGTCGTGTTTACTTGCTAAACTGCTGTTTGTTGTGTTCCGGACGAAGCCTTTCAGAGTTTCTACCATTTTAAAGTCTTAAACCGAGACAAATAGGTGGCTAATGTTACTTTAGCAGTCGTGGTGGTTTATGACTTGAAAAAAATGGTGGAAACAGTGAGAGGCCTCGTCCGGAACATGACAAATATCAGTTTAGCAAGTAAATACGACAAAGTTGAAATGCTCTTTAGACTTCAGAACAAAGTCGGTATTTGAGCAAGAAAACAGTTTAGTAAATGAAATTTAATTAATAAATTTTACTTAATAATCGTGCTGTGATTGAAGCACGAGTGGGGAAACAAGTTCTTAAGCTTTCACGGCAGGCTTCAGCATTGTTAAAGTTACGGTTATTTGCTGGGCTGTTAGACCGTGGTCCATTGTTGTCGTTGTTGACGAACGGTTCGGCCTCACCATCGGTGGCCATCATCAGTGTCTAGATTGGCACGGTGTCCGCCAATTCATCTCAGAGATTAGGTAGAGACTAGGTGTTATTGGTATTTTCAGACAAGTTTTTGGGCCTCCGGTGGTGGAACCAAAATGTCTGTCAATAACAACAACTATTGACAGGTCGACGAATAATAGTAACTTCAACCATTTCCCATGTTCAATACAGCTGATTTTAGTCAAAATGTGGTATGACATTCGGGTAAGTAAGAACCCGAATATATGTATGCTGCCAACGTACTACCATTAAACCCAACCCTGCAAAACCTTGAAATAAGCACAACAAATATAGAGGCAGTATAAGAGTTCATATATTTTGGCGCCAAGATAAACAGCACTAACGAAATAAACACTGAAATAAAAAGAAGAATATATCTCTCAAATAAATCATATTATGTATTAGAAAAGAAAAACACCTGACATCTAGCTTCATCTCAAGAAGCACGAAATATAAAATTTACTAAACAGTTATCAGGCCAGTGCTAACATGCTTCAGAAACCTGGACAATGACAAAATGTAGCGAGAGACTTCCAGGTTTCTGTGAAAGACGGATTCTAAGAACAATATTTAGAGGAGAACAAGAAAAAGTAATGTGGCGCAGGCGATATAATTATGAACTATACCGTCTTTACAAATAGCTGGACAGTGTCAAGGTAATGAAAATATACAGGCTTAGGTGGTCGGACACATAGAGAGAATGGAAGAAGGACAGGCTACTCAACGTATTTTCTACCAGAAACCAATGGGTAATAGGAAAAGGAAAAGACCCGAAGTAGATTCAAAAACCAGATAGAGGAGGAGCTCGGAAAGCTGAAAATAAGAAACTGGAAAGCCAGGGCACGCAATAGGGAGGAATGAAATCGATTCTTGGTGCACGCCAAGACTCACCGAGGGTTGCAGAGCCACGGCTGATGATGATGTAGTGAGAAGTCAAATGGTACAATTACATGGTGCCTTAGAGCTGAAAAGGCACTACAAACTCAACACGGTGTTTGGATGTTTTTGACACTGCAATTCTGACTTTTTGTAACGAGAAAAGTAAAAAGTAGGGAACGATATGACAGAAATATATGGTAGGAGGTACAAGTTTATGAAACATTTTTTTAAGAATAAATTTGTGTTAGTGGTTGATATCACAAGCAGAATGATCACTGTTGCACACCACTATATAAAAATTATCCCGATTAGCGCTTTCAAGCTTCACAGCTCATCGTCAGATCGGGATTGAGCTGTGACAGTTCCGATCTGACGATGAGCTGTGAAGCTTGAAAGCGCTAATTCGGGATAATTTTTATATAGTGGTGTGCAACAGTAATCATTCTGCTTGAAACATTTTTTATCGGTGATATCGAAATCTTCGTGAGAGTTATGGGAAGGAGTATTTACACTGCGTTGTAAACAGCGCAGTATTTAACCCAACTCACGTTACACTTCACAGCGTAGACATTAAAAGTGAGAACATAAAACGTTAAACGTTACATGGACAGATAATACATAGACATACATAGACAATAGCGCAGTATGTATATTCAAAGTGCAGATCGTAAAAATTAACATTAAACTTACACAGAAACGTATTGGATAGTATGTATATTCAAAGTCCAGATCGTAGAAATTAACATTAAACTTACACAGGAACGTAAAAAGGACTTGAGAATTGGATCAAGTCATTTGTAAATTTTTTTGTAAAATTTGTCATTGTACAAGGCTGGATATCTGAAAGTGCCCCTGGAACAGTTGGATATATTTGAAAGGAGGATCCCCAGGTAAATTTTTGTTTCAGAGGAAGAGAGACGAGCATGGATAAAAATATTTAATTTAGAGTTCTAAAAATTCGTATGATGTACCTAATGTAGTCACCTTTATTAAAAATAAAAAAGATTAGAATGGGCTGGGCATATTGTACGTGCTTGTGAAAGCAGACTGATTAAGAAGAATATAAACATTTTATACGTTTCATAGTTTTTATTTAACTCTGACAGCTGTTTCAGCTTATCAAGCTATTGTCAAAGAAATCAGTGAACACCAAAACAGAGGACAACTCATACTGAAACTTTTATCTTAAGTATTATCCACATTAGTGACATACCAGTGCGAATTAGTATTCGGCCCAAAGTATCATAGAGATTAGCCGGTTTAAAGTGATTAGAGGCATCCGCATCGTCATTATTGTTACCGGCACTAAATAATGACGGTCATGGGGAGTATTGGTAATTGTAATAATACAACGATCGAAAAGATAACAACTTTGTAAAATATTTTAAAAACCTTTGTATTAATACATTTCACCAAGTGCTCAACGAGTCATCAATTAATATCGTTATTAAGAAGATATTTAATGGAAAGCCAGAATTTAAAATGAAAGTTGGAAGGCGAAAACTGAGATAGTGGGACGGGGGTGAGCCAGGACATCAGTGCTCTTGTAATTAGAAACTGGAAGAATATGGCTATGGATAGAGAAGAATGGACAAATCTTCTGAAGAAGGCCAGGACCCATAAAAGTTTTTGAAGACAATGATGATGAAAATTACACAGAACATCTCTTTTATTAGTTTGGTTGTTCGCTGTTATCGATATCTCTTCTCTTTCTTTATATTGTCTTTGCATATATTACCGTATTCACCTTGTTAATTGCTATCTGCTTCTCTAAATCAATTTTTCTTTCGTGGCTCTTCTTTCCCTTATCAAGATCTAAAAGTATTCTGTTCCTTTACGTTCCTCATTTTATTTTGATAAAACACTTATTACAAATCACAGTGTATTGATTATATACATATGTATGGGTGTGTGTGCGTGTAGAGAGAGAGAGAGAGAGAGAGATAATATTATTATTGAAACGATAAAACCCTCTTGAACAGCGTCCTGCACCCGTCCCTCCACTAGTCGACCAGGTGTAGCCTCAGTCAATACCGCGCATAAGTACGTTCCAGAGTGTTCAAGAAGACTTGAGGTACGCATTAAGCTGGCGTGCAGTAAGGATGGAAAATTACTCTCGACCACCTGTGCTACCTATAAAAGGGACAGAGGCTGGCTTTGTGAATCAGTTACGTTGAGCAAATTTCGTTAGTGCGGATTGAGTGGTGATTGAAGATTAGTGGAAAGTGTTAACTGTATTATAATTAATGTGGAAATCTATTACTTGACATTATTGTTGCACGTTGATTAATAATATTTTACGTGTTTAACTTGCATTATTGTACGAGTATAATCTTGTTGAATACCTTGTTGATTGCAAACTCTTACTTATGATTAATTAAAGCTGGTGGTTAGTGATTTCATTGGTTTTAGTATTTTGTTTCCACGGTACCATACGACAATCAGTGAGACAGTCGTAACAATTATCATCATCATCATCATCATCTCAAGGATTAAACCAAGAATGGTTTGTTCCGGTCTCAAATGGGCAAAGATTAGAGCTGGTCACTCCAGTACTTCCTCGGACGTCCCAAAACTCTCCGTCCCCTCGGCATACAGTTCCATAGTTGTTTGGGGATGCGGCAGTCATCCATTCCGCAAAGATGTTCCCACTAATTTAGCCGATACTGAGCGATCCTGTCAAGCGTACTCCTAATATTCACTTGGATGTCCTGAAAAATCTCATTTCAGGCGCTACAGTCGTAACAATATTAATAATAATTCAATATAATATATAACTTGCGCAATAGTCAGCTACTCTAACCACAGAAATATTACTAACGTTGACCGTTTGTAATACTTGTACGATAGTATCTGTGTAAAGAGACAGTGGCTACTTGTAATCAGTACTATGTAGTCGTATCCCTCCCCTATTCAATTCAATAAAGGGGGATCAGTAGTGTAAATTGAAGCAGGTCAACACATAATGGTCTCTTTCTCATTGTACCACCCTCTGGCATCGCCCCTTCATTGTTATATTTGTAATGTTAACAATAAGGGAGTAACAAGTATTGAGGTTTCGTGATTACAATCGAAGACGCTTTCTAGTATTTAGTCCTGCTTGAGGCACAGTAGTAGCTGCATGTGTTTTGAAAATTAAAAATTACTTACCCTTTTCACAACAAACCAGTATTATAATAGGCACTCAATAAAATATTATTAATCACTAAGACATGTCGATACTCATTGTAATGTGAGTGAAACGTTCTCATTCAAAACTTTTTAGCGCGGTTCATACCGGATGAAGAGTTCAAAAACAAGTTATTATTACATTCATAACTATTTCCGACAAATGGGCATTCATTTTACAACTGTGAATAGACTAGATATTTCTCTGTGCGGTAAAACTGTGCAATAAAGATTTTTCCATAACACAAACGTTAGTTTGTTATAAGCCGTTTGCCCCTGAGTGTCGGTCAGTGGGACTGTCGAGTATGTGCGCGAAAATGTATTCGGAAGGTCATTAAACATAAAACAGTTGGCTCACAGCGTTCTCAAGGGACAGCTACTGACTTCATACTTCCCGTATCCGTTACAGTCTCAAAAGGCCGCCACTAAAGAATTTAAATTTTTTCATAAACCTTTAACTTCAGTGTTACAGTAAAATAAACCTTTTGTAACGTTATCGGCTGCTTTGGGTACTACAACAGCACTTTAGAACAAGTGGGCCGTTTTAAGTATCTCGGCTGTGCAGTAAGCTATAAAGCTAAATATGATATAAGAGAGAAGATTAATAAACTTAGGAATATTTGTGATACGATTCATAGAAATCTTAGAAATGAAACAAGACACAGCACAAGAATTAAATTTTATAAGACAATTTCAATACCCACGGTGACATATGCGAGTGAAACTTTGGTCATGACAGTAAAACATGTCCTTAAGATTTATATGTGACATAAGCCTCAGGTCTGTGATAAGCAATTTTAAGCGTTAGTGACCGTGTGTTCGTATACGTACTTGGAAGTGCATTAATTATAAAACAGTTCGCTTCCGGTGCTACACAAGGGACAGCTACTGACTTCATATTTCCTCTATCCGATACAGTGTCAAGAGGGACGCAACTGTTCCTTAAATTTTATTATAAACCTCTCCGAACATTCTGCTATAAGAAAAAAAAAATTTGGCAACATTGCCGAAGTTATTTTACTGATTTTTATCTTTGATCATCTTTAACGGACAAAAAATAAAAGTCTATTGTGGGGACTATAAATACCCTGCGACGTCCAGTTTTTAAAACCTTATTTCAATGTACAGTGCTACTACAATTACGTAACCCTCTCGGATTTCGGGAGCGTCGTTGTACACATTTCTCTGCTAGCCGAATAGGAGCAGTGTCTCCGTCAAGGCCGTGGAGCCAGTTAGCTTCCAGACTGTTCGATCAATTGTAACAATGCAAATTATGCCGCGACTCCTTTAAAAGAATGGAATATTATTGTGGAATTTCTGCAGGGCATATATTGTTACGACATTATATAACAATCTACGTGTTTCAGTGGAACCTGGCAATAATGTCATGGCGTACTTGATTCTCGACATGCGTTGCGAGATTTTTCCGGGACTCACCGGGGTCTGCGCCTGCTGTGTGTACGGCCGCAACCAATTACGTTCTGGTGTTTTCTAGTTGCCTTCTTGACGTACAACTAATAACGTTAGTTAGTTGACGTTAACGAATATTCTGGAAACTCAGCGGGGTATAAATACAAGTACTCAAGTTCAGTTCATACAAGTTCAGTTCAGTTATTGTCGGGCGAAACTCTGTGAGTTTGAATTGCGATATCTCAGTGCGGTTCGAGTATTGTAGCGAAGTGTTACATGTTTTATAATTGTGCGAGACGATTGTAATACAATTGTGTAGTATATCAGTTAACATTTTTATTGCGTGTGAATAATTTTGATTTGATATTTTGTAAGAGACTGTCTTGTTAATTAAAAACTGTTTAACTGTGATAATTAAAGCTGGTGATTAGTGACTTAATTGGTGTCTTGTATTTAGTTTTCCACTGTACCATACGACGATCAGTACACCGTTGTAACAATATAATATTCGTAGTTTACGACCGGCTTAGGTTGAGCGAGTGTATTCGTCCATTTAGATTAAGAAAGGGAAGTGTAAAGAAATAGTCACAACATTCAGCCTTCCTAAATATATGAAACGAATTAACAGTGGTGAAATAAGAACGTATCAATATAACGACACATAAATAAAGAGATATTGCCATCAATATCAAAAAGATACGGACCAACTGGTGGAGGAACTGTTGAGTGATCAAGGAAATATTTAGTTTCATTGCAGGCTAAATAAATAGTGTTACAATGATGAAATGCTCTCGACTTAGTCTGGCTTAGTCGGTCATGGTGTACAGTACGGATCAAATGATTGTTGCTGATTAGTAAAAATTGATAATTGTTTTATATTAGTGCGAAACTCTAATAGTTGACATTATTATTGCGTGTTGAGAAATTTTACTTGAATTTTTGTACAAGAGTACATTGTTTTTATTTGAAATTGTTATACGTGACTCATTAAAGCTGGTAATTAGTGGGGCTTCGTTGGAGTGTGTATCTGGTTTCCACTGTATAATACGACTATCCGTGACACCGGTCGTAACAATACGGTTGTTGTCGCGCGCGTGTGCATATTCTTGTTTGCACATAGAAATGACCATCGTTCTTATTTGCTCAAATAGCATAGCTTTATTAGATTCTTTACAATTTTATATTGATTTTTCAATAAAATTTGTAAAAAATTCAATTCTTGATTTTATCCAAACAACAAAAATTACAATGGTATTGACGCACAAAACGAATAGCACAGGAAAGATTGCCAAGGAAAGTTATGGAATGGACCCCATCAGGAAGAAGGAAAAGAGGAAGACCACTTATCACCTGGATAGGAAAATACAGACTATATTGAGAGAACGAGAAATTGAAGAAGACCTTTAGATGGACAATCAGCAGTGGCAGTTGAGAAACTAATCACTTCAGTAATCTTTGGTTACGGAAAATGTGTAAACATTGTACAGCCGGAAAAATAATAATATAATTTTATAACATAATAAATACTATTACTTAGTTTGACTGCCTTAAGTCTTGCAAAGGTGATCTTTGGTCTCGGAAAAGTGTGTATACATTCAATGAACAGTTTATGAAGAGAAATATAATTAGCAGATTTTGCTTAGGGTTGAATAAGAGGGAGTGCGTAAACAAGGGATTGAGAGAAACACCACTTCCTCTGTTTCAATACAGCTGATTTCAGTCTCAATGGCGGACGAGGGCGAAATCTGGGTAAGTGAGAAGATGAGAAGGAGGAGCAGGACTACGGTTGCACTGTGCCATGAGGGGAAAATATTACAAACGCAACATGGTGTCTCTGTATAATTACACTGCGATATTGAATTCCATAAAGGAAAATTAGAAAAGAAAGAGAAGCATAATACAAAATATAGTTATGAGCGGAAGAAGTCGCTTGGGGAAAATGTACCTCCCAAGATAATATTTAAGGAGAATTAACATTAAAAAAAAATAAGATTTAGTATTCATTTTTTAAACTAGATTTGAAAAATTATTAGCCCTACGTATTAAGCTATGGCGCGTGAATAAAAATTGCGCCTATTACAACCGCAAGAAACTAAGCAGTTTTTATTTTATTTTAATCACAAACCATTAGATCTGTAGCACGTGGTAGATAATTGTATGCCAAGAATACCTTGACTCAGATGGTATTTATTTACACGTTAACTTCTTCTTTTCTTCAAGGATTAGGTTATAGCGTATAACATTGTACCAGCACCCACCTCATCCTCGAACGGCCCACGTCTCTTCTACCAATGACTTTATAGTTCAGTGTCGCTTTTGGCAATCACTCCTCCGTCATTGTTTGCAGATGATCCCACCATGGTCTTCTGTAAGCTGAAATAATTCCATGTATGTCCTCTACTTTGAGTTCTGCTTTAATATCCTTATTCCTTATTTTACGTTTGAAGGTATAGCTTAAAGTACTTTGAAGAAACTGAATTTTATCACTCTGAATCTTACCGCACTCCTTTTTTTGTAATAACCCACGCCTCGCTCGTGTATGCCAATGTGGGTATTGCAATTGTCTTATAAAACTATAAAACTGTCTTATAAGTCATGGTTAACTCTCAGGTCAATTACGCCATGAATAAAATGAATAACATGTAGAATCAAAATAGGTCGCCGAATTCGCCGAAGTGTGTTGACTGTATCATTATCTTCCTTCTTCACCGTGCCCAGTATACAGGCAGCCTGGCTTTCGTCTTCCACAAATTTAAACTTACTTAGTTAGTTCCCTGGCGCTACAACCATCAAGTTATCATGGCTTCCTTCAACATTGATCTCGCCACCCCAGTCTATCCAGCGCTGCCGTCTGCCAGTCACGCATTCCCAACATAGTCCGGGCAGCAGCCAACACTCCATCCGCCCACCGCAGTCTTGGTCTGCCAGTCCTTTTCCTTCCACAAATCTTCTCTCTTAGAACCTTCCTTTGGATCTCCTCATCTGACATCCTTGACACATGACCAGCCCAACGTGGTCGGCCCACTTTAATAGTATGAACCACGTCCATATCCTTGTACATATCCATTAATTCATAACTGGTAAGCTGCCTCCAGTTTTGTCCTTCTTATACGGCTCCGAAAATTCTTCTCTAGATTCTCCTCTAAAATATCAGCAGAGATATACTTACTTACTTACTTACTAGCCAACGCCCACCCTTGGCTGTTGAGCCATTAGGCGACGCGCTGACCAGTAGCGTCGGGCTTCGGCGATCTCGGTGTCCTCGTTGGACGGGGTGTGGTCCAAGGCCGGGCAGTCTCTCAGATGGTCGGGGTCCATGGTCGCGTGGCCGCACAGCTGGCACTCAGGGGTTGGCAGCATGTGGAGGCGGTGCAGATGTGAAGCGAGATAGTCGTGTCCGGTTTTTAGTCGGAAGTTGCCGACACACACTGCACGAGGGAGGTTGGGGTTGATTGGACCGTCGGTGACATGGCTTTCCCATTTTTTACCGGCGCCCGCCTCAGACAGTCTTCGGTTATTCCATATGCTGACAGCGGAGTTTATTTGAGCTTTGGAAGATTGTAGGGACTGGGGGCGGGTAGGCTGGGGTAGGGTTGTGCCTTGCTTGGCCAGTTTATCGGCCTCCTCGTTGCCCCAGATGTTGACATGACTGGGGGGATCCTAATTGGAGTTTTAGGATCCACCCTCGGCTCGCCAGGGTCTCCAGTTTTCTTCTATAGTCGATAGTCCTTTGGCAGTTGGTTTGAAAGTTCCGTGATAGACTGCGTATTGCGGCCTGCGAGTCGACTAGGACCACGTCTTTTGAAGGGGGAGTGATTTTTTCCAGTTCATCAACGGCAGCGTGAACTGCTTCGATTTCCCCATCGTAGTTACTAAGGGGGCTGCCCACGGCTAAGTGTCCTTGGAAAAAGCGGCTTAGCAGAGATATTTCATCATGCTTTGTCACTGTGGAACACTCATATCTATATGTCAGGACAGGTCTTATCAAAGTCTTGTAAAATCATATCTTCGTGCTTCCCAATGTGTCTTCGGGAAGTACCAAATGTGTCTTCTCTAAAATAGTAATAAATGTTTCGCTTACAATATAATTAACTGATAATCGATTATACTTCGATTCAATTTTCTTTAATCTTTACGTAGTCACCTATTTATTATATATTTAAGGTTTATTTTATTATTCTAATAAATTTATGATTTTAAATGAATCGTATTGTTTTGTTTTTATTTGAATTTGTTCTTTAATTAGTAGATTATTACTTTTGTGTTCGTAAATATTAAGCTTCTCTAGATATCCATTTTGTTACATTTGTGTACGTTTTTCATTAATTTGACATTTTGAATATTTTGAAATTTATGTTCATTGTTTAAAGAGTGAGTGGCTAAATAAGATTTGTAAACAAATAGGTTTTAAAAACCCATTGCGATGTTGAATGTATCTCTCGGGCAGAAGTTTCTTCTTCGTCTGGCCTACGTAAAATTTATTAAAATTTGGACATTCTATTTTCTAAAATCCATTTTTACTATGAATGTTGAATTTAGTTTTAAGTTTGATTTAATTAAAAAACAATATTATTTGTATTATAAGATATTTTTACTTTTGTATCTTTAAATAGTTTGCTTAGTTTACGAGTTAGTGTTTCCGTGATAAGTGATGTAAAATTCAATTATAATGCAAACAAATCTCTGACGGTAAAGAATAATTTCTGTACAACGTGTGTGAGGTAAACACAGACCTACTTGCAGTGTATTTATTTGAAGATATTACATGGGAGCCCTGCAGGAAACTCAACTTGTTACTTACAAAGGAATTAAAGATAATAATAATAATCTTTTTGGGGCATACATTGTAGTGTTATCTATAATGTATGGAATGTACTGATGTAATTTGAGACTAAACTGTAACGACAAAACTTTGAGACTATTATATACGATAAGGGCATAACGTTTTTAATTATTAGGAATGTGTTATTAATTACAAGCGATTGTTATCAGCGATTTTCGGCTGCCTCAAACGTTTGACAACATTAATTCTGCATATAGAGAGACAAAAAGTTACGCGAATAATATTATTGTCAAATTTGTTACATACACACAGGCGCCAAGATTCAATAAAACGCGACAAGCACCTTCTGACAAGCACCTTGAACACAGCGACCCCGTCCTACCCGAATATGAAGCGTTCTATAAGCGTGGCAGACAAATTGAATTTACTGTGTACGACGGAACAAAAATTTACTGAAAACACTCTCTCTCTCTTCCTCTAACACACAAACACCCACCAGCACCTGCACACGAATGTATACATAGAGATGCACACGCACATTCACAGGCACACGGACACAGACACATACAAAGACAACTTATATTATTCTCACCCAATACGGAATGTTCTGGTACATTGGAAAACGTTGTTCTACTCTTTTCTCCCCTCACGTTTCACTAAAGTTTACTGTCATTATAAGGTACTGAATGCAGACACTGAGGAAATAAATTTACTCGAATAACGAGTACTAAAATGTAATTAAACTACAAATGTTATTAGTGGTTAAATAATTTATGCTACACTCAATTGTTGTACACACCACTAGTCACTGTGACACCGATCAGCGCTTTCTAACGTACCCGTTCATCATCAGATCGTAACTGCCACGAGGGTGTGTGCAACAAGTGAGTGTAGCATAAAGTGTAATTGTTATAATATTGTGAAAAATTGTATAATAAAATTTTATTTGTGTAAGAATAAAAGTATGTTTGTAACATTAAATCTTATTTCTCAAATAACATTGACATACAAACCACTAAACTCATGTGTAGGACTGTATGTTATATCTGTATAATATATTCTAACGTCATTACTGAACAATCTACATGTTTCTCGAATGTTCCCGAAGAATCCAGCTATAGTATTGTGTGCGTACGTGATTTGAACATGCATTCGCGAGATTATTCTAGACGCCGCCAGCCGCGCGGACTGTGTCAAGGCCGCAGTCAGTTAAGTCGTAGTACAGAGCTAATGCGTAGTATGTGGACTGTTCTGGGTTTTCGTCGGGGTATAAATACAAGTACTCAGGGACGCTCAGTCAGTTTGAGTTGAGATTTATTGGAATGCAGTTCGTAGTATTATAGATCAGAGTTATTGTCGGGCGATTACACAGTGATTACACAGTGCGTTTAAGTGACGACTTACACAGTGCGGTTTGAAGTATTGTGGCGAAGTGTTACGTGTTTTGTAATTGTGCGAGAGAGTTGTAATAAAATTGTGTTTTATGTCAGTTAACATTTTTATTGCGAGTGAACAATTTTTATTAGATTTGTTGTAAGAGACTGTCTTGTTAATTACAAATTCTTTAATTGTGATAATTATAGCCGGTGATTAATTACGTAATATTGTCTTGTATTTTGTTTTCCACTGTACTATATGACGATCAGTACACCGTCGTAACAATATATTGTACCCAGGTATTGATTATGACAATCAATTTTTATCGAAGTGTACGCTGGAAAGCGTAAGTGTGAACGATCTTCAGACTCAAAGTTACTGCAAAACTAAAGATTAGTCCTATTGTTACGCAACTACGAAACGTTCGCGAACAATGGAGAGTGTCATTGTTTCTCGGCTATCCCAACAGAGCCCAGCTGTAATGTTTGTGTGCGTACATAAAGTTGCTTTGTTAGGAAAGACAATTGCGTGACACTTATTATGCGTCAACAATCGAGAGGCTATTACAGACCGCAACGATCGGGCGTTGTGTTCAAGGCCAGACAGTGAAACTGTTTCTAGTGGATTCGAGAGCGCCTGTTTAACAAGTCATTGAAAAAGTGACAGATTATTCTGGAATCTCAGCAGTGTATAAATGTAAACATCCAGCGACGGACGGTCAGTTCAGTTCAGTTTAGTGGTGATTTATTCAAGTGAGGTTCGAAGTATTTTGGCGAAGTGTTATAATTGTGCGAGACTGTATTAGCTGACATTACTATTGCGTGCGGACACATTTTGCTCGGATTATTGTACAAGTTG
Organism: Magicicada septendecula; assembly: GCA_034769895.1. Taxonomy (NCBI): domain Eukaryota; kingdom Metazoa; phylum Arthropoda; class Insecta; order Hemiptera; family Cicadidae; genus Magicicada; species Magicicada septendecula. The sequence continues at coordinate 1,428,207,154 of CM068367.1, read as the reverse complement.
ATTGACTGTTTAATTAATTGCTCGGATTATAAACTGTTTAATTGTGATAATTAAAGCTGGTCATTAGTGACTTCATTGGTGTCTTGTATTTTGTTTTCCACTGTATCATACGACGATCAGGGGGACCGTTTTAGATTATCCTTTATGAACCGGTAAGTGATCAAGTTTTTTATTATTAAAGATATCTTCCTAATAAGGTAACGTAGGGCTAGAAAAAACATTTCCCATTTTTCCCTGACTGGCAGCAGTGTGACATCCCATTAGTTAAGGTTAACTAATTCTTAGAACGTAAACCGATTATTGGTAGCAGTTAATTTTGCCTTCTTTACCTCTAGACGTTTCGTCCGTACCGACGATGGACATCTTCAGTGGCGCTTATGATCTGGCTCTATGAAATAAAATTATTTTAAAATAATTTTTTTTTTTTTAAGTAAAGAGTCTAGTATTCTTTTTGATAACCGCTTTTATCTGCTATGGTTTTATTTTTGTATCGGCCATCTACATGCCAATTTCAATTCTTTATTGTTTGTTCCTTTTTCTCCAATATTCTTTCATCTTTTCACTATGTCTCTTTTTCCTGTCTTCAGTCCACATTGAACCTGGTTTTTTCTCTCTCCTACTTTGGACACCTTACATTTTTTACATTTTTGCCCGAAAAATTGCTCTCTTCTGCGTTTGTATTGTTTCTTTTTCTAATTCCTTTTAGACTTCTTTAATCCAACTCGATGTTGACTTTTTCCCCACAGATATTTAAAGATCTGCTTTGTTAACCTATTGTCGTCCATTCTATAAAAATATCCAAAAAATTCTAGTCTTCTTTTTCTCATTGTTGCTGTTATATTTGCTATACTTTGATATATTTCATCATTACTTCTTAATTTCCAACCTTCTGAAGTTTATCGTGAGCCTAATATTTTCCTAATAATTCGTCTTTCCAATATTTCTAGTTTGTCTAAATTATAATTCAATGTTAGACATACACTTGCATATAGGCATTCTTGCTTCACTACTGTATTCATATTATAGTAGGAATAAACCTAAATATATTTTTCATATATTTCACTACTGTATTGTAATGCATTATTTTCACAATTTTAGATATGCACATTTTATTGTAAATATCTTTAGTTATACTATATGGTCTTTCCATTTTATGAATCTTTTTTCCTATAGTAGATTTTTCTAAACCATTCTCTTGAATTATTTCTCCTAGATACTTAAAGCTTCTAACCCGTTCTAATCCTTAACCCTTTCTATTCGACCAATATCTGTTAGCAAGAATTTTGGCGCATTTTTATGTTCGTGTGAAATTTTTTTTCTGCAGAAATTCTTAAACCTCTTCTACTGGCTATATTCTCTAAAAAATTAACTTGTGTTACTGAAACCCCTACTTCATTGTGAGTAGTTAAAACAAAAAGAATATTTCCTTTTGTAAAGAGGGGCTACAAGTTAATTAAAACTAGGCTAAGGCCTAGAGAAGCTAAAAATTGCGCTGGATCCAGTAAGACGGGACTTGCAATAAAAACTCAAGAATTAAATAATTAACAATCTCATTTTATTATTCTATCTCATAATAAAAATAACAAAAAAAAAACAACTGATTTATAATTCCCCTTTTAAATGGTTAACTAAAGAAGTATACCCTCTCAACAAGGCCACCTGAAAAATATTAACTGAGTCCACGAAAATAATTGCTATGTCACCATCAATGAAATGAAAATTTAAAATAATCATTAACCTCAAAATAAAACTCCCATTAAACTATTTATTAAAATATAAAATGTATATCATATGTTTCTTTTAAAATGCAGTATATAAATTGATGAAGGTAAATGATTTCATTCACAGTTACTATTAATAATTAAAATAATTACTCATCCAATTTAAATGAACTTTAAAGGTGACACTTACTATACTTGTTAAATAAAATAATTAATTTAAAGAAATGATCAGCCACGATTATTGAGATAGAATACTCGTCTACTGGTGTATATAAATTTTAATAATAAATCCCTATATCCCACCAAAATGTACAGCAATGCATAATCTTTATATATATATATATATATATATATATATATATATATCCCCCAAAATGTACACAGAAATATACAGACATAACATGTTCCACAAGACAAATTACATATACAATAGTATACAAATACATAAAGGTCTCTTGCCACGCCCTTTTTTATATTACCCTTCTGGTGTATATAAATTCTAAACTTCTTCTTTATAGGAATCCCAATTAGGATTAAAGATTTATTTCTATAAATGTACCCTCATGGTGTAGGTTAGTTGCACGTCATGTGTATCATAAAGTATAGCATACAAATGTCCCCAGGACATTAAAATTTAAAACCAAGTGCCTAAGTGGCTAAGTGCTAAAATACTTAATTAAGGTGAGAAATAAAAATTGTTTAAAATAATTAACGCCCCCCAGTTACCATGATTAATATAAAGAATTTATATAGACTAAAATAGGGCCAATTAATGAAAGAGAAAAATTGCACAATATTAGCACCTTATATAAAAAAAATACATTTGTGTGTTAGAGACGGACATGTTTCTTCAACTTATAACCAGTCTCAACAAATTTTGTCTCAACAACCTTGTTTCGACAAACAAGTTGAAAAGTGTTTCGACAGGCACAGCTTGGTTGAAACTAATTTAAAATAACACCTACCTCCCCAGTAATCTTTTTATACAAATGACCTAACCTGATTTTAAAAATAAGAGAAAATATATGTTTTTATGCGTAGTAAATTAAACTTGAGAAAATATTAATAACAAAACTGACTTTAAATCTGTAGCGAAAGCTCTATAAAGAAATGAGTGGAAATCTAAGTTGGATGCTGTGTTGTAGACATGTCAGTCTCTGAACTGACAATTTACTATACATATATTGAAATTTACAATTAATACTTAGTGTTCACACTAAACTGTCCCATCAATTGGGGATCCAAATGAATGTATACTTGAACGGTAAAACTGATGATTATGTATAACTGGTGCCATGTTGATTCTACGTGTGAATATAAATGGATATTTTTCACCTGCTTATATGTGCCCAGAAGGATGATCTCTTATTTATAGCGTGGCGATCTCATGATTGGCATGTTGTTGCGGTCGTTGTTCTCTTCGGTGTCGAGTGTGGAGCTTTTAAGATGTCATTTCGTTCAGTGGCAGCAGGACTTGTCTCTGTTCAGTGAACCCTGTTCACACATTACATTTTTAGTGAGAGACCACACACAAATGCCCCCACTGTTTGGACACCCTCCAAAATACATAAATAAAAACAACACCTAGTTGTGTTGTACATAATAAAACTTGGTAACATTATTTTGGCCAACATGCCTTACTTAAAAAGTTCTCTAACAATGATTCTTTATAACGCTTTATAACTTGAACCTCACTGAATGTGAGTTGCTTTTGCAATACAATAATCTATCTTGGCTCTGTAACATCTTATGAACTTATTACTTTGAGTGAAATTGAGGTTACCACGTGGCGAAGAATTTATTTAAAACACATAGTTTTTTACTCCATAGAATCTGAGAATACTATTACTTTGAATGAGACATGATTTACGTTTAAAACGTGCCTGAGTAAGTTCCCAATTATATATGTATAAAGTTTTACTGTCATTGTAGCAAAACTTTATACCACTTAATGACGACACATTGTGTAATAGGTTAAGTGAACAACCCAATCTCGTTACATCAGTTTTAATGAAAGTTCAATATTAATTACATTGTGGTTATTGTACTTTAGGTATTAAAGCCGAGATTCTGACACTCCAATAATCAAGCTTTATTGGTTTATAAAAACTTTACGAACAATTACGTCTTTCACCATGCATGATTCAACAAGTGGGCACGCTTACTCAAGCTTACTAAAAAAACGTTTTCTCCTTTAAAAATTTAGTATATAATTAATATAATGAAATCAAAACTCACCGCAGTCGTTAAGAAACTTATCTCATAGTTTTAAGAAGTAGATGCTAGATTTTCACACTTCTCTCCACCGAAGAGATTTTCTACGAGGCCATCAGCTAGGCTTCCATGTTGAGACAAAAAAAAAAACGGAACGCCTCCCTCGTTTGGGTAACGAAAATCTCACCAGGCTGCAGCACTGTTGTTTAAAACTGCTGGAAAAACTCGGCAGACGGCAACACGGATCAAACAATGAAAATTCGAAAACGGTAGCCTCTCCTATCCGCGGGTAGAGAGCAGCACTCCTTATTAAATTAACTTTTGTACTGTCCTTACCGTCCAAAAAATGCCAATAAAATAACTGAACTCGCGCTGAATCTTTTGACTCAGCACACCCTCACCCCGAAAGGGCAACATAGTTGCCCCAACGTTAAAGGCCAGGAGGGTACCCTGCAGTGTACCTCTCCCCAAAAGATACCGGTGGACGTCGTGGTTGGGTTGGCTCAGCTGAGCTTGCTCTCAGGAGAACAGAAATCAAAAAGGAAAATGAAAGAGACGAAAGAAGATATGTATTATGTAAGTGTGCGGGTGCTGCATGCTGACCTGATCAGAGTCCGCATACAGCACAAGAGAGAGAGACAGGAAAAGACAAAAGAAAGATTCCTAGCTAGGTAGATCTTCCGATCTCCTGAGGCTCGCCCCATTCGCCTGAACACGACTTCCACATTTAACAAGGACCTCGGTCCTATCTTTACGGGGACTATCCCCCTTCGAACGTTTTGGATAGCCCCCGACAACGTTTAAGTTTGGAAATGTGGCTTGTCATCAACTTTTGTTTGTCTCCCGGTACGCCCAGCCGGGCCGTCACCGGTGACGTAAATGCTATGATTCGGTATGGCCCCGACCAACGGTAGCATAGCTTCGCAGCACGTTTGTCGGCGGCAGAGCTGAGTGGGTGGCTTTGGCAATAGACCCAGTCACCAATCCGGAAGGGGTTTGGAATACGCCCCTGATTATAACGCCGACGGACCCGCTCGTGCGCTCGCAGCAAATTCTTCCGAGCCATTTTCCATCTCTCCGCAGTTTTATTATTGGGCTCCCGCGGCAGAAATCTTCAATATCCCATAGGTTGGTCAACGGGAGTGCGGGCGAGAATCCAAACAAAATTTCAAAGGGCACGGCCTGATGACTGTCGTGTCTGGCCGTGTTGAAGGCTAATTGTAACCACTTCAGATTCTGATCCCAGGTGGTTTGTTGCTCAGCGTGATAAGCAATTAAGGCGGACCGGAGATTCCGATTGAATCTCTCCGCATGGGACGGTTGTGGGTAATAAGGGGAAGTGGTTACGTGTTTGATGCCACTGGCGAAACACATACGCCTAAATTCGTTTGAAATAAATTGCGGGCCATTGTCCGAGACAATGATGGTCGGAAGACCGAAATGCTGAAAAACGTGGTTCTGTAAAGCGTTGATGGTCAAACGAGCGGTTGCCTGCCGTAAGGGCAGTAGCCAGGCAAACTTTGAAAAAGCATCTACACAAACAAGCAGGTAAGCATTACCTGACTTGCTACGGGGGAACGGCCCCACGTAGTTAATAAATAACTTTTCCATTGGTCTGCTCGCCACCTCAGAAGATAACAACCCTAGTTTGGTGTTCTGGGCAGGCTTGCTCAAGCCACACAGATGACAGTTTTTTACTCTCGTCGCGATGTCTCTATCCATGCCCTTCCAGATAAAATGTTTCCTAATACTGGAAATGGTCTTCGAAATTCCCTTGTGGCCTCCGACTGGGGAATCATGGTAATAACTGAAGACCATGGGCACTAATTTGCTAGGCAGCACGATTTTAGGTGCTCGTCCTTTTCTTTCTCGACAACAAAGGACTCCCTTGGACAAGAAATAAGGGGCCTGTACGTTACCCTGCTTAATATTTTGGATGACTTGACCCAGCACTTCGTCGTTTAACTGATGGGGTAACACATCAGTGAAGGCTAATGGAAAATCGAGAAGAACGGAACAGGGTTGCTCAGCTTGGGCATCACTGGGTTGGGAAAACATACGGGATAAGGCATCTGCAACCACATTCTGGGATCCCCTGATGTGTTGCACGGTGAACTTAAAGGATGAGATTTTCACCACCCATCTACCAATTTTACCCAGTTGCCGGGGATGAGCTAGAAGCCATGAGAGAGCCTGATTGTCGGTCTCGAGCAGGAACTCAGCATGTTCCAGGAAACGCCTGAACTTATCTAGAGCGTATACAACAGCTAAACACTCTAGCTCATAAACGGATGATTTACGTTCTTGCTGGGTCAACGTGCGTGAGATAAAAGCCACTGGCTGCCTAGCGTCGTCAATAACCTGGGAAAGGACCGCTCCGAGCGCAACCGAACTCGCGTCCGTCTGCAAAATGAACGGCTTTGAAAAGTCGGGCATCCGCAACACCGGTGGGGAAATGATGGCTTCCTTTAAGGTATCAAAAGCCTTCTGTTGGTTTTCCCCCCATGCAAACTTTGCCCCCTTCTTCCTCAGTTCATTCAAGGGAGCGGCAATTTCAAGCGATATTCGGTATGAAACGCCGATAAAAATTTATCATACCGACGAATCTCGCTATGCCTTTCGCATCCCTTGGCGGAGGAAAGTCACGGATGCCTTGTATCCTCTCTGGGTCTACCGTCACGCCCTTGTATGAAATTAAATGGCCCAAGAAAGAGATACTCTCTTGGGCGAAACGAACCTTTTCGGGATTGACAGTGAGGCCAGCCTCTCTTAAACGACCCAACACCTCTCTTAAATGCCGCAGATGATCCTCGAAAGTCTCACTATACACCAACAGATCGTCAAGATAATTATAGACGAAACGGAATTTGACGTCGTGAAAGACAGTGTCAAGAAGGCGAGTAAGGGTCTGGGCCCCCACAGCCAAACCCATGGGAACCCTTGTGTACTGGTACAAATTCCAGGGTACACAAAAAGCTGTGTATGGTTTACTTTCTTTGGCAAGAGGTATCTGATGATAGGCCGCGTTCAGATCGATAATGGTATAAAATCTGGCCCCACTGAACCAATCAAAGGCCGAATGTAAATCCGGGAGGGGAACAGAATCCACCTCGATATTGGCGTTCAACTTCCTGTAATCTATAACCATTCTTTGTTTGCCACCAGGCTTTGGCACTAAAAATGCTGGACTGGCATAGCTGGAATGAGAAGGTTCAATCACCCCTTGGTCCAATAATTCTTGAACCTTCTCTCGCAGAATGGTCATCTTAGGAGGGGCAAACTTGTAAGGGTGTGACCTCACTATTTTCGTATCTGTTAGACTGATTTTATATTCCAGCAGGTGTGTGAGTCCCAAAGTAGGAGTTAACACCTCGGGAAATTCCTCACACAAATGATCTAAGGCCGTCTGCTGGGATGGAGTGAGATGGTCTCGTGCAGAATCGGGACAAGCTACTTCTTGGATACCCGGCTTAGCGCCCTGGTACCCAAGGAACGGAATTAAAACCTCCCGTTAAATTTAAAAAAACATTGGTGCGCTTGGATGTCCAGCACGAGACCACTTTTTGCGATAAAATCGGCACCAATGATGCAATCCACTCCCAGAGCAGGAGAAACCAGAAAAGACCACACCCAAGAAAACCCATCAATTTTGATCTTAAAGGAAGTAACCCGGGAGATAGGCAAGATTTCACGGGATGCCGTCCAGCATATAGCAGATGACTTTTCTGACCTTTTAATTAAACCCTGTCGTTCAAGGTCCGCATGTACCCGAGATGAAATGATGGATCGGGCTGAACCGGAGTCAACTAAGGCTCTGAGCTGACCCCCCTTTACCTCGATCGACAGAAAGGGGCATACAGAAAATTGTTGCGAGGTAGCGGACTGGACCTTGATATTTGAAGATGGGGCTTTTAACGGCTGCCTGGAGGTCGACGGAAGTTGAACAGAATTGAAGCGGGGGGAAGACATCCTCCGAAATATCTTCCCCTGTCTACTTAGTTTTTTGGCGCTGGTCTAGACATAGGTGGTGCTGGTCGCGCGCGCCCTCGCATACAATTTCTCGCCACGTGTCCCGGGCGGTTACAATTATAACAAATCACAGTATTTGGATTTGTTTGCTGACGATTTCGAGCTGGCTGGGCCTGTCGGGGGAAGGTAGGCTCTCTGGCCCCTTCCGATGTCTGAGGTCTTGGTTCGGCTCGTCTACTGTTTCCGCCCGCCTGGTCGGTCATCTGCATGGTCTCCGTCATAACGCAGAGTCGCTCCAGGTCGGTAAACCACTGCGGCCGCTGTGCAAAAACTAGTCGCAGACGGTCGTCGGCAGAGACGCCGTCGAGGATGTGTTGGACTACCTCTTCCTCCGACATGCCCATTCCCAGAATACGCGCTACCTGGCGCATTCGCAGCACATACTGGGCCAATGTTTCGCCCCGTGCCTGTACTTTATAAAAATGCCGATGGCGAAATTGCTCCATGATTCTACTGGGTACGAACGCCCTCAGCACCACCCGTTGGAACTCATCCACACCTTCCTTACGTCGCATTACCTCCGCCACCCTGTCAGCCATGGTACCGCGACAGTAGGGGAAGATGAGTTCGAGCACCGTTCGCTCCAGCATACCCGGATAGTCCTTCAATTCAAAGACTTTCTTAAAAAACGGGAGTAGTTTATCTGCTTCCAGTCCGTCCACGACTGGTAGTTGTTTAATAATATCGGCAAGTGGGTTGGGCAGGTGGTTGTACGTTGCCGCCCCCGAACCAGTCCGTACAGGCTCTACTTCTCTGTATGAAGAAGTGTTCAGCGCTGAGATCACGGACTCCTCAACAACCGGAATTGGGGTGGATGCTCTTACCGGTGGTGACCCTTGGAGGGTCGAGGTAATCTCCTGTATAATCTCTTTTATATTATATGGTGGCGGTATTATATATGGCGGTTCACTGACTTGTGCCAGTAAATTTTGCAGCCGATGAATCAAGTGCTGCATACGTTGCCGGATCCGCCGGACAACGAGAGAGCATCCCGGTCTCTCCTCCAAACTTTCGACGGATTGAGCCGACTCCTTCAGCTCACCCCACTTTTCCGTACACCGTTCCCACTCACTCTCGGGGTCAGTGATAGTGACCCTGGAGAGCGCATCACCCGCGGCCAGCGCTTCACGGAGCAGCCGCCGTAAGGTTTGGACATTGCCTTGGGTTTCTTTACCCCGGGCCCGGAGCTCGAACTCAATTTCCTCCCTCACAAACAACTCAGGATTTATCGAAGTCATCCTCGCTTCGCGGTCAGCACACTTAACAAAAACTTTAAAACTTATTCTAACTAACCAGAATCTGAAAAACCCAAGTACTGTTCTTCCAAAGAGTAGACTGCGGGTCCACCTAACGATGCGAGAACTAGCCCACTACCTGAACAGCTCACACTCGATTACACCAGACAAAAGGAACGCGACACACACACAACACACACAACACACACAACACGAAAAACAAAATACCGACCAACGAAAATTTATTTCAACCATTTCTTAGGTTACCTCCGGCTACCACTTATCGGCAGCAACCGACTGCCGATCGGGCCATACCGCCTAATCACAAAAACAACCGCAACACCTCCCCAAACATGGGTAAGGTAAACTCAAACTAACTAAGCACCGACTGCGATAAGTCTTGCCCAGGGATTTCCCCTTCTAAAATTTCCTACCACGTGGCACTATTCACTATGCAAGGCGGGCAAGTACATATACATATGTTTGAAACCTTAAAACTAACAAAATATTTTCAACCTTGGGATATAGGGCCTTTAAAATTTTTCAAAGTTCAATTTGAACTTACCATTGTGAAAATTCCAAAATATTTCCTAAGTTTGCAAGCCCCGTCACACCCACAGGACCCTTGTCGTAAGCGCGCTCTGCTACCAAATGAAACCCCTACTTCATTGTGAGTAGTTAAAACAAAAAGAATATTTTCTTTTGTAAAGAGGGGCTACAAGTTAATTAAAACTAGGCTAAGGCCTAGAGAAGCTAAAAATTGCGCTGGATCCAGTAAGACGGGACTTGCAATAAAAACTCAAGAATTAAATAATTAACAATCTCATTTTATTATTCTATCTCATAATAAAAATAACAAAAAAAACAACTGATTTATAATTCCCCTTTTAAATGGTTAACTAAAGAAGTATACCCTCTCAACAAGGCCACCTGAAAAATATTAACTGAGTCCACGAAAATAATTGCTATGTCACCATCAATGAATTGAAAATTTAAAATAATCATTAACCTCAAAATAAAACTCCCATTAAACTATTTATTAAAATATAAAATGTATATCATATGTTTCTTTTAAAATGCAGTATATAAATTGATGAAGGTAAATGATTTCATTCACAGTTACTATTAATAATTAAAATAATTACTCATCCAATTTAAATGAACTTTAAAGGTGACACTTACTATACTTGTTAAATAAAATAATTAATTTAAAGAAATGATCAGCCACGATTATTGAGATAGAATACTCGTCTACTGGTGTATATAAATTTTAATAATAAATCCCTATATCCCACCAAAATGTACAGCAATGCATAATCTTTATATATATATATATATCCCCCAAAATGTACACAGAAATATACAGACATAACATGTTCCACAAGACAAATTACATATACAATAGTATACAAATACATAAAGGTCTCTTGCCACGCCCTTTTTTATATTACCCTTCTGGTGTATATAAATTCTAAACTTCTTCTTTATAGGAATCCCAATTAGGATTAAAGATTTATTTCTATAAATGTACCCTCATGGTGTAGGTTAGTTGCACGTCATGTGTATCATAAAGTATAGCATACAAATGTCCCCAGGACATTAAAATTTAAAACCAAGTGCCTAAGTGGCTAAGTGCTAAAATACTTAATTAAGGTGAGAAATAAAAATTGTTTAAAATAATTAACGCCCCCCAGTTACCATGATTAATATAAAGAATTTATATAGACTAAAATAGGGCCAATTAATGAAAGAGAAAAATTGCACAATATTAGCACCTTATATAAAAAAAATACATTTGTGTGTCAGAGACGGACATGTTTCTTCAACTTATAACCAGTCTCAACAAATTTTGTCTCAACAACCTTGTTTCGACAAACAAGTTGAAAAGTGTTTCGACAGGCACAGCTTGGTTGAAACTAATTTAAAATAACACCTACCTCCCCAGTAATCTTTTTATACAAATGACCTAACCTGATTTTAAAAATAAGAGAAAATATATGTTTTTATGCATAGTAAATTAAACTTGAGAAAATATTAATAACAAAACTGACTTTAAATCTGTAGCGAAAGCTCTATAAAGAAATGAGTGGAAATCTAAGTTGGATGCTGTGTTGTAGACATGTCAGTCTCTGAACTGACAATTTACTATACATATATTGAAATTTACAATTAATACTTAGTGTTCACACTAAACTGTCCCATCAATTGGGGATCCAAATGAATGTATACTTGAACGGTAAAACTGATGATTATGTATAACTGGTGCCATGTTGATTCTACGTGTGAATATAAATGGATATTTTTCACCTGCTTATATGTGCCCAGAAGGATGATCTCTTATTTATAGCGTGGCGATCTCATGATTGGCATGTTGTTGCGGTCGTTGTTCTCTTCGGTGTCGAGTGTGGAGCTTTTAAGATGTCATTTCGTTCAGTGGCAGCAGGACTTGTCTCTGTTCAGTGAACCCTGTTCACACATTACATTTTTAGTGAGAGACCACACACAAATGCCCCCACTGTTTGGACACCCTCCAAAATACATAAATAAAAACAACACCTAGTTGTGTTGTACATAATAAAACTTGGTAACATTATTTTGGCCAACATGCCTTACTTAAAAAGTTCTCTAACAATGATTCTTTATAACGCTTTATAACTTGAACCTCACTGAATGTGAGTTGCTTTTGCAATACAATAATCTATCTTGGCTCTGTAACATCTTATGAACTTATTACTTTGAGTGAAATTGAGGTTACCACGTGGCGAAGAATTTATTTAAAACACATAGTTTTTTACTCCATAGAATCTGAGAATACTATTACTTTGAATGAGACATGATTTACGTTTAAAACGTGCCTGAGTAAGTTCCCAATTATATATGTATAAAGTTTTACTGTCATTGTAGCAAAACTTTATACCACTTAATGACGACACATTGTGTAATAGGTTAAGTGAACAACCCAGTCTCGTTACATCAGTTTTAATGAAAGTTCAATATTAATTACATTGTGGTTATTGTACTTTAGGTATTAAAGCCGAGATTCTGACACTCCAATAATCAAGCTTTATTGGTTTATAAAAACTTTACGAACAATTACGTCTTTCACCATGCATGATTCAACAAGTGGGCACGCTTACTCAAGCTTACTAAAAAAACGTTTTCTCCTTTAAAAATTTAGTATATAATTAATATAATGAAATCAAAACTCACCGCAGTCGTTAAGAAACTTATCTCATAGTTTTAAGAAGTAGATGCTAGATTTTCACACTTCTCTCCACCGAAGAGATTTTCTACGAGGCCATCAGCTAGGCTTCCATGTTGAGACAAAAAAAAAACGGAACGCCTTCCTCGTTTGGGTAACGAAAATCTCACCAGGCTGCAGCACTGTTGTTTAAAACTGCTGGAAAAACTCGGCAGACGGCAACACGGATCAAACAATGAAAATTCGAAAACGGTAGCCTCTCCTATCCGCGGGTAGAGAGCAGCACTCCTTATTACATTAACTTTTGTACTGTCCTTACCGTCCAAAAAATGCCAATAAAATAACTGAACTCGCGCTGAATCTTTTGACTCAGCACATTACTGCAGATGTCAAATGTTCAAAAAGTACAGCAAAGCCGTTTATTTCAATATATTTGTTCCTTCTTCCTAACATGATTGGATAAAGGAACTATGAGGAGATGATTATCCATTGCATAAAAACTGCTCAATTTTATGTCCATAGTAGATGTTACGTGCATAATCAACAGAACAGATAGTATATAAAAGCGTGCCACTTTCCGTCTTGTGTACGTGTTTCTGTGTGCATGAATGTGCGCTCGTGCGCTAGCGTGTTCTGTTTTTAAGTTTTAAAGGGGTAAAAGATTATGACTGGGATATATATATAAAAGAGTCGTTATTTACATAAACTAGGAAATAACTTACTAGGTTTTGCAGTTATTCATAACACTGAGTACTTAAGTAGGTCATGCAATGTTTTAACGTACTTCAGTACAGGACAATTTTCATTGTTTATAGTCACTAGGAAGGGCGGTAAAAAATGTATTTCTTACAGTATACATGAAAATTACTTCACTGCAAGAAATTCATATCCACGTAGAATTACAAATTATTTCAATACGTGAAGAAAAATTATTGTCCTTGTTAACATTAAAACTTTAGAAACTTTTGGGTTTTAGTAAGAAGTTACGAATATTTTTCTTTAGCATGGAAGTTAAATTTATTGTGTCATTCCCGTCAACTGAACTTCTCTACTGGACTTCTGTTATTTATCTATTAAAAGCGCATAATAAAACCGACTTTTAATATTAGTTTGTGTAAACTTTTGAAAACTTTGAATAAAATATGGAAGTCTCAAAAATGACAATTGATATTAATTTTAAATATTCAAATTACAATTTCATATCAGCTGTAACAATATTTACCCTAAGTGAAATTAACTATTTTGCTCTCTTAATTTTTTTATTGTTATATTATGCTAGGAATACCTAAAAATTATAACTTTTAGTAAAATTCTGAGTAATAAAAATACGAGATTTGATCAAAACGATCATGAAATTCTTGTTTATTTTAAAAATTATGCCTTCAATCATCGATACTTATACTGCCCCTTCAGAGTAGTCTCAGTCAAATGTAACAACACCTTTAAGCCAGTCGTTTTGCAGTCTTCAAAATAGTTTCAAGCATGCACTTTTCGGTATAACTTTGAGTTCACTTAGCGATTTTTGTTTTACATCTACAACGGTCGCGAAACTTTGTCCTTTCGTGAAAGTTATCAGTATTGGAAGGAGGAAAGCTACACGGCTAATGAACTGCGACACATTATTATGACGTTTTCTTTTGTTGCGTAGCCTTAGGCAAGCTAATTATCTGGAAAATCTGTATAATATTTACCTTATTCCGTCGTGTGACTTCGTTATGCGTTTTGGTTTACTTTACGCGTTTCGAGACATATGTCCCGTCATCAGAAAATAAAATAAAACTCCACTCTTACGAGGTCGTTAAACATTAAAATACAAATATTTGAAAACGATTACACACATGCCCGCTTTACTTGAGTGCGCACTCGAGTCGGACAGATTGGACACTCAAAAAGTAAAGCGGGCATGTGTGCAATCGTTTCCAAATATTTGTATTTTAATGTTTAACGACATCGTAAGAGTGAATTTTTATTTTATTTTCTGATGACGGGACATATGTCTCGAAACGCGTAAAGTAAACCAAAACGCATAACGAAGTCACACGACGGAATAAGGTAAATATTATACAGATTTTGTCAATAAGTGACTTGGATACCATTTCAAACATGTCTTTTAATTATCGGGCTGTAACTTTCATAAATTATTCTTCCGTATATGTGGCCGTTTTCTTAGAATAGCTTCATACAAATGGCGTACATTTATAAATAGTATTCTTTACTTATCACTGAGCCTAGCGACAAAATTTCATCTGAAAACCATAATATTAACTTATTTATGCTTCTTAACACGTTTGCCAGGACAGAGCAATTTATATCACAGTTTACACAAAATTTAATCCATGTTCTTTAATCTTGCATAGTAGAACAACAATATTGCCTGATACACCTAAGGACTACTTACACAGTTAGATGTGAATTCTAAACTATGCATAACATTGGGCTAAATTTTAGACTATTGTCCCTATCATGTGTGCCGACATCACACAAAAACAGTTTTTTAATCGGACACTTGTCTTCTTCAGCGGCGCAACAACCCATTACGAAGTCAAGGCCTCCTTTAACAGCCTCCGCCAGTTGTCCAGGTAAAAACTGGCTGGCGAAAGAAGTTGACAGGTTTCTGCACATAAAAGTTTTACAGATGGGCTCTGTGAATTCTCCGATCCAACCCTCAACTTGGAAGACTAGGATCTTTTATTTCGGGGTGCTCTTCTCCTAGAGAGTTGCTTTCACCTCATCTGACGAGCTGTCTCTGCCCGGTCGCAGTAGGCTAACCGACTCAGCCCCTGTGTGCAGCCGTTGGGCTACTATAGACTCCTTCGCCTCCACACTAGATGCACACCTTGCTGCCGATGTGCACCATCCAGCTCGGTCAGGACCCAGGATACCCCCATCTCTCGTTTGCTTACCGATCCACTTCGCCGAAGGGATTTGTTGCCAAAACCTTGGAGTGGATTTTTCGGCGCAACAGGGCCCACCGACGTGTAGGTGAGAGTGGTGTTGGGGTGGAGAGGCTGGTGCATTTCTCTTCTATGAAAGCATATATTCGCATCACACCCCTATTTGGACCCCAACCGGACACTTGTAGCGGTGGAAATAGCAAAATTTTACGAACGTTTTGATCAAACCTCGTAGATACTTGTAGATGTTAATACATGAGGCCTTTATAAGGTTTGTAAGTACTTTACAATATAAAAAGTAGAAAAAGTTTATTCACTTTCATTTTTATTTAATCAACGCAGTCTCTGGTCTACAAAGTTATTAAGGTTACTTACGGTTTCCTTGTTTAATACTTATTACATTTAATGGATGATACTAGTTACTCTGTGCTGTAGAATACATTGCTTCTTAAATAAATTATGTAACAAATTTTCTTTTGACTGGTAGATAATTATATTCTACTGCATGTAACAGAAGGAAAATTTCACTATTACGTGCAATATCAAGCTGAATTCTGTCTGAGAACACGATACAATTATATACATAAACAGTGAATAGTTGACTGTAGTTTTATGAATTGACTTAAAACTGCATTACTGTATAACCGTGTATTTGGATTACCAAATTGTGGATTAAATAATACTTAAATAACAACAATTATAGTTTTTTAACATTAAAGTTAGCTTAAAATATGCAATGTTTTAAGAATTTAGAGACCATAATAATTTTGTAGCATATATTATCCCTTAATATCACAAGTGATGGACGTAGCATTAAGGAAATTATAAGCAGAATTAACCAGGCTAAAATTGCTCTCAACAAACAAAAAAAAACCTCTTCACTTCAAACACTATCAGCTTAAAAAATAAGGAAGATTCTAGTAAAGACATACGTGTGGAGTGTTGCCCTATACGGGAGTGAATCTTGGACAATTGGAAAAGTGACAAGAAAAGACTCAAACCATTTGATACCTGGTACTACAGAAGAATATTCAAGATAGCTGGAGGGAGAAGATAAAGAATGAGAAAGTCTTTAGAAGAGCTCAGGAGGAGAAGAGGTTTCTGCGAAATTTAAAAAGCAGAAGAGCCAAGTTTATGGGGCATATACTACGACACAATGGGTTGGTTAATAGAATAATAGAAGGAACAATTGAAGGGAAGAATCACTGAGGACGACCCCGTTCAGACTACATAGAACAGCTTATGGTCGATATGAACTGCACATCACATTGTGACTTGAAAAGAAAAGCAGAGAAGCTTGAAGAATGCCGAGATTCTGCCAACCAGCCTATGGGCTGCTAACCTAGAACAAGAAGAAGAATTAAAAGTGGAGACTGAATTGCTTTATTTATGAGAGGTTTTATTGTATTAATAAAATGTGTCATTATGTGGAGGCATTAAAACGTTACCATTGTTCAAGAAAATATTCTTAGAAAGGAGAAATACTAAATGTTTTACCCCCATACTAGTAACATCACACACGTCTATCGCAAACTTTATATTAGTGCGATGTCAAAACTTTCGTGGCGCTTACGATAAACTTAAATTCTGCTGCTTTGTCAACAACACCACCTAACGAAAATTAACTTAAGTTGCATTTTACAGCATACGTAGGCACTTCCAAACAAGTAAGTTTAATTTCGTACTATAGTAATTGTCTTTTACCGTAGAATACTGAGCATTTCATGGGCAGCACATATAACTAATGTTGAAGTTCCTAGAAAGATGAAGAAAGAAAGGGAAGTTATTAACACAGTAAAGATAAGAAATCTTCAGTGTCTGGGACATCTCATGAGAAATGAAAAAAGATTTTATTTATTGCAGGCCATACTACAGGAAAAGGTATCTGGAAAGAGAGGAGTTGGGCGACCGAGAATCTCATGGCTGAGAAATTTGAGGACCTGGTTTGGCATGAACACAACTGACTTATTCCGTGCAGAAAGTTAAAATAGGCTGTATGACATCCAACATCCGAAACGGATTGCAACTATCTGAAGAAGAGATTAGTCTTTTGTTCCTACCTCTTGCGTATAGTTTGTCTCTCTACTTCCGCCTGAAAAACCTCATCTCTTCCTTCCATCTGTATTAATGTTTCACCGTCTACGAAGGCGTAGGCTAACTACCGACCCTCTTTCCCCTTCCCAAACTATATGCCACCCCTCTACGGCGTTTCACTTTTTGTCATCATCATCTTCATGGATTAAACCAAGGATGGTTTGTTCCGGTCTCAAATAAGCAAAGATTAGAGCTGGTCACTCCAGCGCTTCCTCGGATGTCCCACACCTCTCCGTCACCTCGGCTTACAGTTCCATAGTCGTTTGGGGATGCGGCAGTCATCCATTCGGCGAACATGTTCCCACCAATTCAGCCGATACTGAGCGATCCTGTCGAGTATACTCATAATATTCAGTTCCTGCCGTATATCTGTCTTTCTTCTATGATCATGGAGAGTATAGCCTGCCACGTGCCTTAGAAATCTCATTTCAGCCGGCTGGATGCGACTGGCACGGCATTTCGTTAAAGTTCAATTTTCAGACCCATAAAGAAGTGTGGGAAGAGCCATCACCTTGTAGAATTTTTAGGCGTGTTCCTTTACCTGCTGACTTAATGTTTCGTCTAATGGTCCCGCACAAAAGGTTGAACTTATGCAACCTATTCACATCGTCGATGAATGCATTATTTACTTTATGTTTCATTGCTATTTCCATGGAGTGGACTCGCACTACCGTAGATAAAAAAAGTTTCACTTCAAAAGCAGGGATCAGTTTGTGTTAACTCGCATAACTGGATATGGGCTCCAACGTCTTATTTTACTGGAAGATATTTTTTTGGAGAGCGTTGACGTCTAGTCGGAACCAAGGCCGGGCTTAATTTACAAAAAATTTAGGATTCAATTGAGAATTTGGAACATTTTTTAAAATTATTCTAGCTTTAGTAATGCTCGAGTTCGAGACACTATTTGCACAGCAACTTTATTTATTCCACTAAGGGTTACATGATAAAAGCTGGCATCTGCGTGAGCATATATGTGTGGCAGTATTCGATTTTGCTTCGGTTAGAATTAGGAACCATAAAGTCTGAAACGGCTAAGAAGAAGACTGAGAGTATATTTAAATATACGTAATAGGGTTAAACTAAAAATAATGTTAAATTATTTATCAGCTCTTAATAATATTTCTCTTTGTATCCTTTTCCTACCCTTTTGCTCATTGCAGTCTTCACCTTGTTTTCTGCTTTTTACATCTTGTCAGCTCTTAACGTTTTTCTTTGTATCATTTTCCTACCCTTTAACTCATTGCTCTCTTCACGTTGCCACCTGCTTTCCACATCTCCTGTTCTTGTTTTCCTATTCTTGATTTGTTTGTTTCCATATTCATTTGCTATGTTCTACTTTATTGTCCCGTTCCTAAAAATAATATTATTATTGATATCACTTTCATTGTCCTCTGACGTCATGAACTCTTATAATTGTCATTCATATTCTGAAAATAAATAAAACCGGGCTTTTAGGCCGTGGTCAGTTGTTATGTAACAGCTGACATTGTCAGCAACGTTTTGAATCCCATCCTTAGGGATCTTCAGGCTGCAAAAAGCGACAGAGCGTTATGAAACAGTTACGGGCAGATCATGGCCGAACGATACCCGACATTTTTTTTTTCGGGTAAGAGCGACAGGCGGACGGGTATCGTTCGGCCAAAATCTGCCCGTAACTGTTTCATAACACTCCGTCGCTTTTTGCATCCTGAAGATCCCTAAGGATGGGATTCGAAACGTTGCTGACAAAGTCGCTGTTACATAACAACTGACCACGGCCTAATAGCCAGATTTGTATTTATTTTCAGTATATTAACGGCGGCTGTGAGAGATTAAGACAAAAAATCACTAATATTCTCTTTATCTGAAATTTCTTAAGAAAAACGTTCTGAAAGTTTTCTTCACTAATATTCTTAAGAAGAGCGTGTAGTATTTGTAAAATGCAACATGTTAGAAACGAAGATATAAGAAGGAAAATAGGGCGCGTATTTACAACAGCAAAAAAAATAGAATCCAGACCGTTGCTATGGATGGAGGAGAAGCGATGGCCAAAGAAAGCATTGACTTACACACCACAAAACAAGAGAAGATTAGAAGACAGGCAACACAATAGAGAATAGGAAATAGGAAAAGCATGAGAGATTGAGCTATTAAAGAGGATGACTGGAAGGATAGGCAGAAATGGCGATCGAAACGCGGGATGCGGCATAGACTGTAGGACCACCGCTAATAATAAAATATCACTAATATTGTTTGATTTAATCTGCGACTTAATATAATGAATTTATTTGATATTGAGTGAGACCACAGAAATCTTATTAACATTGACCTATAGTAAGATCTCTGCAGTAGTTTGTGTGTGTAAAGCCAATAACCACTCGTACTCAGCATTATCTAGTACAAACCCCTGACCTATTCTATGCAATAAGGTGGAATCAGTAGTGTAAATTGAAACAGGCCAACGCATAATGGTGGTTTTCTCCATCTAGCTCTCTATGGCATTGCCCCTTCATTGTTATATTTGCAGTGTTAACAATAGGGGAGTAACAAGTATTGAGCCTTTGTTGCTCCCTACTATTCAAGTGTCAGCAGTAACCATATGTGCTTCGCAAAGTAAATATTGTTAAGGCGGTCTCACAGTGGAAACAATGTACAGACAACAATGAAGTCATTACCGGCTTTTGTATTATTTAATTAAAAAAATCGTGTTAGTAGTTATAATTATAAACAGAATTATCACTGTTGCACACCACTATAAAAAAATTATTCGATTAGCGCTTTCAAGCTTCACAGCTTTATTTCCGATCTCAACATGAACTGTGAAGCTTCAAAGAGCTCTTCGGAATAATTTTTCTGTAGCGGTGTGCAACAGTGATAATTCTGTTTGTAGCTTTTTTATTAGTAACAAATAAAAATTTGAACTCAACAAAGGTACTCTAATTAAATTGTTTAAGTTAAATTTGTCCACACGCAATAATAATTTCAACCATTAAGAGTCCACCACTAATTATAACACAATAATCACACCAATCCACAATCACTTGATATCCGCACTCTACAATATCGCCAGGTGTAACTAACTTCTAAATCGACCTCTGTTGCTTATATAGGTCCCGCAGAATTTTTTCAGAAAAATTTTGAATTCTTTTCGGGGTTTACCAGCACAATCTGCGTCGTTACCACAAGTACTCGAACAGTCTGGAAGGTCACTAACTGCGCAGCGTTGACGCAGATACTGCACTTGCCGAATTTTCGAGAGCGTTATGTAATTTTGTAAAACTGTATTCGATGAAGAAGAATTACAGTTAGAACTCAATGAAGTGTTACCACGTTTATAACTATTTACGATAAATAGACTAGAGTGCGGAAATATGAGGAGACAAGATGTTCATCCATTACGGCGAAATGTCTCATTAATTGAAAACAATTTTGATCTAACTGGCCTGTACGTCGATCTTCGGATGCATGACATATTATATTATTATTTTGTTATTTGTGTTCTGCCGTAAGGCACGTCTTCAAATGGGAAAAGCTCTCCAAGCTGTTCTATCACAACCAGTCTTTTCGTTTCTTCGTAACACCCTCTGATTTTAACGCTATCTATTAACTTTATTCTTCTACGAACTCTTCTTGTTTCTCCTTCTAAGACAGCCTCCATGGCAGTACATATTACATATTACCATAGATATTAAAGTGATACTTATAATAATTATAAACAAGATTACATTAATTTGGGTAACTATAATTACAGTGGACGCCGTCTTAAACGGTCAGGTCGTGACCAGGGGGTCGGCCGGTTAACAAAATGGCCGGTTAAACCGAATTTTCTCCTAAAACCAAGCTTTTAACTACGATTATAATGTTTGAATACTGTTTACTTATGTGAAAAAGAATAGTATTCAATTTCAATCTATGAATTGTTCGGCGAAATACTGTAATAAGTTATGAGTAGCTCAAGATTAAAGAAATACAAACACAACATTAATGTAATAAAACAATTGGCGAAATAAAATAATAATTACTGCATTTATGACACCGAAAAAACTGTATATTTCAGTTAAACTTTAAAAAATACGTGATTTTTTTTGCTTCTTTCTGTCTGTTGTTATTTGTTTCTGCGCCACCGAATGTATACATTTTTTCGGAATAATTCTGCTTCAGCTGATAGACAATGGTGACTTGTATCACCCCTAAAAGTTTCATTATCCTATATAGTAAAGTTTCTTCTAATATAAAAATCATGAAATAAAATAGTACCTAACCGTTAAAGAATATGTGTTTGTCAGCAAAACGCGTTTAAATTATGCCGTTGAGAACTAATAACAACTGAAATTCATAACCAAACAGTATTTTTACGCACAAAACCAAAACACATATGTAGTCATGTTGGTAACTTATGATTTGCCAACATAAAGTACAAAATATTTCCTTTCACACAGTAAAAACGGCATTATTTTCAGTTAAACCGTTTATAAAATGTGTACTATTGAAAATTTTAATGTACATAGTTGTAATAATTTCATTGTTGGAAGACGTACTTAATATGATTTATGAAATGTGTATCTAAGTAAAATAAATAAATGTGTATCTTTATCATAAAATATATACCATTTTATTCGAAAAAGTCCAAATTTTAATAACACAAGCATTTTGAAAAACTTTGTTTTAGTTTTTTTGGCTACAGACTTCCCTTACGTATGTTTATCAATTTTATCTTAGCCTCCTCTCACATTAACTACTATATTACTTGGTTTAGCGTTCCAGTTGGCCTATTCCAGGAACCAAATAAAATAGGGAAAATCTCTCTCTCTCTCTCTCTATATATATATATATATATATATATATATATATATATCCCCCTCTCCCTCTATCTATTTATGCACCTAAGCATTCAAAGAATTTCGACGAAACCGAAACACCGAAGCATGATAATGTTTTTAGGCTTTTCAAACTTATAATGTGGATTACGTTTGGTGGATTACGTAAATCATTTCCAAACCACAGACGATCACACACAGAGCATGTAAAACCAAATTTATTCTCACTAAAACGTTTGCTAAACTCAATGTCTTTATTCTCACTAAAACGTTTCCTAAACTCAATGTCAGCAGGGATTATTTGTCTTGATGCGTTTACATATCAAATTTCTAGTAGACCCTGGGGAATCGAAAGTGTGGAAGCGTCACGTTTTTCGATGATGTTACATTTTTGTGGAATGACCCCCAGCCTAAAAACATTATCATGTTAATAAATAAGCATTCAGCTAACAACTCGTGCCGCATAGCTAAATTATTAACTGTTTTCAGTGTCTGTCTCGGTCACAGCTGAGCACACAGTTCTAATTTTGCATAGGATATACAGCTGGTACTTCACAATACTAGTTAGCAAGACAGAAATTAACTTTCTGAATGTCTCCACCCTCCTCTCAGACTACCTACGTCACTCTGTTTCTAATTGCTCCTCTCTATCTGTCTGTCTGTCTGTCTGTCTGTCTCTCTCTCTTTCTCTCTCTCTCTCTCTCTCTCTCTCTCTCTCTCTCTCACTTTTAATATGACGCCTATTTATGATTATTTATATCCAGAGTTTTATTGATTACACGTGCTCCGCTATTGGCAGCTACACGTTGGAGACACGTTATTGAAAACTCTTAGAAAAAACGGAATTATAAAATTAAAATATCAAATAACTGAAAAACTTTTGTTAGGTTTAAATTTTAAAATAACAAAGTCGTTTTTCAGGCAGGTCAAAGAAATAAACCTCTAGAGAAACGTACATTTCTAAAAATAATGTAATATTTGAGTATTGACTGATTAAAGTATTACTGATTAAACCTTATTTTGTTTGTCCGTCTGGTGGCTTTATTTTATCTTCGTTACTACTACGCATTTCGGGACATATGTTCCATCCTGAGGTATTGTCACTCAGCAGAGGTCGTCATTTAATTAAAATATCAAAACATAAAAACTTATAACATAATTTACACATATTCAACACTAAAATGTTTAAACTTTGGAGCACGCACAAAGCCGAGATGCGCAATCGGACTACAACGGTCGACTGCTGAGCCTATTTTACTGCTCGCCGCGCACTGTGGACTTTGTCTGTATTCGTATAGCCGTATCGTATAGCGAATTTGACTGAACCTGTAACTGTTCATTTAGGAGGATTTCTTTTGTTTTGTGTCCTTAAAGGCCTTATATATTTCAAACTCGTCGACAGCACTCATGTATCTCCCTTTCTTGCATATGTGTAGGGGTTGAAAATTGCTTGCAAAGTCCGTATAACTATGATTATTGTCATCCAGATGACGTGCATAATTTGATGCTATTCTGCTAGGCTCTTTTTTGGGCAGGTGTTCTTTAAAGCGTTTTTTAAACGCTCTACCCGTTTGTCCAATGTAGAAACAACAACCGTCTCTGCACACAACCTTATAAACACCTGTCCTGTCATCAACTGCTTTTGGGGGGGTTTGTCGAAGTATCTTACCAACGTTGTTACTGGTCCGGAACCCCATCCTAATGTTTACGTCTCTAAACACGTTGTATAAAATTTTTGGTAGGGTGTTACCATAGTACGATGTTATATACCTAGTCTCGTTTTCACTACCTTCACGTATTTCTTTGTTACTTTCCTTCTTTCGATGTTTTCTAATTAGATTGTGTACAATTGAGCAATTGTAACCGTTGGCCCTAGCTATATATTTAATTGTGTTAAGTTCTTCGTTTAAGTCTTCCTTTTCCATTGGTATGGACAGTAGTCTATGCACGAAACTGTTATATGCCGCCATTTTTGGGGAGAAAGGGTGATGTGACTAAGCGTTTATTGTGATATCTGTGGTAGTTGGCTTCCGGTATATCTGCTATCGGAAATTGCTATTTAGTCTTGTGACTGTCAAGTCGAGAAAGTTAAGTTTGTTGTTTTTCTCCGTTTCAAGGGTGAACTGTATGTTCTTATTAACGCTATTCATGTATTTTTCATGTTTTCTATCTGCCGCAATGTACCGTTAAAAATTATAAAAGTGTCATCAACGTAGCGCGTATACAACACTAATCTGTTGGAGAACTTATTTTAGTTACAGAGCAGATATGTGTTCTCATAGTGATTTAGGTATATATCCGCCAGCAGGCTAGATAAGGGTGACCCCATGGCCAGACCTGTTTTCTGGATATAACAATTATTATTGAATGTAAAGTAATTCTGGCTTAATATAATTTCTAATAGCCCGATTATTTCGTTAATTTCTTCCTGGTTACATATTCTGGTATAAATAAGATTTGCTTTAAGGACAGCAAGTGTTTCCTGTACAGGGACATATGTTGAATATGTGTAAATTATGTTATAAGTTTTTATGTTTTGATATTTTAATTAAATGACGACCTATGCTGAGTGACAATACCTGAGGATGGGACATATGTCCCGAAACGCGTAGTAGTAAAGAAGATAGAAATAAAGCCACTAGACGGAGAAAAAAAAATAAGGTAAATACTTTATTCAGTTAATTTATAAATAAGTGGCTTGGACACCGGTAAACATGAATATAATATTTGAGGAAGTTTTTACATAATTTAAGTCAATTTCTTGAAGGTAAGGAAAATTTCTTAAATTTTGATAATTGTATCTCCTATGCTGCGAGATTTCCTTACTTAAAATTTTCATTTACGAGTTTATTAATTCTGTAAATTTTTTGAAAAACTGAAATTAAAGATTTTCAAGTGCAATGATAAATTATAAAACTGGCTTTTAAGGTTAATTTTTGTTATTACTGTTAGATTTTTTTATTGATTACAAAGATGTTGAAAAATAAAAAGAAAAAGAGGTACGGATAAAAATGTCACTTTTAAAACATCATTAGAACTTGCACTTGGGTTATTTTACCACTAACCCCTAGATTAGTGGTCTCTTTCTCACTCACTCTGTCTGTCTGTCTGTCTATCTGTCAACAAGTGAAAATAAAACCATCTCTGGATATTATTTATGTATAATAATCTCTCCATTCCTATTTGCCATTTACCTCAAAGACATATGAAAATAATAACGGTAGAGGGAAGAAGTACTTTGAATTCGATAGAAAGAGTGAGAGAGAGTGAGAGAGAGAGAGAGAGAGAGAGAGAGAGAGAGAGAGAGAGAGAGAGAGAGAGAGAGAGAGAGAGAGAGAGAGAGAGAGAGAGAGAGAGAGAGAGAGAGAGAGAGAGAGAGAGAGACAGACAGACAGACAGAGAGAGACAGACAGACAGACAGACAGACAGACACAGTGAGTGAGAGAGAGAGAAAAACAATATTTGTGCATAAGTTTGTGTACGGTATAATACGATGATAATATAATATTTTATGATGTGGAAACGTATATATTACTGTTGTTTACCTTTCAAAGAGTGAAAAAGCTGAGGAACTATTTACAACCCTTGACTTCTAATTAGACGGTCTCCAGTTAAAACGACGGTGTTCAAAATATTAATTTACAGAAAAAACGACTGGAATGACACACAGTAAGAGGACATTTCATCGAAGTTATGGAACGAGGCTGACTATGTACTAGCCCTTATTTGTAATTTTTGTAATAATTGAAACTTTTTCGCTTATGTGTGTCTGTGTATTATAAAGAAACACATTTAAAATTTTAATTATACATTTATTATATCCTTATGATATTTTAATCGGTACAAATGTAATCGTTTTTAGAGTTGAGTTCTGTTTGTTTTTTATAGTACTATTTTATAGTTGTTTACTTAGTACTGACAGGAAGTATTACTACGACAATTATGTAACAGTCTGGAAAAGTCGGCACGTGTTTTTACGTAAAAGTTCTACACGTTGATCGGCTAGCCGAGCATGTGCAGCGTCGTTGTCAAGGCCGTCCACAAAGTTCCTTCCAGACTGTTCGAGCACTCTCAACTATGCAAATTATGTTGGCACGCGGACAGGAGTATGGACTATTATTCTGGAACACTTGTGGGACCTACATAAGCAACCGCGGCCGGGGTAATTAGATAGTTACAGTTGGCGAAATTGTAAAGTGCAGATCAATTGATTGTTGCTGTTTAGTGGAAAGCAATTATTGTAATATAATTAGTGCACAACTTTTAATAGTTAGAGATATTATTATGGCGTTTGGAAACACGTAATTAGAACTATTTTATGAGAGTACCTTGTTTATTTCAAGTTGTTATTTGTGACCAATTAAAGCTGGTAATTAGGGACTTCATTGGTGTCAGTTATTTTGTATCCACTGTACCATATGACGATCCGAGAGACCGTTGTATGTAACAGTATGTCACTTTACTATAATTAATTTAAAACCTCGTCACTGTTCGATTGCCCAAAAATTCTTGAGTTTATAGGCCTACAAGTAAAACAAACATTACGTAGGTTTTCCAAAGTGTAGCCAGCATGCTATAAGTAGTTTTTGTATCTTACAAGACATATTTTAAAACGTTCAATATCCAGGAAAACGTCTGCAGTGTCTGCTATACAAAACAATAAGGCTTACAAAGCTGTTAATATCTTATTGATGGTAAAACGTTATATGTCATCATCATCATGGACAAGTGATGGTGAAATCAAACTATCGATTGTAAAGCTACAATGTACTATTAGACTTGCGTTTCATTTTAATAGAAAAAAATAGGGAATAAGGTATATTATTTTTTATAGAATATTGAAACTTTCAACTTGTGAAACTTACTTGTCCTTTCTTCTCGTACGCGTTTCGGCGTGGTGTTCGCCTTCGTCAGCTTTGAGACAGACTGCCATTAACATGTAACGGTTTTTATTTTGAAAGGTATACTGTAATTAGTCGTTAAGTATGTTGTTTGGTTGTGTTATGTGGTGTTTGTATATTTCATATTTGTATAAATCACACACACTTTTTGACACAATTATACAAAAAGCTAACAATAATTTGGATCCCCGCGCCAATCCCCTTCCTCCACACACCACCCCCACTGTACCTTTCAAAGTAAAAACCGTTACATGTTAATGGCAGTCTGTCTCAAAGCTGACGAAGGCGAACACCACGCCGAAACGCGTACGAGAAGAAAAGACAAGTAAGTTTCACAAGTTGAAAGTTTCAATATTCTATAAAGTTCAGTGCTGTTAAAAAAGATGATGAACAATCAAAACAAGGTACATTATGCTAACAGCAGACTATTGAGAAGCAAACTAATTAGTCGTAACACAAAAAATAAAAGTATATGTAAAGCACTAATCACACCAGTTGTTACTTATAGAGGTGAGACATGAACACTGACCAAAAAAGAACAAGAAACACTAAGAAGATTTGAAATAAAGATCGTAAAACGTGTTTACGGCTCGGTTAAAGAAGATGACGAAATGAGAATATAGAGATATTTATGAGTTATTGAATCACAAGGATATTGTAAGACTAATAAACTCTCAACGAATGCAATGGCTAGGTCACCTAGAGCGAATGGATCATGAGCGTCTTCCAGAGAAGTTCTTGAGGGCGCAAGTCTATAAAAGCAGAAAGAGGGACCGACCTAGGATAAGATGGTTGGAGGATGTGCTAGAAGATTTCAGCATAATGGATGTGAGGGGTTACACTTCGATGGCAATGAACAGGAGAATTGAAGAAGATTATTGTTAGAAGCCAGTGCTTACTTTGCGCTGTAGTGCTGAAGAAGAAGAATTTAAAATTTTAATTCTTTCATCCTTTGTATTTTACTTTATTTTATTTATTTATTTATTTATTTTATTTTTTGCTTATAAGCAACTGTGGACAACGTTTGGTTCAACTGGTTACTCCCTTCTTCTCCTCTCTCTTCCTCCTCTATCATTTCTCTTTCATTCTTAATCGATGTCTTTCCTACCTTTCGTCCGTCCAGATGGTATTTGTCCTCTTCTTGAGTTTTCCTGAAACTCACGAAGAATTTTTAATTTCTTTTTGAGAGGCAAGCATTTTTCAATGTCTTCTTGAGTAGTCTGGAGTTCTTACTTTGTATTTTATTATTATTATTGTTAATATTTTATTTTATTTAATAATGTTTTGTGTCCTCTACAGAAGGTTATACAAACCACACAAATCTATAACAATAAATGTTGTAGAACATTGTTCAAATCCTACAGATACCTAATAACCATTCATAAAGATTAGACAAGTACATACCACTGGATAACTGAAATGACCTAAAGCTACAAAAATGATGTGTTCTAGACACACTAAATTTTAGGAAGGCGCAGAAAGTGAAGAAGAAACATTAAGTCCAAGTAAAAAACAGAGAAATATAACCAACAAAACATTTTTTAAAAGAACATTGAAAGAGCAACATCACAGAAAACTGAATCTAAAATTAAATTTCGCACTTGTAATGTTACCCTAAAATTTAAAGCAAATAACATTCAAGTTAGTACGTAGAAGGGAGGCTGCAGCTGGTTGTCTTGAATCTATTGTGCAACAGTCCGGGATTATTGATAAAGTTTTTAAACACTTGAACTCGTTTCGAATCAATGAAGCTGCCTTTGTAGAGATGACTTAATAGTGGGGTTGGCAATTGGTGCGTCTTGTACAAACGTTCGCCCTAATTCTCCCTAAGTCTGCTATCGACCTTGCTTTGTTCCTGCTGTTAATATTCTTGAACAGTATGGCAATAGATTGGCTAGTCACATTCACAGAAATATGTATAATACTTAGACATAAATTTTTAAAACAAAGCTAATGATTGTATGTAAGAACAAGTTCACAAATTGCACCCTTAATATAAACCAAAGGCCAGTTGAACGTGCAAGGAAATTTACATATCTTGTTATTATAGTCAGTGAACAATGGGACCACTCTGAAGAAATAAAGATCACAATTTAAAACGCAAAGCGGTGCACACTAGAATGAGCAGTTTATTCAAAAATCACGATTTAACAGTAAACACAAAGATGATAATTTTACGCTGCTACGTATTGTCGGTCCTGTTCTAAGGTGTAGAATCTTGGACTTTGACTGAAGCCACAACTGAAAAAATTGAATCTTTCGAAATGTGCCTTTACAGCAGAATACTGAACATATAATTACAGCAGAATGGACAGCACATAAAACTAACGTTGAAGTTCTTAGAAGGATGAGGAAAGAAAAGGAAGTTACTAACACAGTGAAGATAAGAAAACTTCAGTATCTGGGACATCTCTTGAGAAATGAACAGAGCTTTTACTTATTGCAGTCCATACTGCAGGAAAAAGTACTAAGGAAAAGAGAGGAGTTGGGCACCGATGTCTGAGAAATTTAAGGACCTGGTTTGGCATGAATACAACTGACTTATTCCGTGCAGCAGTACAGAAAGTCATAATAGTCTGTATTGTTACGACAGCCTGCTGATCGTCGTAGGTACAGTGGAAAACAAAAAATACAGGACAGAAATTTAGTCACTAACCACCAGCTTTAATTTTCATAGATAAACAGTTCGTAATTAACAACAGAGTCTCTTACAACAAATCAAGTAAAAATTGTTCACATGCAATAAAATGTCAACTAATATAAAACACAATTGTATTAAAATTATACCGCTCGATTATAAAACACAACACTGCACTAATAACCACTTGAACGCACACAGAGTTTTGCCCGACAATAAACTTGAACCACACTGTAATGTATCGCAACTTTAACTGAAACTGAACGTCGTTGATTACTGGTATTTATACCCCCCCAAAATACTAGATTATTCCATACTGCGCTTTAGCTCTGCACTACGACGTAGTTAATTGCGGCCTTGACACAGTCCGCGCGGCTGGCGGCTGGCGGCTGGCGGCTTCCAGAAAAGTCTCGCGAGCGCATGTTGAAATCACGTACGCCACAACTTTTAGCCGTATTCCTTTGGATCGTTCGAGAAACGCGTAGATTGTTCTGTGATGTCGTAATAATATGATATCCAACATCCAAAACGGATATGAGCTACCAGAAGAAGAACACAATTTATAACGTAAGCTTACAGGGCCGGTGTCAATATTATTAAATTAAGAATAAACCGGGCAGTTGGGCTGTGGTTGGTTGCTATTCTCTAGCGTCACCGTCGGCTACGTTTCAACCACGCCGTCGGGGATCTTCATCAGGTCGCAAAGCGACAGAGTGTGAAACAAACAAGTGCAGTAGATCTTGGCTCAACGACACCCGACAACTTTTTTCGGTTATGAGAAACGACCTGTCGTATTTTTTTCGTTTCTGTCGCTTTGCGGCTTGAAGAAAATTTAGTATTCATGTTTAATCTGGTATACAAGTGAACTGATCGAATTAATAAATTATTTTACCTTCAATTATATGCCTTGTGACTTCTTGTAAATCTCGTCTATGACGCGTTTCGGAGACTATGCTCCATCATCAGATATTAAAATAAAAAAATTAAACTATATCACTCTTTCGTGATCGTTACATAATAAAATAGTCAAATTTGCATATGAACTGTACGTGAATTTGGGTGCGCACCCGTTCGCAGATTCATTAGCAGATTGAACTTGAACGTGTGCGCACCCAAATTCGCGTACAGTTCATATGCAAATTTGACATTTTTATTATGTAACGATCTCGAAACAGTGATATAGTTTTATTTTTTATTTTAATATCTGATGATGGAGCACAGTCTCCGAATCGCGTCATAGACGAGGTTTACAAGAACTCACAAGGTGGATAATTGAAGGTAAAATAATTTATTGAAGTGGATTCCCGGCGGTGAAACTGAAATGTAGCCGATGATGACACTAGTCAATATCAACCGACCGCAGCCTATCGGCAGGGTTTAGTATCAGTATAATGAAAGCTAACAAAAGTACAACTTTGGCATAGAATTAACTAAGCACTTTTAAGAAGATCTTAATCATTTGGACATTTTAGACTATAAAAGGTAAATACCGACCTAGGAGATTTACACATTACTAGTTACTATTGAATTCTGATCCTTCTGCTACTGGTTCGGTACAAAATTATGTTAAATTTGGAATTACACAATGTGTGCATCGGACTTAACTTCCTGTCAAATGATTTACTGTGTGTTGTAGTCATACATATAGACTAGGTAGACCTATAGGTATATTTGTGTGTGTGTGTGTGTGTGTGTGTGTGTGTGTTTTGTAAACGCTGTGATACACAATAGGAAAAAATTAAAAAGGTAATATATAAAAGCAAACGTGCTGATATCTAGGCTTTACCATGTCTATTACTATTCCATTATTTCATCTGGAAAATTTGTGTTAATGTCTGAAAAATCGGAGAAAAGCTGATTGACAGTTAAAAGGATATAACTGTAAAAAATGTTCAAAACATTGTTGCCAAGCTGCCTGTAATTTTAGTCAAGATAACATTCTTATTGAATACAAATTAGGGCAAACTATACTCGATTCCGTTAAAGTTGGTAGTACAATGAAGAAAACTGTATAGTATTGTTACGGCAACTACCAAACTCTCTCGAAAAGTCAGCAGATTTCAGCTACGTAAACGTTCTACACGTTCATCGAGTAACCGAGCAGGTGCAGTGTCTCTGTCAAGGCCGTGCAAACAAGTACCTTCCAGACTGTTCGAGCACTTGCTCCAACACTGTAACCACCCATATAATGCTGCCACGCCGACAAATGAATGGGAACATCTGCGGGACCTATACAAGCAACAGCGGCCGGCTTAGTTGGTTCGTTACACATGGCAAAATTGTACAGTGCGGATCAAGTGATTAGTGGAATGTGATTATTGTGTAATAATAATTAGTGCGGGATTTCCTACTACAATTAATTGAAAATCACTATTTCATATAGGATAAATTTAACTTGAATTTTTGGTGATTTCAAATTGCTATTTGTGACTAATTACAGCTGGTAATAATTAGTGACTTCATTGGTGTTTGTATTTTGTTTCCATAGCAACACGACGATACGCGAGACCCTCGTGTTAGTACATAAGGGTTGACTACAAGTCATACGTCTACTACGAGGATACAGTTCATGTTTATATATAGAGAAAGAAAGGAGTCAGGATGAGTGAGAGCGAGAGGGCGAGGCAAGAAGACAGCGGTGGGTGGAGGTGTAATTTAATTTCTGAGCCGGCTGCAACGTGCTCAGAAGGTACTGTGCGCGTGCACACAACAAGTAATCCCTAACAATTTACTCCCCCCCCCCCTAACAATCAGGAAACCATTTAGAGTGCATTAAAAATTCACTTACTCAATAAAACCCTGTAATACAGCCGACCGTGTTTCGAAACAAACTGCTTAATTATTTAAGCAATAGAGGCTTCTTAAACTGAAGTGTTTTATGGCAAGCCTAATGAAACCGTTCATTTTACTTCACAGATTATGTAAAAAAATTAATCTGTGTAAGGAAAGTAGAGACCCTGTTGATGCAGAACATTACGGATCTCAACAGGAAGGCAGATAAATATTCCTGGTAGCGGACAGCAGTAGCCACCAATACCGAGCTAAGGCATAGGAGAAATGATCTTGGACCCTGGCTTATGTTTGGATTATTACAGGCGGGAATCTGGTTGGATTCATTTGGCTGTAATACTGCATACCTGAGCTGCTGCCTTGCAGCTAGGAGTTGGCTCTTTAAGGCTAGGGGAAGAAAACCCGTATAAGAAAAATTCACCTGGTCCTCCAGGTTAAGGGTTTTGCGTCAGATTAACATCCCATAAGAAAGTAAGTAATTATAATTTCAATTACTTATAAGGAATTAAGTAAGTGAGTAATAACTTATAATAGTATAAATAAAAATAAATTTGTTACGAAACCAACAACAAAGCACTGGAAAGGACTGTTTTATAAGGAAACGAACGGGAATGGATCATGGATAAAATCAATGTTTGGAAAATGTGCTAGAAGATCTCAAAAGACTGGATGTGAGGGTTTACACTGAGATGGCAATGAACAAAATACTTTGTCAAAGATTGGTGTTGGAAGCCAGCAGGGCTCACGTTGGGCTGTAGTGCTAAAAAATAAGAAGAAAAATAAAGAACAAACTAAAAAAAAATATTACAAAATATAAGGATCGTAACACACATTGAATAAGTAAAAATTAACTTAACTTTTCACTTATACTTTTCCTTTATCTTCGTCTTGTCCTACTACCACTCCGTCTACGGATCTCCTTTCTCACTTACAAACTTACCTTACGGTTTTAATCCTCTATCCGTCTTTCGTCTTGTCCTACTACCACTCCGTCTACGGACCTCCTTTCCCACTTACAAACTTACCTTACGGTTTTAATCCTCTATCCGTCTTTTTATAGATTTCTTTTCTGTTTTGCTATTTCCTTAACTTTTGCAATATTCTTCCCTCTGTTATTTGACTGACCTCTGATCTTATCGTCCCATTCCATTATTGATTGCTAGTTTTTGCTCTTCTTTCGTCTACATTGATTTGAAATAATGCGTTTTAATATATCTTATTGGATGCGTTTGCGCAATATTCATAGTTGTTTTGAATCAAAAATATCAAAATCTAATTTGTCTTACTTGCAAAAAGAGACTAACGATATGAGTTGTGTCGTATTCTAATTCTAATTCTAATTCCAATTCAGTTAACTATCGTGAACTGGAAATCTGTGTAAACTTGTAAATTCATTTTGGTAAATATTTAGAATTAATATTAGGCAATTACCTGTATTAACTTCCGTCTTGTGACTTATTTGGTTTTTTCTTAAAACGACGCGTTTCGAGAATAAATTCTCATCATCAGGTTTCAATACTATAAAAACATCAAATTCACCCAAAAGGGGTCGTCAACTAGTTAAAACACACAAACACAAAAACACCACACATAATTTAACACCGACACAGTCACGGCACAGTCCGATACGCATCGTCTCGTTATAAGACAAAGTGCAACAGTTGGTCGTTGGCAACGAGACGATGCGCATCGGACTGTGTCGGTGTTAAAATTATGTGTGGTGTTTTTGTGTTTGTGTGTTTTAACTAGTTGACGACCCCTTTTGGGTGAATTTGATGTTTTTATAGTATTGAAACCTGATGATGAGAATTTATTCTCGAAACGCGTCGTTTTAAGAAAAAACCAAATAAGTCACAAGACGGAAGTTAATACAGGTAATTGCCTAATATTAATTCTAAATATTTAGTAACGTGACTTGGAGACAATTAAAACAAAATGAATCATTTTGGTAATTACTTGATTCAAATCCCTGTTAACTAATCCTTGTTTTAAGTTCTGTTGAAATTTGTTTAACAACTGTCAGTGCTATTAGGCCGTACAGTCTACGACTGCAGCATTGAACAGACGTTTCGGACCCAATCTTGGTTGCCATCTTCAGTATGCCTTGGCACAGTAGGCCTACTGTGTGAAACAGGTGAAGAAAGTACCAGTCACTCGAGTCGTTACACTGAATATGGTCTACAACGGTGTGATCGAAACGTCTGTTATATGCGACAGTGGTGGACTACGGAGAGTTGTTAAACAAATTTCAACAGAGGTTACACGGGTCGTGCTAGCCTTAGTTACGAATTATTTTAGTTCCATGTTCCATAAGGAAATGGAAGTATGGTGATGGCAAAAAAAAAATCGTGGTCGAAATTATTGCAGATTCTCATTGTACTACCCTCAGAACATGAAAAAAGTCATTTATTCGAAAAGTGTCTGTGTGGAATTTTGTATATGGCAAACGATAACTGCCGCAAATTCAAACAGAATCAAATAATGTTTTGCATACAGCCATGACTTGTAGACTACTCAAGGCCTATCGTTTTTGGTGAAGCTCGGATAAGGGAAAGGTGTAGTTCACCTGCACCATTTTGTGTTTTAACAAGAGTAAAGTGCTTAATTTTGATAAATAAAGTATCCTGAAAAGAAGGTCATAATAATCTACTGTACAAAGGTAGATGAAATATCTATAAATGAAAAGGGTAGTTGAAGGGGTGAAGGGGTAATTTTTGTTGTAAATTAAAATGGTAGGTGATGATGGAAGAGGTAAATTTGTATAAGTTTTATATGTGTACTACGTTATTGACAACAAAGAAGTAGTTTCTATGAAAACATTTCATTTAACTTTAACAAAATTCTATGTTTCTCATTTTAATTTAAATCACGTATGAGTGAAAATATATCGTTCCTGGGAGGCGAGCATATCTCAATTATGTAATGTTTACCTTTCCAAAATTTTATTATTGTGATTACCGCAATAAAAAGTTCGGCAGGACACACAGGCACACACAATTTGCGTTATTTCTGGTCTCACTCATGTTTATTTCTTATGTTTGCACGCTTTTTAAATGACAAGTGCCGAAACCCACACCAATACTACACGTGCAAGCCGAAAAGGTGGACAGAGATTTGCTTTCTGTGGATCGCTGGCCAGTGTAACTGCACGTGTTTACAGAGGAACATTTGATACACAGACTTTTGGTCTTTAGTTAATGTACCCTCTGCAATATCCTCAGGGTCTATTATTTAGTAATTAAGTAAAAAAACATTTGTTACATCAGGGACAAGTAAAAAAAGTTTAGAATAAATCATGTTAATTATAAATTGTAAAAACAACACTGTGACCCATAAAACATGTTTTAATCTATAGAAAAATAAGAATTGAAAATTTAAATAAAATATTAACAATTGATATCGATCCACGCTCTGTCACCACGGATACGTAAACAAAATAATTTTTCTATTTCTTTTATAAATTTGCTAACTGCTATAATTTTTAATGTTCGGCTAAGCTTTTCGTCATCACTGATATCTTCAGGTCTTAAACAACCTTTGTTTAAGACCTGATGATGTCAGTGATGACGAAAAGCTTAGTCGAACAATAAAAATTATAGCAGTTAGCAAATTTATAAAAGAAATAGTAAGGATAGCTGCTAATTTAAACAATACGAAGAATAAAATAATTTTTCGTTTTTCGAAATTCACTGGTAACAAACGATGGGCGGCATTCGCTTTCTTTCGCTTTGTTTAAATAAAAGATAATTTAATTATATTAATTCTTTATTTTTAAATTAATAACAGCTATGTACAATTCGTATTTTGATTATCTTTCTCAGCGTTTTTATCAAAAGCGTGCTGATATATTTAAGTGTAGGCCTACATATTAAAAATAATTTTATAATTAATTAGAACATGGAAGTCACGTATGGTTCTCCATACCGATTTTTTTAAATGTTCTATTGTCACTCTTAGACTTTATTGTATTTCGCTTAAGAAATTGTTCCAGAGACATATATATATTATACTTGCTCTCTCAATATACCGTTTAAAAATTGTTCTCCTATGTATTATATTGGCTATTATTGCCCATTTCATTCATCTTACTACTTGTGATATTCAGCCCTTGGCGACATTAAGAAATAAGTTTAACGCAGATGATGCTATTTCACTGTTATTTACAATAACCGTTGTTTATGAAAATGAAGAGCTAATTACATGTGGCAATTGTCATTGAGACGAGAATCGAGGATATATTATGAAATGTGGTATATTCACAAAGAAGATAAAACAAAATAACAATTCAGTTACTTGAATTTTGTATAAAATCTTATATATTTTACGTTAAAATTAATTACAGGAAACTAAATTATGTTATAAAATAAAACGTTTGCGTTTTGTGCGGTCGAGTGCGAACGCAAAACTACCACACGGGTATTGGGAGCGTGGCGCGGAATAAAATATCGGTAGATAGTAGTTGGTTGGTTTTCAACGAACAAAAAGGCAAGGTCGTGTGCGGCCGTTGCTCGTTTAGTACCGACAAATGGTCCAGACAAGCAATTTAGAAGACCACTGGCAGTGCAAAAAACAGCTGTTTGCTTGCTTCAAAAGCGTCCTTAAACGGCCCTCTAGTGTCCAATATTGTGCAAACACAATGTGATGTAAGTACCACATATTGATTACGTATAATGTGTACTAAACACGCCAAATGAAGACTGTAATTAGTATGTCTAATAGCATGACACTACACGCTATGTGAAAGTAATATACAAATTCGTTATGCATTACGTAAATGCAAAGTTAAAGGATACTTTTAAGTAGGAATAATTTAATATAATAAAAATATTACAGTATTTAAGTATCTAGGAAAAATAATTCAAGAGAATGGTTTAGAAAATTCTGCTATAGAAGAAAGGAATCATAAAATGGAAAGACCATATGGTATAACTAAAGATATTTACAATAAAAAGTGCATATCTAAAAATGCGATAATAAGACATTACAGTACAGTAGTGAAGCCAGAATGCCAAAATGGAAGTAAATGCCTAGTATTGAATTATAATTTAGACAAACTGGAAATATTAGAAAGACGAATTATTAGAAAAATATTAGGTCTACAAAAAACTTCAGAAGGTTGGAAATTAAGAAGTAATGATGAAATATATCAAACAAAATATATATTGTTGTTGATGAGAATAAAAAATATAACAAAAACAATGAGCAAAAGAAAGCTATTATTTTTGTCTCATTTATATTGAATGGACGACAATAGGTTAACAAAGCCGATCTTCAAATATCTGTGGGGGAAGAAGTCAACATTAAGTTGGATTAAAAAGTCAAAAGGATGTAGAAAAATAATATAAAAGCAGAAGAATCAATTGAAAGAGGCGTTTCGGACAAAAGTGTTCAAAATAGAAAGAGTCCGGTGTAGGAGAGAGAAAAACATAGATTCACAGAGGACTGAAAACAGGAAGAAGCGATACAGTGAAAAGATGAAAGAATATTAGAGAAAAATAAAAGAACAAAGAATAAAGGGTTGTAATTGGCATGCGGTCCTTAGATGGCCGATACAAAAAAAAAATTACAGACATAATTACCATAATTTTTTACAAATTTTAATTCATCATCATCATCATTCCCCTTACT
Organism: Magicicada septendecula; assembly: GCA_034769895.1. Taxonomy (NCBI): domain Eukaryota; kingdom Metazoa; phylum Arthropoda; class Insecta; order Hemiptera; family Cicadidae; genus Magicicada; species Magicicada septendecula. The sequence goes on along the minus strand of CM068367.1, from coordinate 1,428,169,012 downwards.
AGTGAGAACTTTCTCAGTCATCCTTCCTCCTATAACCAGTCGCACACTGGTCTCTACATAGAGGCTATTCATAATTTCTATAACATGTATAAGGTAACCTCTTGTGTCGAGGAAGGATTCGCCATAATATTGTCCTTTTAATATTTTTAAAGGCTTTTGTCAAATCTACAAAAGACAAATGTGTTTTTTAATATATGTGAAAAAATTAAACAATTGTAGTGGACGATTAAGAGGTATTCCTTTGTCGGGTTTAGTTTACCTACGACTCAAAGTATCTAGAATATAAATAATCCATCAGCACCACTCCAAGAATTAGACCTTAGACCTATTCCGGAACCTCTTCGGTCTATCGATATCTCCCTTCCCAGTAGGGTGATAACCCAAGGCAACCACAGGTAGACGGATATCAGGCATGCGATTCAAGTGTTCACACCACCCCCTTCTGTGGTCTTCAATCTTCTGGTGCAATGATACAATGTTTAAATCGCGTCTAATTACATCGTTGCTTCTCCAATCCAAGAGAGAACAGCTTTGCGTACCTCTTAGAAATTTCATTTCGGCTGCCTGAATGCTGTGCACGTTTCTTTTATCAAGAGTCCGTGTCTCACTAGCATACAGGAATGTGGGAAAAGCCGCAGTTTTATAAAATTTCATTTGGATATCCTTTCGTGTTTTATTTTTCAGGTACCTATGAATCGTTCCACAGATGCGTCTAAATTCTGTTAGCTACAAATTTTAATTTAATTGTTGTAAATCAAATTACTAATTCAATTGTTGTCTCCAAAATTCTTTAAAAAATTTTAAAGGTTAGAAATGATATAAAAATGTTAATACGTTAAGGTTAACTGAAAATTTTTGAAACGATTTTACGCTTATTATGCAATAAAAATTAATGATAATAACCCCTATAGTAGCGTTCATTTTGTTTGGAATTCTAAAGTTGAAAATCAGTTTATTATTATGTAATTGGTCTCTGAAAGTCAATAATTTTAGGCTTTCCTGTTTCGATTAACTAGATTAACTATAATTGTTTTCCATTCTCTCTTTCGGGCACTATATCTCTTCCTCCCTCTCACTCTCTCGCTCTTACACACGCAGATTACATAGCTCAATTCGAAAGGACAAAGTTGTTTATGGACTTTAACCATCTTCGAGGTATGATTAATAATTTCTATTTATTTATAAGCAACTATTTTCTGTTACAGTAAAAGTTTTATCCCTTCCTGGGTAAGACGAAAACAATTTTATATAGTGGTGTGCAACAGTGATCATTCTGATTGTGAAAACAATTAAATAATAATATCTTTCCTTGTCTGATCTTCTATACATTTCGTCTGATATTTACTTATGAAAGATGGCTCAAGACTTAAAGGGGGTTGGAATTTTAATGCAACTTAAAAGTGAGGTCGCTTAAGCGTACTTGAGTACCCAATGTATACAATCAGGCTGGAAGAGTATTATTTTACACAAAGCGATCTTCCAAGAAGAGGGGAAAAGTAGAAATTTGTTACACTGTTGTGACTTCCAATTAGACAGTCTTCATTTTAAAACTAGGGACACTGAATTAACTTTGGAAAGAGAATGACAACACGGTTGAATGCAAAAGAAACGATGGCATCGCATAGGGGGGAAAACATTTTCAAAGCCATGAGAAATTTCCCATTCTTATACGGTCTCCTTTTCATATAAATAAAAATCAATTCACATGTACATCCCCTATAGTAAAGAGGGAACGAACATTCAAATATAATACATTTTAGGTTAGTTGTCTCCAAGTCGCTTATATTAATATAATAGATATTTACCATATATCCGTCGTGCGACTTCGTTTTTCTTGTCTTATGACGCGTTTCGGCAACGAATTGCCATCTTCAGAAATTTTAATCACTCATTAGAGATCGTTAAAAAATTAAAAACACTAAAATCATTACAGTAAAAGTGCACTTTTACGACATTGGAAACTCACAGACCAAACTTTCAAACTTTGAACATTCAAACTTTCCGCAAGTTATGTTCAAAACCACGTCTCTGAGTGGTTTAGAGTGCACAGTTTAATGGTTATGAACATTTAAATTACTAAGCTCACTTAGCTATAACAAAATCAATTATTTTGAACAAAATACATTTTTATTAGACAAAAATAAGAAACAAATAATTTTTAATTAACTAAAATCATAACTACTCTATTATCTTTTAAGTACATTAGCAGCTGTAAAGTAGGAAATTATTGCATTGATTTTTCAGGACGAATAATTTAGCCCCATCATATAAGTGTATTATAAAGTCAAATACACGTAGAAATTTTTCACGATATTAATTGATGACTCGTTGGGCACTTGGTGAAACATATTAATACAAAGGTGTTGTAAAATATATAGAAACACATGGTAAGTTTCACAAATTTTTTTAATTAACTCTGACAGCTGTTTCGACTAACTAAACTAAACTAAGTTTAGTTAGTCGAAACAGCTGTCAGAGTTAATTAAAAAATTTGTGAAACTTACCAATTGTTTCTATATATTTTACAACACATATAAATGTATGTCTAATGCTTTTTCAAAAGTACTCATAATTTAAAAATACAAAATAGTTTTTGCAAAACATAACTGAAAAATAAAGAACACAGACTTCTACGACCGGATCCAGATTGAATAAAATTATAATACGGAATGTTAGGCTGTGATCTAAATTCATTAAATCTAGAATAACTATTATTATTTTGAAGTTTTTAGAATAATGAAGAAAGATAGGGAAGTTAAGTGAAGATAAGAAAGCTTCAGTATCTGGGACATCTCATGAGAAATGAACAGAGATTTTACTTATTGCAGTCCTTACTACAGGGAAAAGTACTTGGAAAGAGAGGAGTCGGGCGACCGAGAATATCATGGCTGAGAAATGTAAGGACGTGGTGTGGCATGAATACAACTGACTTATTCCGTGCAGCAGTACAGAAAGTTAAAATACTCTGTATGATATCCAACATCAGAAACGGATAGCAACTATCAGAAGAAGATTACTATTTTGGCTGTAATAGTCATAAAATACTCTTCATAAACGCAATAAACAAATTAAACAATAACCGGACATTTCGGTTACACTAATGACGGCCTTCCGCGGTAGTGAAGAAACAAAGGCAACAAGCTTCGCATAATGTGACGATTTCATTAAAATAAAATATGTTAATTAATTAAGTTGATAATGTATAGGCTGAGAAATTTTAAATTTTTAATAAAATCTCACATTTTAAACTAAATCTTATTGCTATCATTAAATAATAATAACATTTAATAAAAAGTCTAATAATAAATTAAAAGGAATACTATTGTACAGAAAGGGTAAAGCTTGTTAATTAATCCTGCATAAACAGGCACTAACCAGAATTAACTTGTTTTCCGACCCCTAAACAAACAAAATATAATTGTAAATTTGTTATTATTTAAATAATTAAACAAGACCACTATAATGTACTTTGATAGCGATTGTAACTAAGAATATCCCTATTTGATTATTTAATCAAACTTTAGTCCTTTAATTAAATTAGAAACATGGAACTACTTTTATGTTGACTAGTAATTGTCGCGAGATTACTACTCTCGTCCTAACTATTTTTACCCACTTGCAATGGAGCGCTCACGCCGTAAGCTGCGTACAGCGTTGTTTCGCGACGTGTATGTTATTATGTGAATGGTTGGTTCAATGAATATTTAAATAACTAAATTTGTGCGGCGATGACATCTCTCTCAATTATCAAATAACAAACTATGTAATTCATACAGTACTATAAACATGAAGGTGATATTCAACCAATAAATAATCATGTGAAGTGTATAACAGTGAAACAAACTTTCTATTTATTTATTCTAACTACAAGAATTACTACAGTCGTCTGAGATGAGAGTACCACACCCAGAATGATTTAACATACTTCAGGAACTTCACCGTCACCGGATACTAAGGTAACGACAGACCTTCAGGAAACACACCGAGGACCGAAGAACCAATTCTGCAGCAACTTCAGGAAACTCACAGGTGACATGGAGGCTTGTCTTCCATGGTTATGAGTTACTAAAATTATTACCCACAAAAGACAATTTAACTCATCATTTTAAAGACTTTAAAAGACAGACATTATATGTAACGTGTAGTCTGTAATCTAATAACACTGGTTATAGCAAAAGAGTAAAAGTTTAAACTAAAAGTTTTGTTGTTTTAAAAGATTAATAAAGTCCATTCTTCAAATGGTTAAATTTTCAATATTGTATATGGCAAGGTGACCATTATTAACTTAATATATTCAATCCCGGATCCGTGGAATAAATTAAATAGATGTACATCATATTTTGAGGGCCCTTTGTAAAAGAGTAATATATATATAATCATATTGTAAACTATATTGTTGAGAACTTTAAATAGAGAACTTAATCGTATAAAGAGATGTCATCTGAGTACCGAGTAAAATGAGTGCATAAATCAACAGTCTCCCCTTCCCAATATCCTGATATAAGAATTGTTTTATTTGTTGTGATTAATTTTCAGCTCGTCACAACTAAGGCAGCCTGTATAATTGGCAGAACCAATTATTGCGGGTTCCCTAAGTTATAACACAAGAGAAGATGTTATAATAATACGTAGTTCCACTCCATAGTCATAAATACTACATGTGGAATTGGTTTAAAATACTCTTTAGTCTCAAACCCTGACGAGTTTAAAAGAAACTACTTCTTTGATTCAATTTTCTAGTCTCCTAAAATTATCAACTTTCAAGATGTGAACAGTATGTTTCTATTATCGTTATATTTCTCGTAAATTCAATACACCATACAAACTAGAGTATGCAATTAAGAAATAAAATTTGTCCCCTTATATTTTATCTTATTTTTTCTACAATTTTGGGGATATCAATACCAAAACCAACGCGGGTGTGTGAGGATCAACCAAGGACACGCCAGCTCCTTTTGAAAATAGGTTGATGCACTCAAAAGGTTCTCCCTCAAACAGATAGACAGACAGACAAGTGCGAAGCGGTGCCATTTGTTAAATCATCAACAGTCTGGTTTTAGTCATTAAAATTTCAATCTACTCTAGATAAACTCAGTCTATTTTGTCATTGGATTTTAATACTCAGAACTAGTTTTCGTTTCCAGTACATTTAATTAGAGCTTTTAGCATGTAATACGATATTTCATACCTTTGCATAGTTAGCTCCTAAGCTGTAAAATTACTTATATTATTTCATCGTATTGTCTATTCTATTTTATTGTATTATTGTAGTTTCCTAGTCTCATCAAATACTTTTAGATTTTCGACTTCCTGAGCTGGAACACATGAGAGACATATTTTCAAAGGGTTGTATACTTACCGAAGAATGTATTGGTAAGGATGTATTTGCATACAATTTATGAGCTGCCTAAGACTGTACAGATAACAGAGAGACTACAACATGGACGGTAGCCAGAAATTGAATGTGCACAAGTTTTAAACAGTGTCAATTCTTTTTCGCTCCGGATGGCCTCGACCGACTTCAACAAAGTTCAACAGAGTCCTTAAAACTTTATCAATGAACACAGGCTGTAGCGTTCTGAGACACTCTGTTGCACATTTTCTAACTCTACTTTTCTTTCCGCTGTTGTTGAAGGTACCAAATTTTATATACCTAACACTTAACAGTACGTATTTATATTTATTTTAATGCGTGCAGTTATACGTTGTATGTATATATATATATATACATATTCGGGTTAAAACGTCCTGCGACGTTGTCCGATGCCTAATTCCCAATATCTCCTGTCGTTGCAGTGTTCGGTTAGACCTCGTACACGCATTGATCTCCTTACACCCTGTATCCATGTTACTTTTGGCCTTCTCCTTTTTCTGTTTTCCTGTGGTATCCATTTCATCACTCTCTTTGGCAACCTCTCCTCCCCCATTTTCTGCACGTGCCCATACCAAATTAATTGTTTTTTCTCGATGTATTCTAAAACAGTTTCTTTTATATTCATTTGTTGCCTAACTGTTTCGTTTCTGACCCGGTCTAATTTTGATGTTCTACATATTCTTCTTAAGGCTTCTTAAGAATATTCTACATATTCTTTTCAGGTGTTCTTTCATTCTCCATGTCTCAGACCCATATACTGATCTGCTCCTAATCATTGTGTTGTATATTCTCATTTTCCTATTTTTTTCATATTTCGGTGCTCCACAGTATTGCACTTAGAGGCTTAATTATTGTTCTATCTTTGCTTACTCTACACTTTATTTCTGTATCGTCTGTCCCTTCCTTGATAAAACTTATTCCCAGTTATTTGTAATTCTCACATTTTGCTACAATTTCACCGCTTTCCAATACTATGTCGGTCGTGTCTTCTCCAATACACAAATATTGTGTTTTTACGTTGCGTACATACGTTGTATGTCAGTTTCTGATATATTTCTCCAAAACCGTCAAAATTACAATAAACCCTTTAGAGTACCTAAGGTTTTTACGGCCAACGTCCAACAATATCGGCCGCGCAGTTAGACCGTGGTCTACAGTCTATGCTGACAGACGTTTCGGCAACGTCAGTGTCGGTAACGATTGACACAGTGTCCACAAATTCACCCCAATGATGAGGTAGAGACTCTGTATTTTGTTTAACAATGCTCGTTGACGTAGACTCTTATACCAGCACGATCTATGCTGGAAAACAGATGAACCAGTCTAATAGATATTAGGCACTCATTGAGGATAAGCTCTTGATCCGCACTCAAGCTGGTGAACACAGCCGCTCTTGTCGCTTGTGGGAACCGGAGAAGTCTGTGGTGGGCGAGCATGCACTCTGCAACGCTGATCACCGCATTCTCTTTGACGAGACCAAGATCTTGTCCTCTACCCTCGACTGCACATGGAATCCGTGGTCATTACTAAACCTGGTTCGTTGCGACGAATAGGAGAGGAGAAAGCCTAGTGTTAAACAAAATTTGGCATACTGTGCTCCCAGGCCAATCAGATAATACTTGATGCTTATTTGTTGGTATTGTTTTATAGCCTAGATCGTGCTGGTATAAGAATAAGTGGGCCTTCTCAAATGAAATACAGTCTCTACGTCATCACTGGTGTGAATTGCCGGACACCGTGTCAATCGTTACCGACAGTGAATATGGCTTCCAATGGTGAAACCGAAACATCTGTAAGCATAGAGTCTAGACGGCGGCCTGACACCCCGGCCAATAATGTTTCCAAATGTATACAATCTTCAATTTATGTAACTTCAGAAATTATCCTTTATTATGTGACATTTTAAAAAATACTGACATAAAACACATTCCATCACTTCACCAGAAAGACGTTTCACCTGTTCTTCAAAGAGCATTAAATTCTATTCGATACACTTGACTAGCCAGTACTTATTGGTTCTTCGTTTTAAAGAAAATTCACTCATACAGAGACGTGACATCTGCTTGTCACTGGATATTTTGTCATTCTGTTTGAGTTTTTTTCTGGGCAGACTCATTTCCCTGTATTCGTAGTGAGTCCTGTGCTTTCTTCATTTTGTAGGTCCATGTATCGAGGTATAAAATTGCAGTCACAGAATTAAATATCTTTTTTTATGAATATATTGTTACAAGAGTTTACTGATCGTCGTAAGGTACAGTGAAAACAAATATACATGACACCAATTAAGTCACTAATTACCAGCTTCAATTATCACAATTAAACAGTCTGTAATCAACAAGATAGTCTCTTATAACAAATCAAATAAAATTTGTTCACACCCAATAATAATGTCAACAAATATAAAACACAATTGTATTACAATTGTCCTGCATAAATATAAAACGCTTAGCACTTCACTACAATACTTCGAACCGCACTCGAATATATCGCCAATAAAACTGAAATGAACGCCGCTGAAGTCTTGTATTTATACACCGCTGAGGTTCCAGCACATTCCATAATGCGTGTTTACTAGAAAACACTAGAACGTAATTGATTGCGTCCTTGAGAAAAACGCGCGCGAACCGGTATGGTCTGGAAAAGTCTCGGTCCGGACGCATGACAAGTGTCACGTAATTGTCCTTCATATAAAAGTAGCAGCAATACGTACGCACACACACATTACAGCTGGATTCCATGGAATAGCCGAGCAACACATAGCGTGTCCTGTGATGTCGTAACAATATGTGTTGGAGGACCCGCACTACAAACAATAAAATCTTGTACATATTGTCACATACTTAGCAGTTTTATTGTAGTGGAGTTAAATAAACCAAAATTTGATTCTGTTTTAACTTGACCACATTATACTTCATTCCGTGTATGTAATTATTTCACAATATCCGCTCCAGCGCTACATATTCGATGTTTTGAATTTGCGATTGTATCGATATATTGCGATGTCAAGAAGAAGAAGAAGAAGAAGAAGAAGAAGAAGAAGAGGAGGAGGAGGAGGAGGAGGAGGAGGAGGAGGAGGAGGAGGAGGAGGAGGAGGAGGAGAAGAAGAGGAAGAGGAAGAGGAAGAGGAAGAGGAAGAGGAAGAGGAAGAGGAAGAGGAAGAGGAAGAGGAAGAGGAAGAGGAAGAGGAAGAGGAAGAAGAAGAAGAAGAAGAAGAAGAAGAAGAAGAAGAAGAAGAAGAAGAAGAAGAAGAAGAAGAAGAAGAAGAAGAAGAAGAAGAAGAAGAAGAAGAAGAAGAAGAAGAAGAAGAAGAAGAAGTGTACTATATGTAAATAATTATGTTTCTTAATGTAAAGCAAAAATCCATGTTTTTTTTCATTTGTAAGTTTAGAAAATTTTGGTTTTCCGCTTACTATTTAAAGAAATAAAACCTATGGTTAGAAAACATATGACACTTAATGGGTCCATACATTAACTGAAAGAGAAAGGTTAAAAACAAAGAAAATAACGTATTTTTAACAAAAGAATGATAGAAAAAAGTAGAAAATTATTTCGAAATAGTAAGATTAAAACATAAACCTAAAAACAAAATTCTTAACAAATGAAAAAGTTATTTGTTATTCTTCAGGTGGTCAACATCCTTTTATGTTATTCAGTAAAATCAAGAAAACTTCACTGGAAGAACACTTTGTGTGATATCCAAAAAAAAAAAGAAAAATGGAGACATATATATAATCCCGCCTTCCTTCGAGTTAAATACTTTTCCAGTGATATGCACAAAAATCTAGTATTACTGAGAAACGATTCCTGCGATAAAAAAGAAACGCGTATAATAATAGGCAAATAACTCGAGTCGGTCGCCTTAATTCGAGTTGTTTTTTCGTGAATTTCACAAAAAGCGTATATGATTTTAAAGGCATATTGGTTTCCATGTGTACTTTTATATTACACGTTAACCTAATAGTTAGTGGTACATGCTAACAGTGCCAACTTTTGACGTCACAGGCACACATCAGTTTTTTTTGCTAAAAACATTCTTCGTCAAAAATATGACACTGAAACACGATTTCAATCGCTAACAAATTTCTTTATAACATAGATAATATAAATTTTCACTATTTATATTATCCAACTAAAATTATAAGTAATGTTTATTACCTATCGATGCCAATAGTAGCATAATCGATATATAGAAAATATGTGCGGGTACGGTTATTGGGAGTGTACTCACTCCTCAAAATAACTAATGCTGTTTAAAATTATTTGGTTACTAAAGCTACACGATGACTTGAAAGATTTGTAAATGTGTAGCAGAATTAACCACAAACTGTTACAGGCTCATAGGATTTCATATTAATTACTACTCGAGCTTTGAATAATAATCATTATACATTGTCCCATACCTATTTGGACACTAATGTTAATGGCAGCAAATTAATATAAAGCTTAAATCTAACACTAATTTATATCAGCGTTAACTACGTCCTAGTCACTACATTACTGAAATATTTCATTAATCGATTAAAGGCTTTTAATTCAATTTCGGCTCTATATCACACAAATGCGCTGAAGTGCATTCAGGCTAAAACTAATATATACTCCATTCAATAAAATAGGAACATCAGAATGTTCTACTCGTGAAAACTCTTTTCTATAAATATATTTTTGTTGCTAACAGTGAAAAATATACAAATCATTATATAGAGTGTATTTTTCCTTTTTAGTTAGTAGGCCACGTGTTAAAAGAAATTTAAGCAGCAGGAATATATAAAGAAAGAAATTTCTGAAAGTCAGCCAGGCCATACTTTCTAGTAAACCTTCTATTATATAAAATTCCTCTACTTCAAAACTCAAAACTCTGTCTTTCTCTCTATGTTATTTCCTCTTTCCCCAATTCCCACCTTTCTTTTTTAAACATATTATTTCCTTGTTTTGTAACCACATTTTTTATTTATCGTTATTATAATCATCATCATTATCATCATCATTTCAATGATGAAGAGCGTCCTTTTTTCCGGCTGACCTAGGACTACTTGGTCGGATGATGTGCTAGGAGATCTCAGGAGAATGTATGTGAAGGGTTGCACTAAGATGGCAATAAACAGGAGACTTTGGAGAAGACTGGTGGTGGAAGCTCGGGCTCACGTTAAGCTGTAGTGCTGAAGAAGAAGAAGAAGAAGAAGAAGAAGAAGAAGAAGAAGAAGAAGAAGAAGAAGAAGAAGGAGGAGGAGGAGGAGGAGGAGGAGGAGGAGAAGGAGAAGGAGAAGGAGAAGGAGAAGGGAGGAGGAGGAGGAGGAGGAGGAGGAGAAGGAGAAGGAGAAGGAGAAGGAGAAGGAGGAGGAGGAGGAGGAGAAGCGGAAGAAGAAGAAGAAGAAGAAGAAGAAGAAGAAGAAGAAGAAGAAGAAGAAGAAGAAGAAGAAGAAGAAGAAGAAAACATTTTCCTAAAATAGATTAAGTTGGATCGGTCCAGACGATCTCGTGGGCCAGCTCCTACGCTTTCACTCCTAACCGGCCGTTGTCCTCTTAAGGTAGGATGTCGGCCTCAGGGTCGCCTCGTGGGCGTTGTGTCCGTCCAAGTCGCTACTGATTCAGCCCTCGTTGACAGCCACGGGCCGTTAAAAGTCTCGAATGCCGTGGCTAACTTCGTGGTCTAATTCAGCCGCTCCCTCGACGGTACACTCCAACTACCACAGATTACGAGAGGCTCCATCGTAGAGACTGCCATATGAAAGACTGCTTAATGAACGCTAACACCCGTGATTTTATAGATCTACGCACATGACGTCATTTTTACATGGTAAAACGTTCTAGATTGTACGAGAAAATCGACCACGTGCAGCTGAACATAAACTTCCGGCTTCTAGACCTCTCCTAACCACGTGTTTTTATACAGTATTCAGATGCATAGCTAATTACTTTGTCACCTGAATAAATACTATAATATTTATTTAATATTAAAACAATTAGGGCGACTCAGTAGACCAGTGGGTATGGCACCTGGCTACTTATTTAGGGGTTCCGGGTTCGATTCCCGGGCCGGCACCATAAAATCTAGGTGCCTTTTTCAGGCCCCAGGTCGACTCAGCCTGTTGAAAATGAGTACGTGGGATAACATCCTGGAGATAATAATGGGCGGCTGAAACGTAGTGCTGGCCACACTGCGTTTCTTGCATGCCGTACGGCTCGCATAAGGCAGCCTACCCTGCTTGACTCCTAAGCTGCTTCGGTGGTATACATGGGAGCCATTATTATTATCAACATTTAGTTATTAATAGTTATTCTAATTTTGCACACTAATACAAGTGACTTATAGTGTGTCTGTTAGTTGGCTTACTGTTAATTAAATGTCACACAATGCGTTACGTGCACAACACTTATCACTTTCACACTACACTGCGCTGCTGTTTCTTTTACTGCTTATTATCGTCTTATACATTAACAAGCAGTATTTATTCTAACATCAATAGTTTCTTATCACATTCAGACCCCTTGGGACAGGAACCCAACAAAGGCTTATTGTAAACATGTCTCCATATATTCATACATGGTGTGAATGTTAGTCTCATTGCAATATACATGACAATATTTGTAAACTGAGGTAAGTAAAACTAACAGTAATTCAATGTGTTTTGCAATAAGTCGTTAAAAGAAAGTAAAAGAAAGTAATAAAAAAGTAAATTAGCAGAAACAGCACCAAAATATAAACAATTGTTTACATAAACAATATAAACAAAATAAAAACAGCACCAAAATAAACAGCAACAAAATATAAACAACAGTCAAGCCATCTTCAGGTCATTTACCAACCTGAAGGTGGCTTGACTGCCGAAAGCGCTCGTCAATACCAAAGACAACATTGTGGTTTGTATAAAATTACTAGTAGAAATATTTAAGACCACTAACACTCCAATATAACAATAAAAAAATAATGTAAACAAAAATGTATAAACCCATGAAAAATTAATCAGGATTACTTTTAAACGAAAAATCACGTACAATGGAAACATATAATTATTAAGTCGCTGAAAAAGCAGAGCCAATTAATATTAACCCCTTCTGAGTACAAGTAGCAGAAAACGGCAGCATCTGGTTAGCTTATAATATATAGTCTGCTGTACTGTGCAACAGCCTGCGATTATTGACAAAGTTTTTAAACACTTGAACTCGTTTTGAATCACTGTCTCAGTAGCTGTAGTAGTAACGACGTAAGGGCTGAGTTGGGGGGGGGGGAGAGCCGAGTACGACGAAGCGATCAAAAAGTTTGCTTCTCCTTCTTTAACAGATCACAGACGTTCAACCACGTACTTGATGTGCTGTTGTCGCTGTTCAATTGCTAACCATATAATATGCAACAGAATTGTCACGAAATCCTTAAGCAATCACAGAAACACAAAGACGCGCAAAATAAATAATATATTGTCTGAATATACAATGGCAGCACTCAATTCATTAATATACCGTATGTATATAACCAAAATGTATTTTTCCCTGAGACTTACTAGTGAAAGTAAAATTTAATTAAACGCTATCTTTAATTTTGCACTTAATTATAGCGTAATATGTTTGTAGGAATTTAAAGATATATAATTATGTACTAGTACATAACAGAATACACGTACATTTGGCGTACGCCTTAAAATATAAGGTAACATAACATGGCAATATAGAAATAATTGCGAAAACTACCTTAGCATTTAACAGGTAAAGATAATAGTAATCAACACATTAAGTGAATATTTAAAGTTGAATATACCTTGAAATAACTGGCTAAATACAAATTTCTACAAAGTTATGGCAGTTAAACTGCCATCAAGGTCCGTTTGCAAACAAAATTAAAGTTCCACAAAGTTATGGCAGTGCCTGTACAGCCGTATGGGTGTGAATAATGCCCAACAGTCAATAAACAAGACAGTAAAATACAGGCCTCGAAAATGGCGTTCTTAAAAGGAGTTAAAAGGTGTTCTGAACTTAACCATATGTAAAGGATTATACCATAAGAGAAGAGTTACAAGACACGCCCATCGGACTAGGTAACGTATACAAGAACACAAACACAAATACACACATACACACTTAAATACACAAAAAATCACACATTATTAAAGAAAAATTATGAATGGAGAAGAAGAAGTGAACAGATGACAGATGAGCTATTGAATCACGAAGGCATTGTAAGGTTCATAAAGTCTACGTACGAGTTACATTTTTCATTTTAACGTAAATGAAAAATTAAGAAAATACAAACAACGGTGAAAAAACACTTATAAATAATGTCAGATTCCAGACTGGCCAAGCAAGACTGGAAGTACAAACCTGTAGGACATACAGGTGTATGGGTACTCTCCCAGGAAGAGACGGCTGGAGTATCTTTGAAGGCGGAACAGGCACCACCTTGCCTATGCCGTGTTGTGGTGTCGATATGATGGTAACTATGGTAACTACCTAACTGAAACTTAAAGGTAAATGATAGAACGTAAAGTAGTAAAAAAATGGAGCTCATTCAGGATGACGTTTTGATGAAAAAGTACAAAACATGTTAAAGTAGGCCTATATTTATTACGTCCCTCAAGAACCAGAGCCAATTAATATTTACCCTTCTGAGTGCAAGTAGCAGAAATCGGCAGCATCTGGTTAGCGTATAATATATATCCCACTGTGCAACAGCCTGCGATTACTGATAAAGTTTTTAAACATTTGAACTCGTTTTGAATCACTGTCGCGGTTATTGTAGTAGTAACGGCGTAAGGGTTGTGTTGGGGGGAGGTACGGCAAAACGATCAAAAAGTTTTCCTTCTCCTCCTTTAATAGATCACAGAAGTTGAACATTCTCTTTGACGTGCAACTGTAAACCATATAAAACGCAACAGAATTTTCAGTGACATTAGTGAGCAGTTACAGAAACGTAGAGTAGCATAAAAGGAAGACTCTAATGTTGGAATTTACAATAGTAGCATATGCCGTATGTAAAGAGCCAAAAAGGTTTGTCTTAATGAAAGTTACTACTGAAGGTACACTTTAATTAAACCCAATCGTTAATTGTGTACTTAATTATAAACTAATGTTTTTGTAGGAATTTAAAGATATATAATATTGTACTACTACGTAAAGAGTACACATATATTTCATGCAGTTCTTTGCATATAAGATAACAGTACATAGAAATATAGGAATGATTGCGTAAATAACGTTAGGATTTCACAATTAAAGAGACGTGTAGCCATTAGATTAGGTGGGTATTTAAAGTGTAATATACTTTGGAATAACTACCTGCCTACAAAGTTCTACAAAGTGCCAACAAGGTACGTCGAGATACAAAACTAAAGTTCTACAAAGTTATGGCAGGCACTGCACTGTCTTATAAATGTGTATTATGGACAACAACCAAGAAACAAGACAGTAAAATATACTGTAGGCCTTGGAAATGGCATTCTAAACTTGACCGTATACAGAATGAAGTCAAAAGAAAAGCGTTACAGTTTATAACCTGAATGAAAAATTACAACGTTAGAACGGACACTTAGAAAGGATGTCAGATTCCAAACAAGTCTGGAAATACATACCTATTATAGAACGCAGGTGTGTGTGTAGACCCAGGAAGAGATGGCTTCCAACCCGGAACGGGTAGATGAACAGGCAGCATCTACCCGTGCTGATATGATGATAAATGATATGATGATCGTAACTACCTAATTGAAAAATAACAGAAGGTAAAGTTATAAACAAATGGAGCAAGCACAAGCTTATATTAAAATTCTGGATTACGTTTAGATAAAAATGTACGGAATATATTAACTTGTATTTATTAATTCACTGGAAAACCAGAGCCAATTAATGTTTACCCCTTTTCAATACAAGTGGAAAACGACAGCATCTGGTTATCTTATAATATATAGCCTGTTGTATTGTGCAACAGCCTGTGATTATTGATAAAGTTTTTAAAGCACTTGAACTCTCTTTTTGAATCACCGTCTCAGTAGCTGTAGTAATAACGACGTAAGGGTTGTGTTGTGGTGAAGAGGGCCGAGTTTTCCTTCTCCTGCTTTCATAGATCACAGACGTTGAACATCCCCTGTTGAACATCCCCTTTGATGTACAACGCCTAACCATATAAGACGCAACAGAATTTCCAATAAAATCCTTAAGAAATATACTTGAAAATGAAATAATGTAGTGTTACATTAGCAACAGATGATATTTACTGAAACAGTAATAAACAATAAATTTAATACAAACGCTTCTTGCTACAGTCAATTTGTTGATACGTACATTATTTAATATTTATTACTATTTTACAACCAAAATATGTTTCCTTACTTAGAGTATGTTTCAGGATTTAAAATCCTCAGCCACCATGGTTTCTGATCTTGTTGAATATTTGTGTTCTGGTTGGTTATGGCTGTGGCTTCCTATTGGCTTTTGTAGTTGAAATTGGTATTATTGTGTGTGGGTGTAGTATATACATATAAGTTTTCTTAGTGTTTCCAATGTTGAGTATTTTAAAAGTTGTGTCTTATTTTGTGTGTTGATTTCTAGTTATTCAGATATTAGTTTGTCTTGTGTGATGTTTTATCACGTCCGTGTTGCTTATGTGTGGGAATTCGTGATTTGTGTTTACTAAATGTGTGGACAAATCAGATTTATATGGATTTATACTATTATGCACAGATGATAATTCATTTTATGGAGTTAATAAATTCAGATATCTGGGTAACATGATTGGTCCATAAAAACAACCCTCCGTTGGCTCTGTCGGTTCTCCATGTGTGTGTGTGTTTCATGGAAGACTTTTGACAGGATAAAAATAGGGAATAAGGCATATTATGCTAACAGCAGACTATTGAGAAGCATATTCATTAGTCGTAACACAAAAATAAATATCGGTATGGAGAACCATACATGACTTCCATGTTCTAAGATTTATATTTAAAATCATATTCGAAATGAAATATTTCCATAGAAACTACTTCTTTCTACTTATTGCTTCAGCCTTAACCACAGTACTGTGGTCGCTAACGTATACCACCTCACGTTTTAGCACTCGATTTTCACTGATGATGGCAGTCGATGGCATTGCCGAAACGTCTGGTTTTGCAGAAAACATTGGACTACGGCTTAACAGCCCGGGAAGGAATTTTATCAAAGAACTACTTCTTTGTTGCCGATAACGTAGTACACATAAAAAATTGTCCCCTCCCCCTACAACTATAATTTTCATTAATAGAAAATTACCCCCACCCCGTTCACATAACCTCTTCATTTATAGATATTTCATCTACGTTTCTACAGTGGATTATTATGAGCTTCTTATCAGGATACTTTATTTATCAAAATTAAGTACTTTACTCTAGTTAAAACATAAAACGTTGCAGGTAAACTACCCGTTTCTCTTAACCGATCTTCACCAAAATCAATAGACCTTCAGTCCTCTACAATTCAGGCATGCATGCAAAAAAATATTTGACTCTGTTTGAATGTGCGGCAGTTATCGTTCGTCATGAAAACATTTCTCTTGTTACAACATAAAATGTTGCAGGTAAACTACCCTTTCCCTTAACCGACTTTCACAAAAATCAACAAACCTTGAGTTCTCTACAATTCAGGAACGTATGCAAAAAATTATTTGATTCTCTTTGAACTTACGGCAGGTATCTTTCGTCATAAAAATTACCTTTGTTAAAAACATAAAATGTTGCTGGTAAACTACCCCTTCCCCTTAAACAATCTTCAATAAAATCTACAGATCTTGAGTTCTCTATAATTCAAAAAGGTATGCAAAAACGTAGTTGACTCTGTTTTAATTTACGGCAGTTATCGTTCGTCATAGAAACATTACCCTTCTTAAAACATAAAATGTTGCAGGTAAACTACCCCTTTCCCTTAACCGATCTTCACCAACAACAATAGATCTTGAGAACTCTAAAATACAGGGCTGTATGCAAAACATTATTTGATTCTGTTTGAATTTGCGGCTGTTATCGTTTGCCATAGAAAAAAATTACCCATGATAAAACATAAAACGTTGCCGGTAAACTACCCCTTTCCCTTAACCGATCTTCACAAAGAACAACAGATCTTGAGAACTCTACAATTCAGTGCTGAATACAGAACATTATTTGATTGTCTTTTAATTTACGGTAGTTATTGTTCGTCATAGTAAAAATTACCCTTGTTAAAACATAAAATGTTGCTGGTAAACTACCCCTTTTCCTTAACCGATCTTCACCAAAACCAGCAGGTCTTAAGAAACTCTACAATCCAGGGATGTATGCAAAACTTTATATGATTCTGTTTGAATTTGCGGGTGTTATCGTTGCCATAGAAAAAAAATTATCTTTGATAAAAAAACATTGCTGGTAAACTACCCCTTTACCTAAACCGATCTTCACCAAAAACAATAGGTCTTGGGTACTCTACAATTCAGGGCTGTATGCAAAACATTATATGATTCTGTTTGAATTTTCGGCTGTTATCGTTGCCAGAGAAAAAAATTACCCTTGATAGAAAAACGTTGCTGGTAAACTACTCCTTTCCCTTAACCGATCTTCACGAAAAACAATAGGTCTTGGGTACTGTACAATTCAGGGCTGTATGCAAAACATTATTTGTTTCTGTTTGAATTTGCGGCTGTTATCTTTTGCCGTATAAAATACCATTGTTAAAACATAAAACGTTGCTGGTAAACTACCCCTTTACCTTAACCGATCTTCACGAAAAACAGCAGGTCTTGAGAACTCTACAATTCAGGGATGTATGCAAACAATTATTTGATTCTGTTTGAATTTGGGGCTGTTATCGTTTGCCATATAAAATACCCTTGTTAAAAAAATATGTTGCCCGTAAACTACCCCTTTCCCTTAACCGATCTTCACCAAAAACAATAGCTCTTGAGTACTCTACAAATCAGGGCTGTATACAAAACATTATTTGATGCTGTTTGAATTTGCGGCTGTTATCGTTTGCCATAGGAAAATGGCACATGTACACACACACACACAGACACACACACACACACACACACACACACACACACACACACACACACACACACACACACACACACACTTTTCGAAAAATGACTTGTTTTTATGTTTTGAGTGTAGTACAATCAGAATCTGCAATAATCTGGAACACGATTTCTTTTGCCATCACCATACTTCTATTTCCTTAAGGAACATGGAAGTAAAAGAAGACACTTCTCAGACCGGTTGTTACTTACGGAAGCGAGATAACACAGGAACAATAAACGGTAAGTAGGCTTGAAAGAAATATCATAAGACGTGTTCATGGCCCGGTTAAAGAATATAATAAACGAAAAATAAGAAATAACCCAGAAGGTAGATGAGATATTGAATCACGAGGAGACTTCAAGATTCATAAACGCTCAACCAATACAAGAAATACAATCAAGGACACCTAGATAGGTTGGATGATCAGCGTATGCCAAAGAAAATTCTAAAAGCGCAAGTCTATAATAGCAGAAGGAGGGGCCGACCTAGCATAAGAAGGTTGGATGATGTGCTACAAGATCTCAGAAGATTGGATATGAGGCGTTACACTGAATTTAGCAACAGACAGGAGAGTTTAGAGAAGATTGGTGTTGGAAGCCAGGGCTAAAGTTCGGCAGTGGGGTTTAAGAAGAAGATGAAAAAAAAGAAGATATTGTTTTATTCATATTATATTTCTTGGACAAATTGAACATGCTTATGACTTTTGAAAGGAAGTTTAATCAACGTAGACAACATTACATTATAGGGTTATCAGTTTAATTATCAAAACTGTCGGAGAACACAGGATTGACAATGGTAATATAAAGGTCTCGTTGAGACTTATTGTCCCTGAAATTATTACTTTCCATTTCGGTGTCTAGTCTTCTTCACTACATCATAGTTCATCTTCATTACACGGCATTGAAAATGTGCTGCTGCTCCACCTTCAAAAATACTCCAGCCATCTCTTCCTAGGTTCACCCACACACCTGTAATCTATAGGTTTGTGTTTCCAGACTTGTTTGCCCAGTCTGTAATCTGACATTCTTTATAAGTGTTTTTTCCACCTTTGATTGTAATTTCTTATTTTTAATTCAAGTTAAAACTTGTAAACCTTCTTTTATAGCCTCATTCCTTATACCGTCAAGTTTTGAACAGTATTTAACTCTTTCTTTTTAAGAACTCCATTTTCAAGGCCTGTATTTTACCGTTTTGTTTCTTGGTTGTTGTAAATGAACTAGTTGTAGTTAACTTGTTATTTAACTAGTTATAGATAAACTTCGTTATCTAGTTACAGAAACATAAGTAGGAATATAATATGGAAGGTAAGCAGGCAATATATGTGATATGATGTGGAAATTATAGGAACGGTGTAGCTTTGGCTGCAACCGCACTGCAGTAGATGTGGGTAAATATATAGACTACACGCGTTTGGCTCTGTTCTCAGAAAGCACATAAAGTTTTAACGTTATTGCCTCTAACACACACTCTATAATTCGCTCAATTTCTGTTCACTTTTATTCTACTCTGCTTCCTGCAACTGCTACCCTTTATACTTTATAATAACCTCACAGTAAAACATTTTGGCCACCCCACCGCGACAAGACTGTCTAATACATTGCTATGTAATACAGATAAATACATGTAACCGGTCAGCTAAACGGTTTATAAGGAAACAGGCCGGAGACTATAAAACTCAACTGGTCGTTATTACTCCCTAATTACATCCATTCGTATTTTCCTTCTTAACTCGATTTCCCTCCCTCTTTCTCTCTATGTCATAACCTCTTTCCCCAATTCCCACCTTTCTTTTTAAACATATTATTTTCTTGTTTTGTAATCACATTTTTTATTTATCATTATTATAATCATCATCGTCATTTCAATGATGAAGAGCGTCCTTTTTATCGGGCTGACCTAGGATTACGTGGTCGGATGATGTGCTAGAAGATCTCAGGAGAATGTATGTGAAGGGATGGCAATAGACAGGAGACTTTGGAGAAGATTGGTGTTGGAAGCTCGGGCTCACGTTGGGCTGTAGTGCTGAAGAAGAAGAAGAAGAAGAAGAAGAAGAAGAAGAAGAAGAAGAAGAAGAAGAAGAAGAAGAAGAATGAGTGGAAGGAGAAGGAGGAGGAGGAGGAGGAGGAGGAGGAGGAGGAGGAGGAGGAGGAGGAGGAGGAGGAGGAGGAGGAGGAGGAGGAGGAGGAGGAGGAGGAGGAGGAGGAGGAGGAGGAGGAGGAGGAGGAGGAGGAGGAGGAGGAGGAGGAGGAGGAGGAGGAGAAGAAGAAGAAGAAGAAGAAGAAGAAGAAGAAGAAGAAGAAGAAGAAGAAGAAGAAGAAGAAGAAGAAGAAGAAGAAGAAGAAGAAGAAGAAGAAGAAGAAGAAGAAGAAGAAGATAGTTTATTCGTATATTTCCGGAGTGCACCGGATTGACGATTGGTAAGGTCTCGTGACTTACTGTCCCTTAAATTATTTCTTTTCTTTTCGGTTATCTAGTTATAAAAGGAAACCGAAACAGAAACATAAGTAGGAATACAATAAAGAAGGTAAGAAGCCAATATATGATGTGATGTGAAAATTATAGGAACGGTGTAGCTTTGGCTGCAACCGCACTGCAGTAGATGTGGGTAAATATATAGACTATACGCGTTTGGCTCTGTTCTCAGAAAGCACATAAAGTTTTAACGTTATTGCCTCTAACACACACTCTATAATTCGCTCAATTTCTGTTCATTTTTCTTCTACTCTGCTTCCTGCAACTGCTACCCTTTATAATAATATTGCTGTAAAACATTTTGTCCCCCGCTCAAGGCTGGCTAATATATTGCAACGTAATACAGATAAATACATGTAACCGGTCAGCAATAAGGTTTATATGGAAGCAGCCCAGAGACTATAAAACTCGACTGGTCGTTACTTCTCCCTAATTACTTCCATTCATTTTTCTTCTTACCTCGATTTCTGTCTCTTTCTCCCTGTGTCCCTCCCTATTACCGTCATTCCTCCTTTCCTCTTTAAATCTATTATCTTCTCGTTTTGTAATCATATTTTTTGGGGAGTTATCGGTGTCATCATCATCATCATCAGCACCTGCAGCACTTCAATGATTAAGAGCGTCATTTTGTTTCGGTCAACTACTGGACCGAACAAAGCTGTGTTACCAACTAGCGTTAGTGGTTTGGAGGTTACAAACGGTTATATCTATGGAGCTATGGGTGTCCGTTTTCTTGCCTTCCTCTAACCCCGCCAGTTATAAATTTATATGTACGCTCGTCTATAACTGAAGCTGTAAGTAGAGGAAAATTTTTAACCCGACATTCTTTGCAAGATTTTTCCATCGTTGTCTGTAACATTTCATTAGTATTGTTGGTACTTTCACTGTGAACTTACTTGTTGTATTTACTCATACGTCGTTTCGGAGTGGTGTGCTCCTTCGTCAGTGAGTTTGGATACGGAATGTGCCGTATACGACCAAGGAGCACACCACTCCGAAACGACGTATGAGTAAATACAACAAGTAAGTTCACAGTGAAAGTACCAACAATGCTAACAATTATTAAGTAGTGAACAAAGAAGTGATGAACATTCAAAATAGTATATAATATTTTATTTATATTAAAAATTGTAAACCTTCTCTTATGGCCTCCTTGTTTGCACGGTCAACCTTACAACACCATTTAACTACTCTTAAACACATCATTGCTGAGGCTTGCATTTCACTCTCTTGTTTCATGGTCGTTGACCATAATTCACACCCCCATAGAACAGTAAAAGCACAACCAAGCACAAGTAGAACATTAATTGTGTATTTTTGGCTATTTTTAACCTCAAACAATCCCATTTAATAGAAAGAAAAGTATTTTAATTCAAGAAAATTTTAACTCTTTATTTCCCAACAAAGTCGATAGAAAGACGTTTAGCTACAGTGTGAACAGACTGTTAAGACGGTCTCACGGAGCGTCGCATTTTACAGTGGAAACAAAATACAGACACCAACGACGCCACTAATTAATGGCTTCATTAAGTCACAAATAAAAATGTGAGATCAACAAGGTAAGTAACGAGATAGACAAAAAATAGCGAGAGACATCTCGGTTGCTGTGAAAGACGGATTCGAAAAACAATATTTAGAGGAGTACAAGAAAATGGAATGTGGTGCAGGCGCTATAATTATGATCTATACCAAAATTAAAAAGACCTGATGTCAGTGATGACGAAAAGCTTAGTCGAACAATAAAAATTATAGCAGTTAGCAAATTCATAAAAGAAATAAAATTAAAAAGAGCCGGACATTGTCAGGATAATCAGAATGTACAAGCTAAGGTGGGTTGAACACATAGAGAGAATGGAGATAGGACAGACTACAAAATATATTTTTTTACCAGAAACCAATGGGTATTAGGGAAAGGGGAAGACCCCGAAGTAGATTTAAAAACCAGATAGATGAGGACCTCGGAAAGTTGAACATAAGACACTGGAAAGCCAGGGAATGCAATAGGGAGGAATGGAATCGACTTTTGGAGCAGGCCAAGACCCACCAAGGTTTGTTGAGCCACAACTGATGATGAAGTAAAATAAAATAAATTGAAAACAGTAACGATTGTTTTAAAATGATAAGATTTAAAAAAATAGGAACAGTTTCTTACGAAAAAAAAATTAATTTTACACTGAAATGAGAATTTATTAGAAAAATTAGCATATGTAAATACAGTTTTACCTAATTATTTATTAACTTTTTAAAATGTTTTTGAACTTTTGCCGAAATAAAATAATATATTGTAACTAATTGCTTTCTTTAAAGCTTTTGATAAAGTGTTAACAACTTTACAATGTAAATTTAGTTTTTTAAAGTAAATTGTATATTTCGTCAAATAAGTTTAAAATTACTTTATGCTAATTTTCTTCTGTTTACCGAGAAACAATCTTCCTTGTTGCTCGCGTAACAACCAGTAACTATCATTGTAATCTAGTATAGCTAGAAAGAAAGTAATTTATATTTTAATTCTGAAGACGCAAAGAAAGGTAAATATTTTTGTTTTCAAATCATAACGTTTATCTTACATTACTAAGAAATAATTAATTAGTATAACTAAAATGTTTATATCAGTGTTTTAATTTCTGTATTCTTTAATTTTCAGCTACTATTTGAAACAGTACTGTCATGACGGACTCACGGATCGTCATATTGTAGTGTGGAAAGAAAATTCAGAAACAAATGCAGTCACTAACAGCAACATTTAATTAGTCACAAATAACAATTTTTAATCAACAAGGTACCCCCCTTACAATATCTCACGTTACAATTGTCTACACGCAATAATAATGTCATCTATAAGAGTTTCGCTCTAATTATAACGCAATAATCACTTTCCACTAAGCCACAACAATCACTTGATCCGCACTCTACAATATCGCTAGGTATAACTAACTTCTACGCTGGCTGTAGACCTTTATATAGATTCTGCTGTAGGTTAGGAATTTAATGTTTCATTCGTTTGGCTCCGTGCCGGCATAAATTGCGTAGATAAAAGAACTCGAAAAGTTTATAAGTTACTTGAGTGCACGGCCTTGACTGCAACTAGCCGAGAAACGTGTACAATAACGCTCTCGGAAAGTCGGGAGTTTTACGTAATTGTCGCAGAAATATTATCCATCTAAAATTAAATACCTTTTCCGTTTTGTTTCTATTCGATGTTCCCTTTTCACTTATGTAAAATGTTAACTAATTGATGTTATAATTATCAATATTCAATGTAAGAAGTTATGTCGATTTAACATTCCACCAATGTTTTACCTTTACAGTGCTTTTCGTTCTTTTTATAAAAACTATTTTTATTATGTGCCTCTTTTCTATCTGAATTTAATGATTTTTTTTGTTATGACTCTATATGTCGTCCCGTTATCTAAGGATTGTTTATTTAACTCACTTCCATAATCAGAATTCACCGTAACGTCACCTAAACGAAATTTAAAAAAGGACCAATAAGATCTAATGTTATAATGTTCTGATTAAGAGGGTTGATATTGTTTCATATAGAGTGCCAATATAAGTTAAGAATATTTTGTATCCAAATTAGAAGGGATTTTATAGCCCCGAGACATGGACAGTAATAAAAAAACAAGAAATATTTATGCATATATTTTAAGCAGTTAATAAGTTACCTGGGTAAAAGGTAGATAATGAAGGGTCCATATACACAACCTTCTCTCGGTCTGTCGGTTCTCCGTCTGTGTGTGTGTGTGTGTGTGTGTGTGTGTGTGTGTGTGTGTGTGTGTGTGTGTGTGTGTGTGTGTGTGTGTGTGTGTGTGTGTGTGTGTGTGTGTGTGTGTGTGTGTGTTTCATGGAAGGTTTTTTGGATGCATGACAGGATACAAATAGGGAATACGGCATATTATGCCAGAAGCAGATTACTGGAAGCAAACTCATTTGCCGTAACACAAAAATAACAATAAGACACTTATCAGACCAGTTGTTACTTATGGAGGCAAGATATGGACACTGATAAAAAATGAAAAAGAACACTAAGAAGTTTTGAAAGGAAGATTATTAGACGAGTTCATGGCCCGGTTAAGAAACATGACGAATGGAGAATAAGAAATAACCAGGAGATAGATGAGCTACTGAACCATGAGGACATTGTAAGATTCATAAAGGCTCAACGAATACAATGGCTAGGTCACCTAGAGCGGATGGATGTGCAGCGTATGTCAAAGGAAATTCTAATGGTGCAAGCCTATAAAAGCAGAAAGAGATATTGACCTAAGATAAGATGGTTGGATGCTGTGCTAGAAGATATCAGAAGACTGGATGCGACGGGTTACAATGAGATGGAAATTGATAGGAGACTTTGGAAAAGATTAATGTTAAAAACAAGGGCTTCTGGTTGGCTGTATTGCTGAAAACAAATGAGAAGGGGCGTTAATGACATTTCAAAACATGACCCTCTAGAGAGGAAAGTTAAAACACACCATACGTTAAGCAAAATCATAGAGAGTAAGCAAGACGTGGATTTAAGAAAAAATGAATCAAAACAAAAACGAATGCTGGATTACTGGCCAAACTTTAAAGCCGAAGAATGAAGACAGATGAATTGAGTTAGTCCATAGCTGGCAAAAACATAACAAAAATATTATAAAACTTTATAGATTACAAACCCTAAGAAAAAAATCTATACTGATATATACTACTTGTAAGTAAAACTAAAAAAAACACATTTTCTTCCGTTAATTATAACATACATAACAATTAACAAGACTGTGTATGATTGGTTTGTGGCATTAAAAATCTTCCTCTGCTTTTAGGTCCAGTTATAGACGAGCGGCGAAATACATTTAGAATTGGCGCTGTAGAGGAAGGCAAGAAACCGGAGGTACATAGCAGAAACTACGAGCAAGCTATAACCGTTAGTAATGTCCAGACCACTAACGCTAGTAATACCTGCCGTAACGATTTAGCTCTATTGGTAACACATAAAAATCTAACGTTATTAATTCTATCCTCTATAAGGTAGAATTCACTAAAATTCTGTTCACTTTTGTCTTCTCTCTAAAAGTGTTTTTACCCTTTAGGACATCGGTAAACAATACTGGCACACTCGCTCTACCAACAAATTTAGTGCCATTGTGTTGAACAACACAATATTGGAGCACGTTACTGAATTTTGTTACCTGGGTAGCATAGTTATAAGTGGGAACAGGTGTCTGGCAGAGATTAAGAGGAGAGTAGCTCTGGCAAAACAAGCATTCCAGAGCAAAAGGAACTTATTAACAAGCAACCATATTAGTATTGAAACAAGGAAAAGTTTGTTAAGGTATTTGTATGGAGTGTTTTAACTTACGGGTGTGAATCATGGACCTTAGGGAAGGTGGAGAGTGACAGACTTCATGCAATGGAGATGTGGATTTGGCGGAGAATGACAAAAACTAGTTGGACAGATAGGAAGACGAATGAACAGATCTTAGAGGAAATAAATCAGAATAGAACACTGCTTAGGAGTGTAAAGGTGAGGAAGATTAAGCTGATAGAGCATGTGATCAGGCATAGTGCTTTTTTAACTAACATCTTTGAGGGCAAAGTAGTGGGGAAGAAGCCCAAAGGAAGACCAAGAACTGCATACTTCCGCAGCACAATGGGTGTCGTGAATAGTGGGTCCTATGGAGAAATGAAGAATATCGCAAGGGATAGAGTGCCCAGCGACAAGGCATTGCCTTTAGGAGTTAAAAAAACGAAAACAATAAATATATTTTATTCTCCAACGATACGATTTATAGAAACCGGCTAGTCTGTTCAAACTTCAAAAATCAGTTGAATAGTATTTCTTGTTTTTAGAACTTACATCGTCGACTCTATAGTTTTACTGCGTTAATTCTTCTCTCTCCCACTCTGTCTTTACTTCAGTCCATTGTTCAAGCTCTATTCACTTATCACGTTTTTTGTGGCGTGGCGTGGCGTGGCGTTGGTACATAACAGCTGTTGCCGGTTGTGAAAGACCTAAAACTTTACCTAAAAATTAGTTCGAATTTTTTCTTGTAAAAGTGTTCTTCTAGAGTATTTTCAATCACTCGCTGGGAGAAGAAGAGGGCCCCGGTTCAACGTGATCTGATTCTCACTATACTTACACAGAATAAATCAGAACACAATTAATCGAATTAAAAATAATAATGAGAAACATAGAAACACATGACTAAACGAACCAGACACAAACAGGTACGTAGTAACGGCTGCACATCGGTTCCGAAAACGAACATAGCTGCCAACTGAGCGTTTTGCGGTTTGTACAGCGGCAACACATTCAGTATATGAGTGTCTCCCCTCCACAGTTTGTACAGTGACAACTACTACTAGGTCAATGACCGTACGCTGTAAAACATTGCCGATGACTGAGCCGGCAACACAAGACGGTGCAAGTGACAGACGTTCTAGAGCAGTGCTACTCTTTTCTTCAAGTTTTCCTACCAATATTGGTCGGATTTCTATTTATTCAATAACTAAAGTATTTATTCGGTGAAACAATTAATATTATTTCCTCTTATTCCCAGTACTGTTACCGCCGGCAACAGCGGTTACATAGACGCCACGGTACTGTTTCATTCGCTATACCGCGCTAATTCCCTTTCCTTTAATTAGTTTACTTTAAAATATTTATCACTCTGTCACCAAAGTGCCTACTATGATTGGATGACCTCCTGAAATTAATGATAGTCTGATACGAGTATAGAAAAGTAACAGCAATTTTGTGACAATATTTGCTCTCACCAGTGTGTTACTATCTTGTAAATTATCGGAAGTTTTACAATTGTTTGTATATAATTATGATAGTTTATGGACTATTTATCTAAAATAGTAAAATTAGTTTCCGGTTTTCTTTGGAAGGTATGTATAGTTTCAAAATATATTTTGAATTTCTTTTGTTGGTTGTTACAATATAATAATTATATGCTGAACTAACACTATTTAAATATAAATTTGTTTATGAAGTGACATATTATTATAGTCCTGTTTCATGTTCGTTTTTAATTCGCGTTACAGTAAAACTCCATTTGTATAAAATTTAATTAATTAGAATTTTGCACAGCTTGCAGAATCACTGCTGCGTAACGTTGTCTGTTGGTAATTATACAAATGGCGCTTACAGAAACGCCCACACTGTGATACAAAGAATCAGATTAATATACGCAGATTTCATTATTAATTTTAATTTCACGTCTAGTTTAATAAACAGAAAAGGGAAATGTACTGTTTCCACTGTACAATACAACGGCCCGTGAGACATCGTAATAATATTTTACGACGGTCTTCTGATCGTCGTATGGTACAGTGGAAAACAAAATAGTGACACCACTTTAGTCGCAGATCACCAGTTTTAATAAATCACAATTAACAGTTTGAAATCAGCAATTTATTCACCTAGATTATACTCATCCAATAATTCAGTGAAATTTGTCCGCACGCAGTAATAATGTCAACTAACAGAGTCCCGCACAATTATAACAAAACAACGCTATACTTCGAAACTCACTTGAATAAATCGCCTCTTAAACTCACTGTGCAATCGCCCGACGTAAACTGAACTCTAAGCGGCAGCTGTCGTTGTTTAAATAGATAGTGTTCCAGAATAGACCATAATACGCGTCAACAGGTACTCGTAAACACTAGAGCGTAATTGATTTGGGGCTTTTAGGAAACACGTACCTGCTGGACTAGGCTGAGCTACGGGTGGAGGAAGCTCTCGGCTATTCCATTCATTTCAGTATGCGCGCGCGTGCACACACACACACACACACACACACACACACACACACACACACACACACACACACACACACACACACAGCACCTGGGCTGTGCTAGGGCAGTCGTGATACTTGTAGAACGTTCCGTATTACATAAGAATATTTTATTACATTCTGACTAATTTAAACTCCTATTTATTTGATGTCATCTGTATTAAGTTTATCCCGTTATAAAATAAAGCCAAATAGAGACAAAAGTTGAAATACAATAAAGAAGTAACAAGGCAATAGATGATGTGGAAATTATGGGGATGTTGTAATAATGGTGGCAGCAACCAACGTAGAAGTGACAAATATGACATGTTCAATGTCTTTTAACAGAACCAAGTTTACAGAACGTCAAAATAATTTAACCGTCTTGCTTTAACTTGTCTGGAACCGAACGAAACATATCGTAAAACTATTTTCGATCTTGTATAGTTGGCTGTGTACATCGAAATGTTCTAAACATGTGAAAACATATCGGATACGCTGATAGGTCACTCGGCTAATACGTAAAAAGTACCAGTTCTTTGTAAACATAAGCACTTTTTTATGTTAAGTTTAAAATTTGAGAAGCATATATACACACCAAATATCTCAAAGTGTTTAAAAATTGAATATAACACATTAAAAATATTAGAAAATTATTTTGTTACAATACCTTAATATTGGTTAGCTATCAATATTATTACAGAACATTCTACTTGTTTCTCAGCTATCCCAGCAGAGCCCAGCTGTAATGTGTGTGTGCGTACGTGACACTTAACATTCGTGGCAGTGTTACGTAATACGGAATATTCTCGTAATGTTTCCATTTGTGGGATTCACATATTTTTGCCTAGTTTTCGACAATAGTACTTAAACTAGACATCTTTCCATTCGATTATGTTTTTCTAACGAAATTTAACTAATTCACGATCACAAGCCACACATCACTGTTGAAACAAAAACTATAAACTTAAAGGTGGTCATATAGTAATGTGGCATCTATCTTAATTTCTATTAGTTGATGGTGGAGTTTGTAGACTCTGCAATGTACGCATACGCAGCAATGGAAATCGCTTTGTTTTGCAACGAACAGCAAATTCTGAGAGCAAATGTAGTATGTATTTTGATGCAAACAAAGTTAACTACATTGTAGACAAAACTCTAAGCTACTCACAGAACAAAAAAACTAATATTCTGCAAAAAGTGGTGATTGCTGACTTTTCAGGTACACCCATCATGGAGTGTTTCCTCCTTTTTTTTTGAGAAATAACACAACGATTGAACGTTATTACCTCTACCGTAGACACTACAATTCGCTCAACTTCTGTTAATTTTTTTGCTGTTTCCTGCAAATGCTACTCCCTTATAATACCGCTGTAAAACATCCCCCATCCCTATGAACAGTCTAATATATTGTCATATAATAGAAATAAATACATGTATCCGGTCAGCATTACGGCTTATAAAGAAGTAGGCCAAAGACTATAAAACTCGAACGGACGTTATTTGTTTCTAATGGCAACCATTTGTTTTCCTCCTTTCCTTACGCTCGCTCTGTCTGTCTGTCTGTCTGTCTGTCTCTCTCTCTCTCTCTCTCTCTCTCTCTCTCTCTCTCTCTCTCTCTCTCTCTCTCACTCTCTCTCTCTCTTTTCCTCTTTAAAAACTATCATCTTTCCCTTGTGTAACCATGTTTTTTTTTTACTCATCGTTATTATAATCATCATCTCATCACCATCATCATGATCATCACCACCACAACCACCACCATATTCATGGAATAAAACAAGGATGGTTTTTTCTGGCCTCAAATAGGCAAAGATTACAGCTGGTCATTCCAGCGCTTCCTCGGATGACCCACACCTCTCCGTCACCTAGGCTTATAGTTACAGAGTTGTTTGGGGATGCGGCAGTCATCCATTCGGCAATGATGTTTCCACCAATTCAGCCGACACTGGGTGATCCTGTCGAGTATACTCATAATATTCAGTTCCTGCCGCGTATCTGTGTTTCTTCTACGATCGTGGAGAGTATACCCTGCCACGTGCCTGAGAAATCTCATTTCAGCCGCTTGGATGCGACTGGCTTGGCCTCTTGGTAAAGTCCAATTCTCACACCCATAAAGAAATGAGGGAAGAATTATCAAGTCATCGTCTATCGTCTATCGTCATCGTCATCGTCATAAAGAAATGTGAGAAGCACTATCAAGTCATCGTCTATCGACATCGTCTATTGTCATCGTCATCGTCATCGTCATAAAGAAATGTGGGAAGAACTACCAAGTCACCGTCTATCGTCATCGTCATCGTCATCGTCATCGTCATCAAGAAATGTGGGAAGAATTATCAAGTCATCGTTATAAAGAAATGTGGGGAGAACTATCAAGTCATCGTCTATCGTCAATCGTCATCGTCATAGTCATAAAGAAATGTGGGAAGAACTATCAAGTCATCGTCTATCGTCATCGTCGTCAAGAAATGTGGGGAGAACTATCAAGTCATCGTCTATCGTCATCGTCATAAAGAAATGTGGGAAGAACTATCAAGTCATCGTCTATAGTCATAAAGAAATGTGGGAAGAACTATCAAGTCATCGTCTATTGTCATCGTCATCGTCGTCGTCATAAAGAAATGTGGGAAAAACTAGCAAGCCATCGTCTATCGTCATCGTCTATCGTCATCAAGAAATGTGGGAAGAACTATCAAGTCATCGTCTATCGTCATCGTAATCGTCATCATCATAAAGAAATATGGGCAGAACTATCAAGTCATCGTCTATCGTCATCGTCATCGTCATTGCCGGGAATAAATGTGGGAAGAACTATCAAGTCGTCGTCTGTTGTCATCGTCATCGTCAGCAAGAAATGTGGGAAGAACTATCAAGTCATCGTCATCGTCACAAAGAAATGTGGGAAGAACTATCTCGTCATCGTCATCGTCATCGTCATAAAAAATGTGGGAAGAACTATCAAGTCATCGTCTATTGTCATCGTCATAGTCATCGCCCGGTAATATAATCATCGTCTATATTAAAACGTAGGCTCACGTGGCTGGCGTTATCATTGTTGAGTTGAAGTGAAGTCGGGTTGTTAAGCCATGGTCGCTTGCTGGTAACTACCAACATAATCTTCAATCCCGTCCTCAGGGATCTTTTTCAGAGCCACAAAGCGACAGAGAGCACACCTACGGCTACGACAGAGACTACGTAAGTACTTTTCTGTCGGGTACTTTTTGCTCACCGGGTATGAGCAACCAATATGTTGATCTCTGCTGTTGCTCATACTCGATAAACATACTCGGGTGTTGTTCGGCTAAGATTTACCGTACGTATTGTTACGTAATGCAAAAAAAGTGTACGTCATTACAGAAACATCTACGTATTTCTCGGCTATTCCAGTGGAATCCGGCTGTAATATTATGTGCGTACGAGGTTCACAACGCGTTAGCTAGACTGTACCAGACTTCGCCGATTGCGCGCACTGTGTCAAGGCCGTAAGGCCGCACTGTGTCAAACGCTCTAGTGTTTTCCTTTATTGCTGATGCGTGGTATGGACTGTTCTGGAACACGTGTGCTATCTATTTAAACGACGACAGCTGCGCTTAGCAGTCAGTTATAGTGGCGATTTATTGCAGTGCGGTTCGAAGTATTGTGCCGAAGTGTTATGTGTTTTATAATTGTAAATAATTTATACTGGAGGCCTTTACTTGATGAAAATCCATTTTTTATAATTTTATAAAGAAAACTAAAAACTTGTTTTCGTGATTTTCACTCGTCATATATTTAAAAAATAATAATAACAACGACAGCTGTTTCGGCACACAGTGCCTTCTTCAGATGGTAAGAGCTGACTAGTTACGTACAGTAAAAGGAGTATATGAGTTATCTTGTGGGTCTTGTGACAAAATTTTTATTGGCCAGTCTGGAAGGTCGTTTTAAAAAGAATGTACGATCGCAATTATAGTTTGAGATATCAGGATGGTAAATCTAATTATGCGAATCATTTGTCGGAAAATGATCATAATTTTAATGATAACTTTAAAATTTTACATGTATTGGAAAAAGGTAAAACTTGATTTACTTGAAGCCCTCGAAATTAATAAGCGTAAAGATTTAGGTTTGCTTTTGAACAACCAAACTCATTTAAATAGCTCTCCGCTTTTAAATTTGAAATTATATAAGTAATTGTACGTTCCTTTCTAATTTGTATATAGTTGTGTATATGTAATGTGTATTGTTTATTGTTCTAACTTAAGTCGATTATCGTTTTCATAGCACTGGCTTTATGTGATATTTTATTTTACGTAACTAGTCAGCTCTTACCATCTGAAGAAGGCACCGTGTGCCGAAACAGCTGTCGTGGTTATTATTTTGTTTTAAATATATGACGAGTGAAAATCACGAAAAAAGTTTTTAGTTTTCTTTATAAAATTTTATAATTGTGCTTGATAATTGTAATACAATTGTGTTTTATATTAGTTGACATTTTTATTGTGTGTGTGTGAACAATTTTAATTTGATTTGTTGTAAGAGACTATTTTATTGGTTACAAACTGTTTAATTGTGATAATTAAAGGTGGTGATTAGTGACTTAATTAGTGTTTTGTATTTTGTTTTCTACTGTACCTCACGACGATCAATAGATCGTCCTAACAGTATGATCTCTGTCGTCTTGGTGGCCTGAATAAGATTCCCGGTGGTTGGGATTGAAACGTGAGCCGAATATGATGCTAGATACTAACAACCGACTGCGGCCTAACAGCCTGCCTTCATTTTAACTTAATAATAATCATCATCATCTGTTCAAGAATTAAGCGCATTGTTCTGTTCGGGCCAACTAGTGATGCAGTGTCACGTTTTCCACAACATCAATAAAAATAAGACACAGCTATTAAATGCGGTGTCTATATCTCCTATATAAATGGCGTTTTCGTTTATTACTACTTTATATGATATTAAATCCTTAGAAATTCAAACTTTTATGTATTTGATGTCATCTATCTTCTTCTTCTGGTAGTTCCTATCCGTTTCGGATGTTGGATAACATACAGGCTATTTTAACTTTCTGTACTGCTGCACGGAATAAATCAGTTGTATTCGTGGTTGATATAATGTTATACAGATGTATGGTTCATGTTATCCGGGCTATTTGGCCGTGGTCCATGGTTCATTACCAAACCAAACGTTTCGGCAGCTCCAATGGCTGCCATCATCAGTGGAATACAAATCCTGAACGTCGGGTCTACTGTGGGCCTGTACGTGAACACCCGACGTTCAGGATTTTTATTCCACTGATGATGGCAGCCATTGGAGCTGCCGAAACGTTTGGTTTGGTAATAAACCATGTACCACGGCCGAACAGCCCGGATAACATGAACCATACATCTGACACCGGCCGTGAAAGCCTGAGGTATATTTTAATATTATACAGAATTCTTAGCTTCTTTAAATTCTTTTGTTCTATTTATAAACATTGATCGTTGTTTCTATTGTTAGGACGATCTCACTGTTGTCGTATGGCACAGTGGGAAACAAAATACGAGACACCAAAAAAGTCACTAAAAAGCAGCTGTAATTATCACAATTAACAGTTTGTAATCAACACCTTATTCAACAAGATTATACTCGTACAATTGTACCACACCAATAATAATGTCAACTAATAGAGTCCGGCACAATAATCATTTTTCACTAATAACCACTTGAACGCTCAGATTAATTAATCGCCCAAAGTAAACTCGAAACCCACTTGAACAAATCATCACTTAAACTGAAACTAAGCGTCACTGAATGCTTGTATTTATACTCCGCTGAGATTCCAGAATGAACCATACTATGCGTCAACGATACTAGAACACACTAGAGCGTAATTGTTTGCCACCTTGAACACGGTGTGGGCGGACCGGTGAAGTCCAGTTCAGTCACGACTACGGACGCGCGACAAGTGTCACGTAATTGTCCTTCATCTCAAAGTAGTAGCAATATGTACGCACACACACATTATAACCGGGCGCCGCTGGAATAGCCGAGAAATACGTAGAATGTTGTATCATATCGTAACATATCCTTACATTAAAACTGTATTTAATTAAATTTTGTATAAAAGCCGCGGTGTTAGGAGGTGGACGGTTGGTGTGAAACGACATCTCGTGGACAGCGTTTCGATTCTCCCTCGCAAATCTTCTTCAGGCTGTCAAAAAGCGACAGAGCATACGAAAACGATAGCGGTAGATGTTCGCCGAACAGTACCTGTCTCAGGTAGAAAAAACAAGGCGACCAGGTAAGAAAGTCTCCGAGCTAATAGGCCGTTCAGAACAGACGTTTGAGCGCTACCGTCGTACACCATCTTCAGCGTAAAACACTCAAATAACTGGAACAATCTTCACCAGTTAACTACAGTACTGTGGCAAAAGAACACAAGTATGTCGAACATCCATGTGCGTAATCCTAATGCACTAATCACTAAACTCACAGGAGTCTGGCCTATTTTACTAAGACAAATATTCCATTCTGAAACTATTTTGATCATAAGAAAAATAATCCTATTTTTCTTTAGAATTATACCAAATTTTTACGTTAAATATACCTCTCTTCGGATAGTTCCTATCCGTGTCGGTTGTTGGATATCATTTATTTGATATGATTTGTATGATTATATCAATCATTGGATATGATTTTATTTTCTTAAATGTCTCAGAAATTATATTCGCGGTCGCCCAACTCCTCTCTTTCCAAGTACCTTTCCCTGTAGTACGGACTCTAATAATAAAATCTTTGTTCATTTCTCATGAGATGTCCCAGATAGTGAACCTTTCTTATCTTTGCCGTGTTAATAACTTCCCTATCCTTCTTCATCTTTCTAAGAACTTCAACATTAGTTATACTGTATGTGCTGTTCATGAAATGCTCAGTATTCTACGGTAAAGTCACATTTCGAAAGATTACAATTTTTTAAAAATCTACCTGTAGTACACATTATTTAGCAGTTTAATACTTTTTGGTCTTAGTTAATATAACAGTGTTACAATTAACAATTTTTTAAGCAAGGAAAAAATATATTCGTATTTTCTCACATTATTCCTGTATATGCTTGTGTATTATAATTAATAAAAAATAAAACTCTTCTTACAAGAACATTTTTTATATTTTTTTAATATTAACGGTTACGATATTACTAACTATCATCATCAGAAATACAAATTAATAAATTTAGAAAATACAAATTTTTAAAATTTATTAATTTGTATTTCTGATAACGATATTTTATACTATAGAAACAGTGTAATATTAAAAAAATAAAAAAAATATTATTGTAAGAAAAGTTATATTTATTATTAATAATAAAAAAAGGGAATAAATAGTACAGTCTACAGAATCGGTAAGTAAAAGTAAATTTTTTAAGTTATGAAATGGAGTACATCATAACACAGGTAGACAATTGGACAAAATATGTAAAATATTTGAACGTTTGAGGTGTCGCACTTTGTTAAAATATAGAAAAATGACATTATATATTTATTTATTCAAACACTTTCTGCTACAGTCTGTTTCTTGATGTATACAATATATATTTTACAATGACTTTACCTCAACGTGTTTTCTCCCTATTTGGAATATGTTTCGGGAAGCCTTGTGTTTCCATCTTCATCATTCCTGATTTTGAACCTTGTTAGGTATTTGTGTGTTGGCTGATTGTTGCTTTGGTTTCCTATTGGTCTTTGGTGCTTTAAATTGGTATTATTGTGTTTGATTGTGCTGTATATATTAGGATTTTGTGTATTTTTTATGTTGAGTGCTTTGAAAGCACTGGACATGAATTCCCACACATAACCAATATGACACTAATAAAACATATACCACACAAAGGTATATTAACATATACCACACATAATGAACATTTGGAAAAATTTACAAATATACAAATATAAAACACAAAGGAAACAAATACCTGAACAATTACAAATCAATACAAAACATGACATAATTTTCAAAACATTCAACATAGAAAATACACAAAATACTGATATATACAACACAATCACACACAATAATACCAATTTAAAGCACCAGAGACCAACAGGAAACCAAAGTAGCAATCGGCCAACACACAAATACCTCACAAGGTTCAAAACCAGGAAGGCTGAAGATGGGAACACAAGGCTTCCCGAAACATGTTCCAAATAGGGAGAAAACATCTTGAGTTTAAGTCATTATAAAATATATATTTATTTATGTAATGCTCAACACAGTATGACGAAACGCATCTATTTAGAACTAAGTTTTTTTAATCACTGTAATATGATTATAATCGATTAATTTATTGTCCCTCTTAAACTTCTTTTTTAAGTGCAATGTATGCATATATGCTTGTGTGTTTGTGTGTGTATGTGTAACGTCCGTGATTTCGAATACGTTATCTAATCTCCCTGGGCGTGACTACATGTCCTATAAATTTAAAAGCATAAAGCGAGGAGAGCTCGTCAAATAATGCATTGTTATGCGGTGTTGTTAACGTGCAAATTACAGGCAAGTGGTTTGTTAAATCAATGGCATGTAGGACAATGTTGTCGCGTTGCTGTAGTTATCACAATGGAGCAGCAGCAGCAGCAGCATTATGTAAAGGTATGCAAAGAATGTCATTGTTGTTTACAGCACGGATTTTAGAAAAAAATTGGGGATATGGTCTCCTCTACTCTGCCTAGTTTCATAGTACATAGTTTCAGAGAGCAACAATAACAATAACAATATTACACACACACACACACACACACACACACACACACACACACACACACACACACACACACACACACACACACACACACACACAGGTACATATTTGTTTTAAAATTCATGATTTAATAATATGATCAATCAAAATAACATATGTATTGGTCTGCAAACATTTATCACCATATGGTATTAAGGTGTCAGCTGTCAGGCTTTTACTGCTGCTTCTGTTCTAGGCTTCACCACTTCAAACGACACTCCGAATTTTACGACAAAATTGCTGCGTAGTACAGAAAATTCTACAAGTATCGCGACTATCCCAGCTGTTATGTGTGTGTGCGTACCATCGATGTATAATAACACTGGATTGCCGGCTGCGTGTACTGAATTCTGTCCGCTCAACTCTACGCGCGCTCCACCACATCAAGGCAAAAGCCACTTCGCCTGCATACTCACAGTATTATCTTAACATTAGTTTAACCGATTTGATCGTCCCATAAACAGTCTTGTTATAAAAATTGTGTATTTCGTATCAATCAGACTAAATGGAACACTTGATACTAATTTAAAAATAATGTAAATAAATATAAATTTAATTTCTGTTGTTCATAATAGAAGTTCGTACATTTTTTTCATCGGCCCTGATCTATGAACAACAAACAAGTTACCGGTAACATTAAAGTTATGCATATACATTTCCGCTAACTATACCGGTTTGTTAGGGTGTAATAATTACATAGATTGTTAATAGTTTTTTTCAATAAAATAAAGGAAACTGACTAAACAAGTATAGTAATTAAAACGAAATTTAATTAAGAAAGTCGTATTAGTGGTTATAATCACAAACAGAATTATCACTGTTGTACACCACTATAGAAAAAATATTTCCGATTAGCGATTTCAAGCTTCTCACCTCATCGTCAGATCGGAGATAACAACAACACTAGAATAAAATAAACTCTTCACACCCCCACACGCCCCACTGTCCACACACAAACAATTTATAAGTCAAATGTGCCTTCCCAACCTCCGAGCCCTGTCACCCCGTCTGTACAGTTACATACTTTTCTAGCACATTCCGTGTGTATGTGTGTGTGAGTGCTTTAACTACCACCTAGAGCACTATCCAGTGTTACTATGCATCGATGGTGCATAGATTTTGCTGCTGCTTTGAGATGAAAGACAATTACGTGACACTCGCCATGCGTCAACAATCGAGGCTATTCCAGACCGTACCAGTCAGTGCGCTGTGTTCAAGGCTAGACACGACACTGTTTCTAGTCGATTCCCCGTCTATTTGTTTAACAGGCCTCCAAATTGACAGATTATTATGTCGTATCAGCAGTGTATAAATATAAGCATCCAGCGACGGTCAGTTTAGTTTATGTCGGGCGATTTACGCAGTGCGTCTCAAGTGGTGGATTAGTGAAAAGTGATTAAAGTGCTGAATTCTTTATAGTTGACATTATTATTTGTTTGAACAGATTAACTAGAATTATTGTACGAATATAATCTTGTTTAATAACGTGTTGATTACAAACTGTTAATTGTGATAATTGAAGCTGGTTTTTAGTGACTTCATTGGTGTATTGTATATTTTGATTTCCACTGTACCATACGACGATCAGCAAGACCGTCGTAACAATATCATCTATATGATTCTAATTTCTTTATCTATTTTGTGTCTTCTTAATGTCCTAATGTTAAAAAACCAATGTTGGTTCTCTCTTGACGTGTACAACATAGTTATCTCTTTTCCCTTTTATTATACGCAAAATTGTTTTATCCTTTGATTCTTTGGAGCACTACCCTTTACCAATTAAGACCACTTCGGGACAGCGCTGCACAGTTTTCTTTAGTCTTTTTCTGTGGCGGCTTTCATTGTTTCCACTAAAAAAACACAGGTTTAAACCAAACAAGACATAAATAGAAGAAAGAATATAATCGCACCGACAAGGAATCCGGGAATAGTCAGAAAACATTTAAAAACAAAAACGTATGACTAACGCAGTCTAAAACTAGATAAAAACAAAAACAAAAACTTCACAAACGCTTCCAAATTACACATAAGCTACATATACCTGTTATAAGTAAAATGATGATGACGATCATCATTATTTTCAAAGATTAAGTCAAGCATGGTTAATTACGGTCTCAAACTCCAGCGCTTCCTCGGACGACCCACATCTCTCCGTCCCCTCAGCGTATAGTTCGAAAGTTGTTTGGGGATGCGGTAGTCATCCATTTTGTAAAGATGATCCCACCAATTCAGCCGATACTGGACGATCCTGTCGAGTATTCTCATAACATTCAGTTCCTGCCGTATATCTGGGTTTCTTCTATGATCATGGAGACTATACCCTGCCACGTACCTGAGAAATCTCATTTTAGCCGTTTGGATGCGACTGGCCTGGTCTTTTGTTAAATTCCAATTCTCAGGCCCATAAAGAAGTGTGGGAAGAGCCATCACCTTGTAGACGTTTAGGCGTGTTTGTTTACTTGGTGACTTAAGGATTCGCCTAATGATTCCGCACATAATATTTAACTTATGCAACTTGTTCACCACGTCGTTGCTTGTATTATAAGACATACTGTAGCCCAGGTATTAAAAATTGCAATACTTTTTCTAGGACAGTACCATCTATAACAATTTGCCAGTACGGGATCAGTTCCACGAAAAGCCATAACCTTGGTCATAAGTGTGAATGTTTGTAATCTAGAGTTTCTGCAGTTTCGATTTAACAAATGTAAACCCATCTGCAAACCATTTTCCGAGTCCGTTATAAGTAAAATAAAACAATAAATATATTACCTTCTTTTAATGACAACTAATAGTACTGTAATGACTACTATAAATAGTAGTGGGCTCTATGATTTGGTAGCCGTATTAAGTATTTTCTTCCTTTTTATAGTTTCCGTTATAGAAGAGTACAGAAACAACTTTAGATTTGTTGGGGTAGAGGTAAGAAAGCGGACACCAATAGCAGAAACTACGAGCAGGCTATAACCGTTAATAATCTCCAAACCACTAACGCTTGTAATACTTGCCATAACGATTTAACTCTATTGGTAACACATAAACATCTAACGTTATTACTGAACGTCTACCCTATATAAGGTAGAATTCACTAATGTTCTGTTCACTTTTCTCTCTCCCTTTAAAAGTGTTCTTACCCCTTAGAACGTCGGTAAAAAATACTGGTCGACTCACACTACTCTCATAAAGACACACAGCAACCTGACTCTCTTAAGAAGATACGGAAGCAGACCAGGGTTAACACCCAAAGCATAGGTTTAAAACAAGCAAGACGCGGATTGAAGAAAGAAACATACCGAACACGAATGATGACGTACCGAGTAAAACTTAAAGCCCTAAATAAAAAAAACCAATTAAATTACTGTGGTTCAAAGTTGCTAAAAACGAAAATGTAAAGCCATAAACACTTCTAAGTAGCACATAAGGCAAGATGTACTCCGTATGCGTATTAGAAACACAAAATAAATTGTCTTCTATTAATGATAGCGTACATGTCAAATTCTAGTCTCCTGATCATTGAGTAGACGCATTAAATATTCTCTCCTTTTTATAGCTTATAACCTCTTCTTTTGAGTTATAACGGAGGGAACCCAAAATAATTGGTTCTGCCAATTATTTCAGGCTGCCTTATTCGAGACGAGCTGAAATTTAAATCAGAACAACACACAGTAAGACATACAAGGAATCAGGGAAGGTGAAACTGTTGATTTATATACTCAGTATATGTGTGTAACAAGAAGACTGGCTTTATTAAACATTTGAAATATAACATTTACTCCAAAGAACAGATCCCATGACATTATTAATTAAATTATTAAAATTAAGTGAAATGCTTTATTTAGAATATGGGATCACAACAAATTTATCTAGCTATACCCCCGGATCCGGGTAACCATTGGTATTTAGTCTCTAATCTTTTAATTATATTTAATTCAAAATTTTATCTTGCAAGACTTTTACCTTTTTGCTTTATATATATTCCATTAGAAGAATGGTATTAATAACACTACGTTACGTTAATATCTAAACTGTTACAATTGAATGATATTGAATAGTTACAATTAAATTCTCAAATTTAAGTTTTTATATTCTTATAAAAATCAATCGTCTCTGAACGTCTCTTAAATAGAGTATTGTGTTACAAAAAATATTATCATTATTCCTCGATAGACGTGCTATCGAGTCACCTCTATTTTTTGGATGTAGTAATCGCCTCCATGTGGTTCCGTCTTGGGAGTCCTAAAACGTCGTCCTCGTCTTGGTCTGGTCTCTGTTGTTCATGGCTTAATACGTCTGCAGGATAGGTAGAGTCTTCTACACAGATACTCGTTGATTCTCAGATGTCTCGAACTGCATCATCGGTAGGGTATACTAGACTTCTCATTAAGATGGTCCATGACCACAGGTCAGATGTTGAAAAGATTCGTCCATCGGTGAAGATTGCAGTCATCGTTTTTTCTTTATTAACACTCGTCGTTTGTAGTTACATCTTTCTTCTTGTTACAAAGTTTTTGGAATTTTCTTTTTGTTAACGTTACATGTTACACTTTTTGTAACAGTTAGTAAAATACAAAATAATAATTAATTAATCCACACTAACAACAAATTGCATAACTTTTGAACAGAGCATTTTGCTCGTGCGTCTGCACAGCTGGGATTCGTCATCGCAAGAGAGCGATTTTTCGTCCGCTACCCTTGTACATGACAAGAGAGAGTGGGGTGTTTATTCCGCGAGCATATATAGTTCCTGTTTCTCTTTAAATAAATTTTTTTATTTATACAGACTATCGCTAGATAAAAAATACATCATTTAAATGAATTGTTTTAGTTACTATCTGTGTCTACAAATACTTTAATTATTAACATTAGTTTATTCTATTATTTTTAATTACAGTAGACTCGGAAAACATGTCGAGTCCGGTATCAACAGGTAGGCGCTTGATAGCAAGCAAAGGGTTAAACACGAACATAATAATTATTTACAATATGCCTTTTCTTTATGGATACTTTGCCCTTATTAATTACTTCTTCCATTCACACTTAGTACCTACATGTTTTTATTATTATTATTATTGTGAGATTTAAATGGTCAATTGTACGCAACCTTAATTAATTAAATTTTTTTTTTTTGTAAATGTCACAATTTAAATCGTCACAAGCTTCAATAATATATACGAGCAGAGTAATAAATTTACAATTGGTGGTGTAGAGGAAGGCAAGAAAGTGGACACTCATAGCTATAACCACTAGTAATCTCAAAACCACTAACGCTAGTAATACCTGGCGCAAAAAACTTACTTACTTACTTACTAGCCAACGCCCACCCATGGCTGTTGAGCCATTAGGCGACGCGCTGACCAGTAGCGTCGGGCTTCGGTGATCTCGGTGTCCTCGTTGGACGGGGTGTGGTCTAAGGCCGGGCAGTTTTTACCTGGCGTAAAAACTAAACTCAAAGTCTTTAGTAGCACACAAACTCTAATGTTATTACTGTACTTCTAAAGGTTGACTTATATAAGGTTACTATATAAGGTTGACTTTCTAAAATTCTGTTCACGTTTCTCTCTCCCTCTAAAAGTTGTTTTACCTCTTAGGAAATTGTTAAACAATACTAGTCTACTTGCTCTACCAACAAATATACTGTCATATAAAACCATTAATACATTATTTTACTGGTGAACGAAGATGGTTTTTAGAAGCAGACAATAATCTTTTGAAACTTCCAATATTAGTTGTTTGGTATTTTTAATCCTCAGAGTTTCCATCATTCATTTAATGTTTTACTTCTTTCATTTATTTCTCTCTCCCCCACTTTCTCTCTCTTACGTCCTTCTTCCCATCCTCTTTGAAGCTATATTCTCCTACATTTATTACGTATTTGCATATTTTTACTCCCTATACTAAATGCAATCTTTTTTTTTTCTTTTACAATATTTGTCACACTATCAATAAAATGCCTGTTAGTTCCAGTTTAAAATGTCTAGCATTTTCTATATCGGTTCTTCCATTAAGGGTAAAATATCCTTTTCATTTTTCTGTCATTTGTATTCCTGGTTTTCCTTCTTAGCATGCATACCCGTGAACAAAGAAAAAAGTGTGTAATTTAATTTAAGTTATAGAGTAACAATAGGTAATAGCCGGTACGAAAATACATTGTATTATATATAATATAATACAATGTGCGAAAAAGATGCAAACAGAAAAATGAAAAGAGGTCGGGGACAGCAAGGGAATTTTAAAATACTAGTGTGTATATTGTTGTGCTACTTTGCTCGAAAACCATTCATTTAAAGCTGTCTGGGTCTGAGTGTGCATCCACTGAAAACAGGGTAACAGGAGAACTAAAGCAATCTAATAATTACAAACAGAATTATCACTGTTGAACACCACTATAGAAAAATTATTCCGATTAGCGCTTTCAAGCTTCTCAGCTCATCAAATTTCCTATCTCACGATAAGCTGAGATACTTGAAAGCGCTAATCGGAATAATTTTTCTATTGTGGTGTGCAACAGTGCTAATTCTGTTTCTGATTATAACCACTAACACAACTTTCTAAATTAAAAATTTAATAATTGTTCAGAATATGTGGGTAAAAGGATATCCCTTTAATTAGTACGACATTATTCTGATAACTTATAACACATTATTACTGGTATAAACTTTATACGCTTATTCACCTATATAGTAGTAATCAATGTTGAATTAA
The DNA here is from genome assembly GCA_034769895.1 of Magicicada septendecula. Taxonomy (NCBI): domain Eukaryota; kingdom Metazoa; phylum Arthropoda; class Insecta; order Hemiptera; family Cicadidae; genus Magicicada; species Magicicada septendecula. The sequence goes on along the minus strand of CM068367.1, from coordinate 1,428,124,927 downwards.
CGTAATATACAGAAAGCGATTTTAGCACTGACCAAGATGCACAACCGATTCTCAGTTGCACGTTGCATATTTTACTGACATGCGACAGCTGTGCAGGACAATTGGCGTTACTTCTACATTCTGCTGACTGCTGAATACATGTAAACTAATACAATTGGCTGGTTGCCAATTGAGGAAGCAGGAATGGATTACGTTTTACGTGGATGTTGTACACTGTAAGTACAGAATTACGTCTTCCCGTGGCCCCTTTGTTACCTCCCGGTCCCGTTTCACTCCTCTCTATCCCTCCCCCTCTCTCTCTCTCTCTCTCTCTCTCTCTCTCTCTCTCTCTCTCTCTCTCTCTCTCTCTCTCTCTCTCTCTCTCTCTCTCTCTCTCTTTCTCTCCCTCTCTCTCTTACTCTCACTCTTTTATTCGATGAGACTGAGATTCTGTTTTCGGTGAGAAGGAGTTGCTTTGCTCGCCTGCACGTAGGGTTCGTCCAGATCCAGAAGCATGTCCCAATAACAATGAACCGTGGCATGGCCGGCTTTAGTAGAAGGCGGGAATAATAAACGTGTCAACACTGGAACAAGCTGATACCTGAGGCCGACTAAATATAAAATAAAAAATATAAAATTTAACTAAGCTAAATAATAACTTTTAATGAAAGGGATACACAGAATTCAGTTTGTTCGTTTGTTAAATTTGTGTTTATTTTTATTACTTTTCTAATTTATAGAATTTCTAATAAATCCATTTTTTTTGTATGTTCTGTTGTAGTGTACGTTTTTGTGTATCTATGAAGTGATTTTGTTGTAAACAATGATATTTTGCCTTCCGATTTTACTACGTTTTTACAGGCACATGACATTCCCTTACTAGCTTCACTTTACCCCCCCCCCCCATCATACATATCCCACACACATGTCCGGATACTCATCCTAAACCCACGTTTACCACACTTACATTTCTTGATTAGTTTACCTTGATCTCTTTGAGAATAGCTTAATAATCTGAAACTGGTGTTAAATAATAAACTGTGAAACTTACCAAGTATTTGTATATGTTTTAAAACCTTTGTAAAGGAAGAAATACATACTGCTATTACTAGAGTTTCATAACAGAATTAATAATAAAACTTAAGATAAATAAAAATTCAGAAAAGTATTCAAAATAATCTGTCACACATAACGACACTGTGGCTACAAACAGATATAACTGTGGCTACAAATAACTTTAGATAAACTCTAAAGTAAAGAATTTTTAACGTTTCATGCTAGTACAAAATTTGCAACATACCACTTGGTGACAATAACTTGGCATCCGTTTGCAAATACTGTGTCTCCTATGTACAACGTACATGGCATATAAAGTACACTCACACTAGGAAGGCGCTTGGTCAAGCGGAACCAAATGATAACAAAGCAAACGAGAAATATCGACAACAAAACCGTGCTTGTATGTTGTCTGCGTACTGCACTCCAGGGAGCCGCTGACACACAGCTTCCTACCTGCTCCCTACCACTAAATACTCGATTGCTTCTAAATAAACGTATAGTCACTATATAATCTTTGTATGCAAGATCTTTGTACTGGTGATCGTCGTATGGTAGAGTGAAGAAAGCAAAATACAAGACACCAGGTTTATTTATAACAATTAAAGTTTATAATCAACAAGATAATCTCTAACAACAAATCAAATAAAAATTGGTCACACGCAATGAAAATGTCACTAGTATAAAAACACAATTGTATTACAGTTGTCCCTCACAATTATAAAACACATAACACTTCGCCACAATACTTCCAACCGCACTGTGTAAATCGCCCGACAATAACTCAAACTGAAATGAACACCGTTGAAGTCTTGTATTTATACGCCGCTGAGATTCCAGCATATTCCATAATACGTGTCTACTAGAAGGAGGCACTAGAATGTAATTGATTGCGGCCTTGAGCACAGCGCAAGCGGACCGGTATGGTCTGGAAAAGTCTCGTTGCGGACGCGTGACAAGTGTCACGTAATTTTCCTTCGTCTCAAAGTAGCAGCGATACGCACACACACACACACACACACACACACACACACACACACACACACACACACACACACACACACACACACACACACCCGCACGCACACACACGTTATAGCACGATTCTATTGGAATAGCCGAGAGCTCGTACAATGTTATCTAGTGGTGTAACACTTTTTCCACACTTTTACGTAACAATACTTATTTGCTTTTAAATAAACGTATAGTCACTATATAATCGTTGTATGCAATACACACCGAGGCTGAGAAATATAATTTTCAAATTTCAGTATATGGCTGTTTATACTGATAAGTACCGAGAAGTGGTAATGAGATACAGTCCACGATCATTGTAGCACAGCTTTACTAAAATTATTCAAGTGGAAAAGTAGAATTAATATACCAGTTTTCTTTTAATATAAAAATACATTGTTACGACGGTCTACTGATCGTCGTAGGTACGGTGGAAAACAAAATACAAGACACCGGTTACGTCACTAATCACCACTTTTAATTAACACAATTAAACAGTTGTATTGAACAATACAAGTCTCTTGCAACAAATCAAATATAAATTGTTCACACGCAATAAAAAATGTCAATTACTATAAAACACATCTGTATTAACACAATAATTCTTCACGTCGACAAACACTCAATCCGCACTAGCGAAAATCGCTCACGTAACTGAACTGAAAATCCTGCTGCTTTGGCCTTATATATTAACTTCTCTTAAGAACGTATTCTACTGTCTCGTTTTTCAATCAGAATTATCACAGTTGCACACCACTATATAAAAATTATCCCGATTAGCGCTTTCAAGCCTCACAGCCCATCGTCAGATCGGAATAGGCAGAAATTATTTTAAAAACAAACCTTTCACCCCTCTCCCCCACCCTGCTCACACACAACAAGCTATAATATAAATGACCCTTCCCCACCCCCTAAACCCTGTCCACACCATCTGTACAGTTACATATTTTTCTAGCAAATTCCTTGTGTTTCAGTGTGTGTGTGTGTGTGTGTGTGTGTGTGTGTGTGTGTGCATCCTTTTAAACTTACCCTACTTCCTCTCCACACACATGGGTCAGTCACACACCCTTATTTTAACCATCCAATTAGTACTATGCAAATAATTCTTAATCTTATCTATCTGTCCTCTATCATTTACTTCTTAATCATGTTATAAAATATTTCTTCATTATCAAATTTAATTTTAATATTAATTAAATTGTCTAACCCTTTTTCTCTTTCTTTTAATATTTCTAACTCCTCTCTAAGCTTCCTTTCAACTGTGTTATTTACTACTTTTACAATTTCGTATTCTTCCAAAGGATTAACAAACTTATGGTTGTCTTCTATGAAATGTCTTGCATATAACGAATTGGTTGTTCTATTACCTTCTCCACGTTTGTGGTCAGACAACCTGCATACGAATTTTCGTCCTGTCTCACCTAGGTACACTTTGTTGCAGTCTTTACATTTTAATTTATAAATTCCGCTTTTCTGTAATACTGGAATTTTTTCTATATTCTTATTCCTTATCTTATCAAATACCGTTTCACATTTTTAATAGCTATATCTATTTATTAAAACATTTTATAATTTTTCTAGTATGTGAACCTATGTATGTCAATGACCCTGCATAATTCTTTTGTTCTGGTTCTATTTTAGCTTTTTGTATGTTAACCCTTCTCATAACTTTATCCACTATGTTGGTGTTATAATTATTATTCCTTACAATTCCCTTTATCGTTTTTAACTCCCTAACTTTTGATTCGGTCTCTTTTAAACACTTCTGAGCTCTGTAACAAAATGTATTGATTGCCGCTATTTTATATCTATATGGGTGGTAAGACTCTCTTGGTATAATTATATCAGAATACGACTCTTTCCTAAATATCCCAAACTGTAGTTTCTCATTATCCTTAATTTCTATGTTCAAATCTAAGTAATTTATTTTCTTACCTCCTATCTCTTCTTTAAATTGTAAGTTTTTATCCTTATTATTTACCTCATTTATAAACTCATGCACTTCTTCCATGCTTCCTTCCCAAATTACTAATACATCATCAACGTATCTAGACCATAATTTTATATTGTCTTTATACTTAGTGGAAGTTATTAATTGCTTTTCAAAATCATTCATGTATATTTCAGCAAGAATAGGGGATAATGAAGACCCCATAGGTAAACCTTTTTTCTGTATATAAAACTTGTTATTAAACCTAAAATAGTTCTGATTTACACATTCTTTAATTACTTTCATAAACTGCTTTTTATACCTGTATTCTTAAGTTAAAAGTTAAATTGAAGAGGGTTTTAAGTAAAATATGGTTTAATAAACAATGTCTGGATAATAATGTCATCCCAAAGTACGCTCAAGTTAAAATTAAAAATAAGAACAGTGTAGCCAAAAAAGTAAAAGAACAAAGCGAGAAGTTGTGGATAAAACTGGAAATAAGGTCACTCTACGGCTTAATCAATAGATAATAGGGAATTATATGACAGACACATAGAATTGTTAAGAATATACTCGTATGTAGAGTTAGAAGAAATATTATAAATTTTGGTTTGGGGTACGTAGAAAAGAAATTGGAAAAGAAAAATAAAAAAATGGTAGATAAGTTAAATAAATTAATAAGAAAGAACGAAGTAAAAAAGGAACACCTCTCTAAGAATAACTATGAAAAAAGAGTAATAAACCTTACAGAGGTGAATTTCAATACAGAAGAAAAAGAAATGTTAGCAAAAGGCTTAAAATACGCACCGCCACCAGAATTAAATCAAGAAAAAACAATTATTGAATGCGAAAGCATAATACAAAAACTAGGAAATGAAAATGATAAAAAAAGAATAAGGTGGGAAGTAGGGAATGTAGTAGACAAAATATTTAAGAAAAGTTTGTATAATTCAAAAAATGAACAAAAAATCAAATCAACTGTAACTAAACTAAAGAATAAAATAAAGAAAAATGATATTATAGTTACGAAGGCGGACAAAGGAAATACAATGGTACTACTGAGAAAGGACGAATACATAAAGAAAACGGAAGAATTTATAAGGGAAGGACCATACGAGGAAATAAAGTATGATTATACAAGTAAGTACCAGTCAAGGATAAAACAAATGATGAAACAGATAACATTTATAGAAGAAAATAAGAAAAAGTATTTATTGGAAAGTAATCCAACAGCACCAACTTTTAAAAGTTAGGTTAAGATACATAAAGAAGGAAAACCAATTAGACCGATTGTTTCTTTTATTAATGCACCTATTTATAAATTATCAAAGGAAGTTAGCAGAGTACTGAGAGAGAAATATGAATTTGGGACAAAATACAACATAGAGAATAATGTAAAATTGATAGAAAAATTAGAAAATATTAGGATTAATGTGAATACAAAATTGATATCACTGGATTTTAAGGACATGTTTACCAATATCACAGTAAATAAAGTTATTAAGTTAATAAACGATAATAATATGGGAGAATACAGGTATAAAAAGCAGTTGATGAAAGTAATTAAAGAATGTGTAAATCAGAACTATTTTAGGTTTAATAACAAGTTTTATATACAGAAAAAAGGTTTACCTATGGGGTCCTCATTATCCCCTATTCTTGCTGAAATATACATGAATGATTTTGAAAAGCAATTAATAACTTCCACTAAGTATAAAGACAATATAAAATTATGGTCTAGATACGTTGATGATGTATTAGTAATTTGGGAAGGAAGCATGGAAGAAGTGCATGAGTTTATAAATGAGGTAAATAATAAGGATAAAAACTTACAATTTAAAGAAGAGATAGGAGGTAAGAAAATAAATTACTTAGATTTGAACATAGAAATTAAGGATAATGAGAAACTACAGTTTGGGATGTTTAGGAAAGAGTCGTATTCTGATATAATTATACCAAGAGAGTCTTACCACCCATATAGATATAAAATGGCGGCAATCAATACATTTTTTTACAGAGCTCAGAAGTGTTTAAAAGAGACCGAATCAAAAGTTAGGGAGTTAAAAACGATAAAGGGAATTGTAAGGAATAATAATTATAACACCAACATAGTGGATAAAGTTATGAGAAGGGTTAACATACAAAAAGCTAAAATAGAACCAGAACAAAAGAATTATGCAGGGTCATTGACATACATAGGTTCACATACTAGAAAAATTATAAAATGTTTTAATAAATAGATATAGCTATTAAAAATGTGAAACGGTATTTGATAAGATAAGGAATAAGAATATAGAAAAAATTCCAGTATTACAGAAAAGCGGAATTTATAAATTAAAATGTAAAGACTGCAACAAAGTGTACCTAGGTGAGACAGGACGAAAATTCGTATGCAGGTTGTCTGACCACAAACGTGGAGAAGGTAATAGAACAACCAATTCGTTATATGCAAGACATTTCATAGAAGACAACCATAAGTTTGTTAATCCTTTGGAAGAATACGAAATTGTAAAAGTAGTAAATAACACAGTTGAAAGGAAGCTTAGAGAGGAGTTAGAAATATTAAAAGAAAGAGAAAAAGGGTTAGACAATTTAATTAATATTAAAATTAAATTTGATAATGAAGAAATATTTTATAACATGATTAAGAAGTAAATGATAGAGGACAGATAGATAAGATTAAGAATTATTTGCATAGTACTAATTGGAAGGTTAAAATAAGGGTGTGTGACTGACCCATGTGTGTGGAGAGGAAGTAGGGTAAGTTTAAAAGGATGCACACACACACACACACACACACACACACACACTGAAACACAAGGAATTTGCTAGAAAAATATGTAACTGTACAGATGGTGTGGACAGGGTTTAGGGGGTGGGGAAGGGTCATTTATATTATAGCTTGTTGTGTGTGAGCAGGGTGGGGGAGAGGGGTGAAGGGTTTGTTTTTAAAATAATTTCTGCCTATTCCGATCTGACGATGGGCTGTGAGGCTTGAAAGCGCTAATCGGGATAATTTTTATATAGTGGTGTGCAACTGTGATCATTCTGATTGTGATTTCAACCACTAACACAAATTTCTTCATTAAATGTCTCGTTTTTCGGTTGTTTTTCATAATGGACACCCACAGGACAGCATACGGACTCCCATAACATTGTAAAACTTTTATTTTGTATTTCGACGTACGTTGTTTCTGAAAATGCTGTTAGGCCCTAACAGAACGTTCTACATGTTCGTCAGCGTTCCCAACAGAGCCCAGCTGTGATGTTTGTGTGCGTACGTATTGCCACTCTGAGAAGAAAGATAATTACGTGACACTTAACATGCGTCGACAATCGAGGCTGTTCCGGACTTCACGGATCACGCACTGTGTTCAAGGCCGTAATCAATTACGCTCTATTGTTTTCGAGTAGTGCTGATGCGTAGTATGGATTATTCTGGAACACTTGTGCTATATATTCAAACGGCATCTGACGCCTAGAAGTCAGTTTAAGTGGCGATTTATACAAGCGACGTTCGAAGTATTGTGGCGAAGTGTTATTGTGAAGTGTAATTGTGCGGGCTTCTATCAGTTGACATTGTTATTGAGCGTGAACAAATTTTCCTTGAGTTGTTGTAAGAGCCGATTTTGTTGATTACAAATTATTAATTATGATTAATTAAAGGTGGTGGTCAGTGATTTCAATGGTGTCTGTATTTGTTTCCACTGTACCATATGACGATCAGATAGAACGTCGTAACAATTCGTTTGATTGTTCCGCAAATCGTCTGAAACTCACCCAACTTAACATCAATATCATAATTTCCCATATAATTAAAATGGCTCACTTGTTCGAGAATTCGGTCAATAATCGTTATATTTGTTCTTATTAGCTCCTTACCTCGAAATGCTATTACATTTGATTTTAGAGTGGCGATTTTCAAATTGTATTGTTTGAAAAATTCTGATGAAGTTTAGAAACAGATTTTTGCAAACCACGTTCTGTACTTTGAAGTACGAGCAAGTCATCAGCAAACAACAGCAAGTTCAAATATCTGACTCGTGATAATTTAATACCAGAATTCACTAGAGGTTTCCATTTCCTTACCGGATCGTCAATATAAATGTTAAAAGAGTAGGTGATATATTACATCCTTGTCTGACACATTTGTCAAATATTTGTTGAGATGCCCTACAATTATTTTTGACAGCTATTCTTGTTCCATTATAGAGGCTTTGTATAATTCTTAGAAGTTGTTGAGAGTATCCTCGTTCTAGCTTAGTTTTAAAAATTTAATTTTTAGTTACCAAATAATCCGGAATTAAACTACTTGAAAAAATGTTAATGAACTTTTAGTTGAGATTGTCCAAATATGTACGACAATAATTCTAAATATAATGAGAGGCTGTCTATGTTATGTAATATACTTTTTCTAAAAGGATTCCACAATTTTGAATATTTGTGTAAGTCATATCTAATGATCTATATATTAAACCTGCTTGCTATTTGAAGCTCAGAAATTAATAAACTTAATTTTTCGTTACCAAATTATTAAAATATATGAAAAAACTTTAAAGAGATTGTTAACACGACCCAAATAAATACGACATTTATTCCAAATGTAACTAGACATTGCTTTTGTGTGTTTTGTGTTTTCTTACTTTCAGTGCTAGGTTGATCGTGTATGTGGCACACGTGTCGACTTCAGTGGCAGTGGATATCAGTCGTACGTTACGTTACAGGTTTGTGTGCATGACAGAGGTTAACCTGATTTCATGTCCCACGCCATATTAAACTGTCACGTAGCGCACGTCCTACACAGGCTTCCGCAACCGCGTCAACCGTGCTTTCGATTCCTAGTTGTTTGTCTCTCTATCGACTTATGTATAGCTCCCCAATGTGTTCTTACCTACTCCAACTGTGTGTTACGGAACCTGAAACAACATTATTGTTTTTACTTCCATATTCCTTAAGGAAATGGAAGTATGGTGATGGCAAAAAAAATCGTGTTCGAGATTATTGCAGATTCTGATTGTACTACACTCAAAACATGAAAAAAAGTCGTTTTTCGAAAAGTGTCTGTGTGTGTGTGTCTGTGTGTGTGTGTGTGTGTGTGTCTGTGTGTCTGTGTGTCTATGTGTCTGTCTGTGTGTCTGTCTGTGTGTAGATTTTTTTCCTATGGCAAACGATAACAGCCGCAAATTCAAACAGAATCAAATAATTTTTTGCATACTGCCCTGATTTGTAGAGTACTCACGACCTAATGTTTTTGGTGAAGATCGGTTGAGAGAAAGGGGTAGTTTACCGGCAACGGTTTTTTTTATCAAGGAAATTTTTTTTTGCAAACGATAACAGCCGCAAATTCCAACAGAATCTAATAATGTTTCGCATACAGACCTGATTTGTAGAGTTCTCAAGACCTGTTGTTTTTGGTGAAGATCGGTTAAGGGAAAGGGATAGTTTACCTGCAACGTTTTTTTATCAAGCGTATTTTCTTTGGCAAACGATAACAGCCGCAAATTCAAACAGAATCAAATAATTTTTTGCATACGCCCCTGAATTGTAGAGATCTCAAGGACTTACCATTTTGGTGAAGACCGGTTAAGGGGAAGGGGTAGTTTACCAGCTACCTTTTACGTTTTAACAACAGTAAAGTACTTGAAAATTCATTTAAACTTTTTCAAACAAAGGTAATTGTTAAAAATAAAATAATTTTGTTGCCAGGGAATAAAATTATAATTTTTTCATTTTAATGTAAATTATGTATGAGTTAATATCTTTATATATATAATTCTTCTGTACGTGTGTATGTCACTGAACTCCTCCATATATAAAATAATATATCGTTCGTGGCAGGTAAGCATATCTCAGTTAATGTTTACGTTTCCATTTTATCATTATGCCTACAGCAATAAAAAGGCAGGTAAGACACACAAACACACACACACACACACACACACACAAAATTCGCGTTATTTCTAGCCTCACTCATGTTTATTTTCTTACATTTGCACGCTTTTTAAATGGAAAGTGCCGAAACCCACACCAACATAACGCGTGCAAGCCAAAAAAATGGACATCAATTTGCTTCCTGTGGATCGCTGGGCAGTGTAACTGCACGTGTTTACAGAGGAACGATTCATAGACAGACTTTTCGTCTTTAGGGAATCAACCCTCTGCAAGATGCTGAGGGTCCATGAGTGACTTCGGAGCGCTCCTTCTTTTTCGCGTGTTTGTTCTGTGAAACATACACTGTAGATTCGCAACTTTAAGCAACGCTCAATAGGAAATGTTGAAAATTTTTGTCCACAGTGTACCCTCATTCACATTATACCTGCTCTGATGTTTTAATTATGGGCATCATAATATTAAAACTTTGGAAACTTGAGCACTACTTAATGGAGATCAATCATTAACTTATACAAGCCATTAATTTTATGCATATTTTTTATATATATGTGTACAACGTTATCGGCAACAAAGAAGTAGTTTTTGTTAAAATTCCTTCCCGGAATATTTGGCCGTAGTCCAATGTTTTCTACAAAACCAGACGTTTCGGCAATGCCATCGACTTCCATCATCAGTGAAAATCGAGTGCGATAACGTGAGGTGGTATACGTTAGTGACCACAGTACTGTGGTTAAGGCTGAAGCAGTAAGTAGAAAGAAGTAGTTTCTATGGTAATATTTCATTTCGAAAATGATTTTAAATATAAATCTTAGACTATGGAAGTCATGTATGGTTCTCCATACCGATTATTTGTTTGTGTTTCCTGGTTGTTTTTTCTTTTACTCACCTTCAAAATAAAAGATAGCCTAGTTTTTTAAATTGTATACATTTGCATACATTTGGGTATACATTTGTTAAATCGAATCTGCAAAGACTCTGAATTGCAAGTATCCACACTTAACACCAAGGTGATTGCTTTTCGTGGAACTGATCCCGTACGGGCAAAACATTTTATTGATAGTACTGTCCTGGAACAATTCGGCAATTTTGAATACTTGGGCTACAGTGTGTCTGGTGTTAGCACTTATGGTGTAAGCAGCGACGTTGTGAATAATTTTCATAAGTTTAACCTTATGTGCGGAACTGTCAGGTGAACTCTTAATTCAGCAAGTAAAGAAACACGTCTGAAATTCTACAAGCTGATGGCGCTTCCTACATTTAAGGGTCTGAGGATTGGACTTTAATGAAAGGCCAGACCAGTTGCATCCAAGCGGCTGAAATGAGATTTCTCAGGCAAGGTATACTCTCCATGATCATAGAAGGAACACAGATATACGGCAGGAATTGAATATTATGAGTATACTCGATAGGATTGCCCAGTAGCGGCTGAATCTGTGGGAACATCTTTGGTGAAGGAATGACTGCCGCATCTTCAAACAACTATGGAATTACAAGCCTAGGGACGGAGAGGTGTGGGACGTCCGAGGAAGCGCTGGAGTGACCAGCTCTAATCTTTGCCTGTTTGAGACAGGAACAAACTATCCTTGGTTGAATCCTTGAAGGTGATGATGATGATGATGATGATAATGACTATTCAAAATTAAAAAAATTGAATATACTAGACGAAGGCTTTTGCTGTAACTGTACACGCTCGGTCACACGCACGCGCGCGCACACAAACACTACAAGATATTCGCATTTTAGGAGAGTGGTGTCCACAACAGGTAGCTTTCATTTGAAGTTCAAGGATTATAATCGTCTCAACGAGATTTGATTGTTAAGGAAAGGCAAACGCAAGACTAGATTTTCTATAGCAGTGGTTGGCAAAGAGTGCAAGATATTTCCTACACCTCAATGCAAGATAAATTAGACAACGGCATCTACACTTACAGAAACAAAGTGGCGTGCTAGCTGGGTAAGTCTTTAGGAGAGCGTCAGGTACACGAAAGAGATATTGAAAACAATCAGTTAGTTAGTCAAAGTTAATGGGTAGCTTAATTAATTAGTGTGTTCTATTTATGTTATAATATTAGCCAGTTCGGTTCGTAACATTCGTCTCTAAATCAATGATAACTTTAATAAATTTAACAATACATTAATATAAAATATTTTCATCATAAGCATCTTCAAAAAAACGGCATAGGCAAGGTGCTGGCTGTTCCGCCTTCAAAAGTCCTCCAGCAATCTCTTCCTGGGTCTACCTTAGACATCAGTATCCTATAGGTTTGTATTTCCAGACACGTTCCGTCAGTCTGAAATCTAACATACTTTTTAAATGTTTTTCCACCGTTGTTTGTAATATTTTAAATTTTCATTAGAGTTAAAAAATTGTAACTCTTTTCTTCAGGCCCTATTTCTCATACTGTCAAGTACAGATCACGTTTCAATTTCTCTTAAGAACGCCATTTTTGTAGCTTGTATTTTATTGTCTTGTTTTTTGTTGTTGTCCGTAATTTATAATTAGCCTGTTTTACTGTCTTCGTGATATTAGTTTGTTCTGTTCCTAATGTTCAGCTTCAATACGAGTTTGAATAACACACAAAATATAATCTAGAACGTTTTATCATATAAAAATGACGTCATATTTAAAGATCTATAAATATACGGGTACTGGTGACCCGTGAGTTATGGAGGCTTAAGCACTCTTTTATATGGTGGATTCCAATAGTCTCTAATAAGGAGTCCCTCACAGTCTCTGGAGGTCGGAGTGTATCGTTGAGGGAGCGGCCGAATTAGACCACGAAGTCAGACACAGAGTTCGAGATCTTCAACGACCGATGGCCGGCAACGAGGCGTGGATCAGCAGCGACTTGGACGGACACAATTCCCACGAGGGAACACTGAGGTCGACATCCCAACTTAGGAGGACAACGGCCGGTGTGGAAGTAGGGGCAGGCCCGCGTTATCGTCCTGACCGATGCTACTCAACACACCAAATTCAATATTACTTAATTATAACAATATTAACTTTTTATAAACAACTAAAGACTCTTTTGAATGTCAAACTATCAAGTATTTTAAATATTTTTAATTTAAAAATTTTTACATGGTAACTTTATGTGATTTGTATATAAAAATTAAATTATAAATGTATTAAATTACAGAAAGAAAATTTTATTCTACAAGTCCAATCAGCTTTAAACATTCTACCTTGCAGAAAATGGCAACCTTGCATTCAAATCAATGATAATGTTACGACGGTCTATTGATCGTCGTATGGTACAGTGAAAAACAAAATACAAGACACCAATTAAGTCACTAATCACTAGTTTAAATTAATCACAATTAATAGTTTGAAATTAACAAGTTATTCAACAAGATTTTACTCGTGCAATAATTCAGTTAAATTTGACGACACCCAATGACAATGTAAACTTATAGTTCCGCACAATTATAAGACAATAACACGTCCCCACAATACTTCAAACCTCAATTTGAATAAATCGCCACTTAAAACGCCCTGCGACGAAAACTGACTGTTCGTTGCTGGATGCGTATATTTATATCCCGCTGAGATCCTAGAATAATCGTTCACTTTCGGGATGACGTGTCGAGCAAACTGCGTATTACAGGCGCTCTAGATTCCTCTAGAAACCGTTCAGACTATCTGGCCGTGAAGACAGTGCGCCGACCGGTACGTCTGGAATAGCCTCGATTGTTGACGCGTAATAAGTGTTACGTAATTGTCTTTCATCTCAAAGTAGTAGCAATATGTACGCACACACACATTACAGCTGGGCTCTGCTGGGATAGCCAAGATACTTATAGAACGTTCTGTATTACGTAATAATAAATTTAATACATTTGCCAATCCTATAATAAAAAATAATATAATTAAATTTATGTTTATATTATAACCGTAAAACGTGTTTTATAAAGTAATGTAATCAATGCTTTATATAGGGCTGAATAATAGCTTTTAATTGAAGCGTTCGGTTAACAGGTAAAGGTGTGACAACTCGTGAGAATAGTATGTTACACAGACCAGATACCAAGGAAGTGTTCTGCAAACCCAGTTACACTGATTAAAGTGACTACGTCTGTGTATGAAACGTGAGCAGAATCAAGCCATCGAATGAATGGTATTACGATCACAAAGGCTGGGGCTACACACACGCAGCCGAGAAATATTGTTATTATCACCGGAACTTTACTCTCAAGATTATGTGTGAATTTATGTTTGTGCGTTTTCTAATTTATGTTTAAGGTTTCAATAATTTCCTAAGTTACAATATATTTAGAAATTATTGTTTTACAAATTAAATTTATCTTGAATTTTAAGTTTGGCATTGCTTTCTTGTTTGACTACAACACGGTGAATAAAAGTAAATTTGAGAGAGATTTTCAGCTTTCAAAAATCATTAATTCTTCATACATAACAAAACAAACTGGCTCTAAAATACAGAAAACAAGGAATTATAAAAAACCATATTGCTTTACACATTAAATAAAAGAATAAAGATCGGTATATCAATGTATTATGTACGTTAAAAATCGGTAAAATTTCTTTCTTTAACTCTCGAATGTTTGTATTGATATTTATTATTATTATTAATATTAATAAAGTTAATATTCTATGTATGTTTTGATAATTTAATGGTTTACAGTACTGCTTTCTCAGAATACGTCGCTCCCACAAACATAGAAATGACGTAGACAATCATGCATACAGACATAATATGTAATGTTATGTATATTACATATACAGATTATATATTATACAAAACCTCTGCTCAACAGTCCATAAAGGACCAAGGCATACTGCGCGGCTTTTGTGTTTTAGTGTGACGGTTGCAAGGCTAGTACAACGCGTCGCCAACCGCTACTTTCGGTATTCACAGCCAGAAATTATATATTATACATATTATGTATTTAATATGTATATATATGTATACATATATGTATATAATATATATAATAAGTGTTCAATGGGCCTCTGATGAAGACTATAACAAGTGAAAGCTAGCTAAGCCAGTAAAGTAAAAATTTAATGAAATTTTTATCGAAAATAATTGTTTTATGTGTCAGTAATATTTTATATAGTTATACATTTTCTCAAAATATACTGATTTTTAACCACCGATTGAGAGAACAGGTCCTTCAATATTTCTCATTTTCACTTTGCACCTTGTTTTTAAAATACATCATCTTAGATTATTAATAAGTATACTGTATAAGTATATTTTAACATTTGTTGATACAATGATATAACATTTTTCACGCAGGAATCCAAAAGTGAACAAATACGATTTGTGTTCAAGGAAAGACCGAACTTTTTGAATAACACATCAACCCGCACAAACAACACGCCGCGACTTTCAGCGCGCCTAGCAATGATTTTTGACAACACACTATCGTTTTATACTGTTTCGCTGTCAGCATTAGTCTTTGAGCTATACCAGATTGAGCGGGGACATGCTCACGCTGGCCGTCGGATTAGTGACAAAGTGATTAGAAAATACCTCGAAGAATAACGTGAACGTACGAAACTTTTCGGAAAAACTAGGTTAAAATTTTACAGAGACATTCTGGTGGTTCAAGTAAGCATACGCGGAGGCCTGCATGAGCCGAACGATTATTTTAAGCATTTTTAAAGGGGGAAAAACAATGGTCGGTCCAAATCAAAGCGATGTCTAAGATCATGGCAAGAGTACTCGTAATGTGGTAATTGCAGATCATCGTTTAACTGCCGACACTTTCTCAGAGAATACGCACCATACAAAATCGTAAAACTAAAATTTTATTAAAGAACTTAAATGTACCGTACCACTGAAAAATTCTTACTGCGTTTGTTGACTGGCGGTCAGAAAGAGACCCGTTTTGAAATCAGTCAGCAAATGCGTACCAATGTAAATGGTAATGAGAACTTTAGAATGAAATGCAAATCGCGCTGTCAAGATTTTACGAAGCCAGCAGTAAAATTTATACACTCACGTTGTGTTAAGATCTTCATTCTCACTTCGTTATAAATCCGCCGGACGGTCTGTGCTTGTGCTCACTACAACGTATGTAGCTCAAAAACTGATGATCATGACGGGACGCAGATAACGGCATTCTGGGGTCAAAACCTATCGCTAGTAACACTTAATTGTGCAACTCGCTCTGTGCGCAAGTTGGACACACCACCTACATTAACATCATGGAGAAAGATGACTACAACGTCTTTCATTCAGGTAACATAATAACATTGATTTTAATTTTTTTTTCTTCGTGGTAGTAAAACACTGTCAGTACTTATCGCTACTTGTTTTATACTTTCAGACTTTACAGAGGTAAACACACCTTTAAGTCTGTTACTTATTTACATAATCCTTCTCTACTTTATTTCTCCTTCGCTGATTCTGTTTTGCTCACGGATGTTGCATTTATTTTAACTGAGCAGACAAAACTTTTGTTATTACATCCGCTACAAAGAAAAAAGTTTTCAGCCTAAAGCGAAAGCGTTAAAACTTTTAGCTTCTAGTTTCACAGACAGTATATCCTGTTATAATACGTATTTATTACAGGGTGGTTCATGGGAATCTGAAGATTTTAAAAATAAAATAAGTAATATAAAACATATTTCATTTAGTTTTGTTTCATTTTGTAATTCTAGAAAACTGGATGCCATTTACAGGTGCAAGTTTTATTTCAAATAAAACCTCTCTCAAATGTCCTCCATCATTTAGTACGCACTGCTGCAGTCTGTCCCGTAGATTTCGAATCGCTGCATGCAACGTGCTGTTTGGCATGGTTGTGATTTTTTCCTGTATGGAGGCCTTGAGTTCATTAATGTCGTCAAGTTTATTAGGAAACACTATAGACTTGAGGTATCCTCAGAGAAAATAGCCACATACTGAAAAATCTGGAGTTCGTGCCGGCCATGCAATCTCCTTCTCTAAAAATCCCGTAGCCAGGAAAAATCTCTTGGACTACCGTCATGAATACCCTGGCAGTGTGGGCTGTTGCTCTATCCTACTGGAACCAAACAGAGTTCAAGTCGATCCTACGAACAAGGAATTTCTGAAATATCAATGTGAATAGAGCAGAAGTGACTGTCACCGTTTTTTCTTTCCTTTCTATGTTTAGATGCGTTCTCAAGGTTTAGACTGGACCTGGTGGTTTGTTTTTCGCTGCAGAAGCAGTAGTTTGGAAACAGTTTTCCCACTACTTTATTCTACTCTGATTAGAAACAGCACCATGACGTGGAACATTAAAGTGACGGCGGAATAATCACTGCGTAACCATAATTGAATCACTATTTCTAAAATAATTCTCCACGACGAACGCACTGTGTGTAGAAGTCCACACACACACACACAACTGAATGCAAGGCCACAGCCAGTCCTAATCCCGCTTGCATGCCAAACCCACATTCCAAACGCTTTAAGAATTGTCAGATTCCCGTGGACCACTTTGTATTAAAATTCATATAATATTGTGAAAAAAAAAGAATTTCGACGAAACCGAAACATCGAAGCATGATAATGTTTTTAGGCTTTTGACTGTGGATTACGTTTGGCGGATTACGTAAATCATTTCCAAACCACAGACGATCACAAACAGAGCATGTAAAATCAAATTTATTCCCACTAAAACGTTTGCTAAACTCAATGTCAGCAGCGATTAGTGCGTACGTATTCCTACTTTGAGAGGAAAGACAATTACGTGACACTTAACATGCGTCAACAATCGAGGCTGTTCCAGACTTCACGGATCACGCACTGTGTTCAAGGCCGTAATCAATTACGCTCTAGTTTTTTCGAGTAGTGTTGACGCGTATTATGGAATATACTGGAACAGTTGTGCTATATTAGTACGTAGGCTTTCACGCTGTCTTGATGCGTTTACATATCAAATTTCTAGAGTGTGGGGAATCGAAAGTGTGGAAGCGTTACGTTTTTCGATGAAGTTTTGTGGAATGATCCCCAGCCTAAAAACATTATCATGTTTATAACTAAACACCAAATACTCGCCTATTAAATAATATAAGCAATGCTATTTAGGAAAGCGGTATAATTAAATAAAACAATTAAAATGAAATATTTCCTATAATTCGTAGAAAATCTGATATTACAGGATGTCTGGAGTCTCAAACTACTTCATCTTCTCACTCACTCATTTGTCACTCCCCAAGACACACACATGCGTCGTTTCCTTATACTATATAATACTGTTTGATGCTACACTTAAATATCGTTTTATTCTTACTTTGATATATTTAGAGCACAAAATATTATTCACACCTCTACCTAAGGACTTCACGGCCGCCATCAAGTTTGTTGGTGACGTAACTGTCTTGTCTCCGAGCTATTAGGCCGTAGTCCACTTCTACCGCATGAACAGACGTTTCGGCCTATTCACTGGCTGGGGGGGGGGACTGTACAAACGATTAGGGAACTGACACGGATCTTCACCAGTTAACAACACACTGCTGTGGCAAAAGATAGGCCTTCCATTTCTCTTGTGTCGCAGTCACCAGGCTCTGTGCACGAAAGTCACCATTTATCTTCTGTTTCTCAGGCCTGTACTGACCTATGCGGCTCCCGAATGGTGGTCACTGGTGTCAGCCACCGACAGGTGTATGTTGCAAAGATTACAATCGAGAACACTCCGTTCCTTGTCGAGATCCCCTTAGTATTATGTCAGAAAGTATGTTATGTGAGAAGATATTTGAGTTCCTGCCTTATCTGCTTTTGTCCGGTCGCTAGCTGTAATTCTCCAGCAGCAGTGCCACAAATAAAAGTTTCCTTTTTCTCCCGCTATATGATTGTGTCGGCGGCTTCCTTTCCGGTCTCAGAATGCCCGTCCTCTGTACCAGCTCTAAGTTATCTTCTGGGTGCCACTGGGATACTGCCACGACTGCTGCAATCCTGCCACGGGTGCAAAGACACACCGCAAACACAAAGAACACCAAAAGCGGCCGAGTTCAGTTATAAATCAGTGTAATGTAACAAAATAATGGTTACATAGAAATGATATAATACGTCAAATAAGAGTGTACCACAAACATCTTTCATCAAACATGAGAAGAAAGAGCGGAAGTATAAAAGCCAAATGTGTATCTATATATGCACAATGTTAAAGCAAGCCAACGAAGAAGAAAGAAGAACCATAATAAATGTATCATCAAGTAGAGAGGAGGAAAAGAGAAGATAAAGGATCAAACTAATACGTTAGCAATATAGGCGCAATAGATCATAATAGTGAGGGGATATACCAAATATTATCATCATAGTGAACAGACATATTAAATATTTATCATAATAGTGAGAGGATAAACTAATTTATCATAATAGTGAGAGGACATGTTAAAAATTATAACTATATTGAGTGGACATGATGTATAGACAAATAAATGTGAATTGTGACAAATAACGACGGATATAATGTAAATAATTGTGTTATAAATATGACATGAGTTATCACAAATAGGGAGGAACCAAAAGATACCTTATAAATGATAAGAAATTAAAGATGAAGAATAAGCAACCGAATAACCAGAACAGGAAGTACGAAGAAGAAGAAGAAGAAATGTACCTTGATAAATGAAGAGTATATATAACTAGAACAAGACATCAGCATTCCCAAAGTAAGGAACGCACCACGACCAGAAAAGTGACAAAATAAGAATAGTGTCTACCAGATTAATAGTTATGAAACTATCCATCAAGGAATGACATAGTAAAAACCAATATGATAAAAAATCAAGTGTTGAAAACTTAGTAAGTAATCACAGACAATAATAGTGAATACATTATATGAGTGCAACAATAAATAATATAATGACACTACCCCAAATAAGCACCACAAACAATATAAGTGAAATGTTTATAACAAGGGAAGTGAAAAAGTGTTAGCAAATGAAATCAATGATTATCAAGTAAAATACACAAACATTCAGTGTACGAATTGTGATCCAAGATTGTAACACAGACATACTTATTAATACCACCAATTTAATGGAACTGAAAAGAGAAATAATTGCTCAAAAAGACCAATGAAACAAACTATAAAATCCTTGATATGAAATGTGCCTGAATGTCAGAGTAACACAGGACAAAATGTAAATAAATATAATAACTAATGTGTAGTAAACAAGACAATTTGTTGTAAAGAAACAATCCAATGTATACAAGCCAAGATGCAAACCCACAACATGTGTAACATAAATAAGTAAAAAATTAAGTATTGTTGTATAAACATATAGTATAAAATGTGTTAAAATGTGTACAAAGTGTGTAAAACATTGTAATAAACAATAGTAATAACATGTCATAATGACATTACAATATTTAAGCAGAATGTTGAACAAAATAAGAAGTATATTGTTGTCAAATCAGTAACACATAACCTCATTTGGACAGGACCTACAACATAAAATCACACACAATAATTAGATAAAGTAATTACAAGTAATTGTTTAAAACAGAAACCAAATAAAAACAAATGTATAAGACAGTAAATACCTTATAAGCTGAAGGACATAACTATATAAGTCAAATTATTGATACTAAGAATAGAAAAATCAGACAAAATCTCAAGTGACTACAGAGTTACACAGAAAACACTAATAAAACTCGTAAATAGAAAGTAAAGAAGTTTACCAGTAGTGAGAGGAATATTCAATTCAACTATGAGTATACCTAACAATCATTATATAAGTAAATTAATAACAAGAAAATGATAAACCAATTAACTAGACCCATAGGACTAGGTGTATATAACCATTCTACTGCAATTTAAAGAAAGTTCAACTAACAAAAAGTTAGTAAGTACATTAAACAGACAATGTACAATGTCTGTATACGCTTCAATTATTAATAATACATGTAATAGATACTAACAATAACTAAATAAGAGTGACAAAATGACGAAATTATAGCATGGTGTATTTAAACAATGCTATATGTTTAAATAAGACACCATTTGCTGGAGTAAAGTATCAGCAAAGATATAAAGGGATGGTAAGTAACATTTAAATACCGAAAGGGTATAACAGAATAAGACATAATGGTAATATAAGCAAATACAAATGCTAGGACATATATGGCTTGCACGCCATGAATGCATTTTGCTCAAACCATAAATATATTAATATTTTGTGTTAAATAATGGGAGATATGGACTCTAAACATTTAATTATAAGTATTAGAATAATATAACACCGAAATATAGTGGTAAAGACTTATTTTTTATTAAGAACCACTATAAGTGAGTTGTGTGAAGTGAATTAAATTGTTAATGGACGGATTTATAACTTCTTTGGACTTAAAAGAAGGACCCAAGTATCCGCAAAACAATGAGACTATTCATTTATTGATCAGACAAATAATAAAAAAATTATGTATGATATAAGATTTTCTATCATTTCCGAATCGGAATGAACGCGTCACAGGACACTCTCCGACCCAAAACCTGATGCTAAAAATTAAATTTTGTAATGTCACTAAGGCGTTTGGGGTTGAGAGTACAGACTTCTCGACCAATGAGATGACCTGATTTTACTAGACGCGAGAAGAAACTTCGACGAGGAAGATTAATTGTATTCCAACCATCACGGCGAGCGGAGCGTGTAGTAGTCAGCAAGAGAAAATTCAAATTTGTGCGCGTCACCACGTAAATAGTAGTAAACTAACCTCCACTGAGGAGCTGACCCTTTACGTGTGACAGTGCAACGAGTGATAGTGAGAATTATTTAACATCGCCAGTGTATAATAAGGGCAATGAAAAGTGATAATTACAGGGAGTACTATCTATTAACGATATTTAAAAATAAAATGAAATATAATAATCGCCAGTTGGTGAAGATTATATCGAACTACGTTAGTCAAATACGCACCGTACATGACTAACCTAGTAAATGATTGTACATTGACAGGCACAATGAGTAAAAGTTCTCGATTAATTAATTATGTTGTTTAATTAAAATATTTTAATACTTTTTAAGGAAAATAATAAGTGGAGTCAAAATAATATTAAATACTGTAAGCACCACGCCTGAAAATAGACGCTTACTTGACTACCTATAACGTTTGAACCAAGTTAATTATAATATAACCTACGAGAACTATCACTGCCTTTAATTAACAATCTTATCATGCTAAATATGTTTTGAATATAGTATTAAGATTTAAATACTATGAAATAACTTGTTTTAATAACTTACTCTGAACTATAGGTAGAGGTAACCTATAAAGAACAAACATTTCCATGTCAACAAAGAGTCATATCGTAAATTAATAATTCTCTTTGAATAGACTCAGTAATAAGAATTTTTCTATTTAATCAAATACATTTCATTGATAATAATTAAACAAATAATATCATTTTAATGTGTAGCGTTTACGAACACGTGTTACACTTGCTTGAATAATTAGCGAATGTACACCAGTTGTACCATGATACGATAGTTTTGATATCGTATTTGAGGTTAAATATTTTTTAATTTTTGTGTTTTGATTATTCTATATAAATTAATATTATTCATTATAAACATCTTTGTATCTTGTATAATGACAATTCAAAGAACTCATGAAATTTGGTAATAATAATAACCAGAATTAACCTAACAAGTTTCACAATAATATTGTATATCGTATCAGTGTTACCAGCCCTAAGCTGAAGGATTTTCATAAAATAATTAACTTTTTTGTTGTTTTTAAAAAATTATTCATTGTTTTTAAAAGGAATTCAATTTAAATTAATTGATGTTAATAAAATCCTAGTTATCTTACCTGTGAACCGAGCGTATTTATTTCTCTTAAAATAGGCACAAGTAACTTGCATTCAAGGAGCAATTGTTTCCCAAGGTGGCAGCAATATTCTAGCGGCCAGTATTTAAATATTTAATTCAATATTAAATATACTTATCATTTTATTTACTGTCTGCATATCAATGTCAAAGTGAAATATTTTGTGTATTATGTTATGACTTTCCAGTGATATAGAGCCTATTGAGAAGACTGAGGACATTCACCGATGGTAAGTGGGGAGGTAAACACATCAAGAAGCATCAAGAGAACAGTTTTTACAGTCCTTTTAAACAAGCACATAAACTTTATTATAAATATTATTTAAACAACAACAACACCTTCTAATTAAATATAAAACAACAACAACACCAATCATCGTTAATTTTATTACAACGTGACGAACCCAACGGGGGACTTGAAGAGAATAATTTATCATCAAACAAATAAATAAAACAATAAACCATTTGTTTTATTACAATCAGCAATATTAGAGTCCGGTTCGGAGTATTTTGTTATTGTGACTAGCGGGTTAATGGAAATTGATTATTGTGTTAATTAGTGAAAAAATTGTAATAAGGTGACATTTAGTGTTGTGTGTTGGAGAAATGTAACTTGAATTGTTCTACATCAGACACTTTTTTGATTTCTAACTGTTATTTGTGTCTTATGGAAGTTTTTAATTAGTGATTTTATATGGTGTTAGTTATTTTGTCTGTGCTGAATAACACAACAATTCATGAGGCCATCGTAACAGTATTCAATCGTAGCCTTAAGTGGAAATTGATTATTGTGTTAATTAGTAAAAAACTGTAATAAGGTGACATTTAGTGTTGTGTGTTGGAGAAATGTAACTTGAATTGTTCTACATCAGACACTTTTTTGATTTCTAACTGTTATTTGTGTCTAATGGAAGTTTTTAATTAGTGATTTTATATGGTGTTAGTTATTTTGTCTGTGCTGAATAACACAACAATTCATGAGGCCATCGTAACAGTATTCAATCGTAGCCTTAAGTGGAATTGGAAATCAATACTAATATATGTTATTTCTACTGATAAAAGTTGTAATGTGTTTACAATAATTTTCATAAACATATCATATCTACATCAATCGTAGTAGCATATTCTTAACATAATATTACGACGGTCTACTCGCTCGTCTTAGGTACAGTGGAAAAAAATACAAGACCCCAATTAAGTCACTAATCACCAGCTTTATTTTTCACAGATAAACAGTTCGTAATTAACAACACAGTCTCTTAAAACAAATCAAATAAAAATTGTTCACACGCAATAAAATGTCAACTAATATAGAACACAATTGTATTACAATTTTACCGCCCGATTATAAAACACAACACTTCACTAATAACCACTTGAGCGCGCACAGTATCACGCGACAATAAACTCGAAACCGCACTGTAATATATCGCAACTATAACTGAAACTAAGGCCGCTGTCGCCTTGTATTTATACCCCGCTCACACCCAGAACATTCCAAACTACGAGTTGTCTCTACCTACGACGTAATTAATTGCGACCTTGACACAATCAGCGCGGCTTCTGCCTTCCAGAAAAGTCTCGCGAGCGCATGTTGAAATCACGTACGCCACAACATTTAGCCGTATTCCACTGGATCGTTCCAGATAAACGTAGATTGTTTGGTAATGTCGTAACAATAATTTACGTACATCTAATTGTTGTAAAAATCTTCTTCCTTCTTCAGCACTACAGTCCAACGCGAGCCCTGACTTCCAACACTAATCTTCTCCATAGTCTTCTATCCATTGTCATCTCAGTATAACCTCTTACAACCATTGTTCTGGGATCTTCCATTATATCATTCAACCATCTAATCATAGGTCGGTCTTTCTTTTTTGCTTTTATAGGCTTGCACCCTCATGATTTTCTTTGGCATACGCTTATCATCCTTCCGCTATAGGTGATCTAACCATTGTATTCGTTGAACCCTTATAACTTTTACTATGTCCTCTCGACTCAATAGCTTATCTATCTCCAGGTTATTTCTTATTCTCTATTCGCTATCTTCTTTACTGGGTCATTAAACACGTCTTACTATC
Source organism: Magicicada septendecula (assembly GCA_034769895.1). Lineage (NCBI taxonomy): Eukaryota > Metazoa > Arthropoda > Insecta > Hemiptera > Cicadidae > Magicicada > Magicicada septendecula. The sequence continues at coordinate 1,428,100,203 of CM068367.1, read as the reverse complement.
TACCTCTCAAACCTTCTTAGCGTTATTCGTTCCTTTTTTTTGGTTAACGTGCATATCTTGCCTCCATAAGTAACAACCAGTGTAATGAGTGTCTTATATATTTTACTTCCATGTTCCTTAAGGAAATAGAAGTAAGTTATGGTGATAGCAAAAAAATCGTGTTCGAGATTATTGCAGGCTCTGATTGTGCTACACTGAAAACATGGAAAAGTCATTTTTCGAAATGTGTGTGTGTGTGTGTGTGTTTCTGTAGGTTTTCTATGGCAAATGATAACAGCCGCAAATTCAAACATAATCAAATACTTTTTTGCATACAGACCTCATTTGTAGAGTACTCAAGATCTATTGTTTTTGGTGAAGATCAGTTAAGGGAAAGGGGTAGTTTACCAGCAACGTTTTATGTTTTAACAAGGGTATTTTCTATGGCAAACGAAAAGAGCCGCAAATTCAAACAGAATCGAAAATGTTTTGCATACAGCCCTCAATTGTAGAGTTTTCAAAACCTGTTGGTGTTGGTGAAGATCGGTTAATGGAAGGGGGTAGTTTACCTGCAACATTTTATGTTTTAACAAGTGTAAATTTTATATGACGAGCGATAACTGCCGTAAATTCAAAGAGAATCAACTACTCTTTTCCATACCTTTTGGATTATACAGATCTCAAGGTCTGTTGTTTTTTTTTGAAGATGATTAAGGGAAAGTGGTAGTTTACCAGTCACATATTATGTTTTGTATGTAATTTTTTACATAGTATGTAATTTTTTCTATGACGAACGATAACTGCCGTAAATTCAAAGAAAATCAAAAAATGTTCTGCATACAGCACTGAATTGTAGAGTTCTCAAGATCTGTTGTTCTTGGTGAAGATCGGTTAAGGGAAAGGGGTAGTTCACCAGCAACGTTTTTTGTTTTAACAAGGGTATTTCCTATGGCAAACGAAAAGAGCCGCAAAATCAAACAGAATCAAATAATTTTTTAAATACAGCCCTTACTTGTAGAGTACTCAAGACCTGTTGTTTTTTGTGAAGATCGGTTTAGGGAAAGGGGTAGTTTACCTGCAACTTTTTTTTTATCAAGGGTAATTTTTTCTATGGCAAACGATAACAGCCGCAAATTCAAACAGAATCGAAAATGTTTTGCATACAGCCCTGAATTGTAGAGTTCTCAAGACCTGTTGGTGTTGGTGAAGATCGGTTAAAGGAAAGGGGTAGTTTACCAGCAACATTTTATGTTTAACAAGGGTAATTTTTTATATGACGAGCGATAACTGCCGTAAATTCAAATAGAATCAACTACGTTTTTGCATACCTTTTTAAATTATAGATATCTCAAGGTTTGTTGATTTTGTTTAAGATCGGTTACGGGAAAGGGGTAGTTTACCAGTAACGTTTTATGTTTCAACAAGGGTAATTTTTTTATGACGAACGATACCTGTCGTAAATTCAAAGAGGATCAAATAATGTTTTGCATACTTTCCTGAATTGTAGAGTACTCAAGATGTGTGATTTTTGGTGAAGATCGGTTAAGGGAAAGGGGTAGTCTACCAGCCACCTTTTATGTTTTGACAGGAGTAATTGTTACTATGACGAACGATAACTGCCGCACATTCAAACAGAATCAAATACTGTTTTGCATGCATCCCAGAACTCTAGAGGACTCAAGACCTATTGATTTTGGTGAAGATCAGTTAAGAGGAAGGGGTAGTTTAAGTGCAACGTTTTATGTGATAAGTAGTGTGATAAGTTAATTTTTCCTATGACGAACAATAACTGCCGTAAATTCAATCGTAATCAAATACGTTTTTGCATACTTTCCTAAATTATAGAGATCTCAATGCCTGTTGATTTTGGTAAAGATCGGTTAAGGGAAAGGGGTAGTTTACCAGCAACATTTTATGTTGTAACAAGAGAAATATTTTCATGACGAAGATAACTGCCGTAAATTCAAACAGAATCAAATAATTTTTACATATGTGCCTGAGTTGTAGAGGACTCAAGGTCTATTGATTTTGGTGAAGATCGATTAGGGGAAAGGGTAGTTTACCTGAAACATTTTTTGTTGTAACAAGGGTAAAGTACTTAATTTTGATAAATAAAATATCGTGATAAAAAGATCTTAATAATCCACTGTAGAAACGTAGATGTAATATCCATAAATGAAGAGGCTAGTTGAACGGTGTGAGGGTAATTTTCTATAATTGAAAATTATAGTTGTAGCGGGAGGGGATAATGCTTATATGTGTACTACGTTATCGACAACAAAGTAGTAGTTTTTTTTTTTAAATTCCTTCCCGGGCTGTTTGGCCGTAGTCCAATGTTTTATGCAAAACCAGACGTTTCGGCAGTGCCGTCGACTGCCATCATCAGTGAAAATCGAGTGCGATAACGTGTGGTGGTATACGTTAGTGACCACAGTACTGTGGTTAAGGCTGAAGCAATAAGTGGAAAGCAGTAGTTTCTATGGAAACATTTCATTTCGTAAATGATTTTAAATATAAATCTTAGAACATGGAAGTCATCTATGGTTCTCCATACCGATATTTTATTTTTGCGTTGCGGCTAATGAGTTTGCTTCTCAATATTCTGTTGTAATAAACTACTTTTTTCTACGCGTGGTATTTAACAATAGTTTTGCCACATGTACTTAGTTACTTTATATGCTAAAATAACTACATACACAATTGGATGGATTAAATTGAAATGGATATTTGGCCAGAGATTATTATATGAATAAAGACAGGGAGAGAGCAACAAAGACTCGTCTCTGATAGGAAAATAAATAAATCCGCACAGATAAAAATCTACCGCCAGAAGGCCATACGTTTCTACGAATTCATTTTACATTCACATTCCCCTTGATCTTATCAAACGGGGTAGAGTAGCATTGCCTAAAAATGTCGAAATCGTGACCAGACGGTGAATAATTTGAAAGCAAAAGGGATGAGAAAATTGAATCCGTATAACTCTTGAGCAGTAGTTCACCTTAGAAAGGAATCGTCTATGTAATTGGAGTTTCCAAATATACCTGCCTTATGGAACAGCAAAACTACACAGCGACTATATATATATTTCATCACCGCTCACGATTTTGCAAGATATCAGTATATTGGTTTAATAAGCAGGCTGTAAACGCACCGGATAATTTATTTTTATCACTGACACACAGGTTCAGTTGTTAGGTAAAATTTGGCCGTAAGTCGGCAGTGACAACCTGAGCTATGGCAAGCATAAAACTTGGAAAATACCACATTACAGTTTATGTGTTTCTACGTAAACTACAGGTCAAAACTAGGTGCACACGGGAAAAGTTTGCACATTTTGTTTTGCATCTCATTTTCTACGTGGAATCCTCACCTAAGTTAGCTGCGCATGCAATAAATAAAGTAGAGTTCTTTTCCATAAATAAGGTAAAATTAACGCTTTTATGTTAACGTGCGAACTAACCAAAATAATATCCTTTCTTGCTATTGTGAAATCCACGTAAAAACCAACTCCAAGTAAGGTGGGTTGGCCCAAGGGACTATACAGTTACTATACAAGACTCCGTTTTTTTTTTTTTGTGACAGAACTCGTTTTCCACTGGTACTCGTTTTTTCCAATAATAATTGGTTAATTGGTTTTTGTGTAGCTCGCTGGACAATCAACTAAATCGGAGCAGCATAGTGTTTCAATACCGTATAGCTATAAGACACGTAAGTATCGCTATAATGCTTCTTTTGCGTCCGCACCTAGGTTTGATCTGTAGTTTACGTAAGAACACAAAAAACGTGGGTTTTTTCAGGTTTTGTGGTTGCCATAGTTCAGGTTGCCACTCGGAACTATTACTGAAACTTGTTCATTTTTGTTGCTTTATGACAGACTTTGTTTGTGTGGTTTGCGTGGGATTCCTTAATCACTATAATTGAGCACAACGTCCTTAATAGACATTGTTGAGTCTCAGTGAATTGTCTTCTATATATTCTTATATAAATATAATTACTTCACTACCGACTCGGAACACAAAGTTTGTTGTAGATAAAAACGTAAAAGTTTTACCTTAAAGCCTCAACCGGTTTTTGCTTTTAAAAAGCATCTTCAGAGTCTGCCATTGGGCTCACTGTCCGCTTGTTGGCGAGTGTATCGACTTTTGAAAGGTCGATGTTGTGTGTGTGGGGTGTGATATGTTCGAATAATGCGTGTGATTTGAGTTGTCTCTGTTCGTTTAGGATGTCGTTTTTATGAGTTTTTGTGTGTTTGTATATTTCCAGTTGTTCTAGAATGTCTAGTTTTCCAGCTTTTTGTGTATGTGTAGGATTTCCATGTTATTTTCGATGTTTTTGTATGTGTGGTTTGCTTCAGTGAGGTGGTTTGCTAACGTGGATTCTGTAGTGGAGTGTAGTGCCTTTGTGTGTTCAATGTATCTTTGTTTGAAGCTACGTCCTGTCTGGCCTATATAGAATTTGTTGCAATCTGAGCAATTTAGTTTGTAAACACCAGGTAGATCGAAATTGTTTTGTGCTTTGTGTGCGTTCTGTTTTCTTGGTAGTTTTGTATGTGATTCTGTATCCTGCTGTTTTGAATTTGTGTTCGATTTTTTCAGTTTGGTTGTTGATGTATGCTAGTGGTACGAATTTGTTGTTTTCTGTCTTTGTGTGTTGTTTGTTCTGTCTTCTTTTATGTTAGAAGTGACTAAACTGTTCACCTGTCACGACTTAAAAAGGCTCAAAAGTCAGAACTCATTATCTTCTAAGGTTTTCCAGCAATTATTTTCCCTACGGGCTTATCTTGTAAACTGATTTTACAATTCGTTTCAAGGCCATATTTTTTACATTCTGTCTGAATATCCTTCCGTATGTGGCTCTGGCTGACACTATAAGCTTTATTTAAATATAAGCATTGTATTATACACATTCAACGTTATGTTTCCTCAACTATGGATTTTATTTATTTCAGCAGTAAACTGAAAACCAAAAACCGTTGTCACTAAAACTCACAAATAAAAACACCACGTATTTTTGATTTGCACTAAGAAATAGGACAATTTACAAATAGTACACTTCTTCTTTTCCACATCGTAATATATCGATACAATCGCATATTATAAACATAGAAAATGTTCTGTAGGAACAGATAAAGATACAGTTCCGATATCGCTAAATAGCATTTGTTTATTTACTTGTTACTATGGTAATTAATTCTGGTCTCCATGGTGTTTTGGAACCTTTATACACGTTAAAAAAATATCATAATTAAAAGAGCCTGAATCGTGAGAACAGGGCAGAATATCGAATTTCATTTTAGACGGTGTTTTTGTCTGTGTCAAAGATTACCTTTGAAAAATGTGGTGCCAATCAGCGTAACGGTGTGGATTTGCATTCAATACAAATAAACGGTCAGACTTTGAGTTTTATATATATAGATAAGGTAAATTTAGTTTACCAATTCTTCCGGCGTTAAACTTTAAACATCATTATTTGTTTTCAAGATTAAGTAATTATTTGAATATTATAAAATGGATTAATTATGGTTTTGTCATACTTAATTAGAAATATAATTATTAATTCTTTTACCTTACTTTACTTATAAATTTCGTAGTTTGAAAAAAAATTCAATTCTGTTCCAACAGTAATATATTTTAAATCAGTAGGGAACAAAACAGTGGGTTAAAAGTTTAAAATTAGAAACTTTTGGGTACCGCGATTTCTGTTGCTGTGAAGAGGGAGGGACTGGAGTAAGCGCATAGCAAACATAATCAATTGCACACACGTATACAGATCGTGATCCCGATTAACGACTTTGAAGTGTTTAACAACAGAACTGAGCTAAACAAGGGTAAGGGTAAAACATACACGTACACATACACCTTGCCTGGCTTAATTGAGAAACTTTCCTATGCTTTTGCGCTGGTTTTCTGTTTGGCCCTTCAAAGGAAAATATTCATTAAAGCCAAAAAAAGCAGCAATACACTTCCAAAGCTGTGTTCTAATCGGATTTTTAACGTCAACTTTCTTGTATGTATGCGCTTGCCTCTAGGAATAAATGTGTAGATACTTTACCCCTTGTATGTGTAAACAAATGGTATGACACTTTGCACTTACTTATATAAAATGGAATTCTATTCTTCTTTACTAGATTACACCATTTTTTTCTGCTTACAACTCACCTTCAGTGCGCTTCGGGTTAACATGCAAACTAAAATTACACATAGAATACAACATGTTTTTAAAATCATACTAGCTTTTTGTGAAATTCATAAAAAAAGCAACTCGAAATTGCCTGTTATTATACGCTACATGTGTCCGTTTTTGTGACTTCTTTTCTAGCAGTTCTCATCACGTCAATAGTTCACGTTTTTTTGTGCGCATCACAGACATTAATAACTGGATTTCTGTTAGGCCCTTCAAAAGGAAATATTCATTTTAAACTCAAACAGAAGCAGCAATCAACAGTCTGATTTTTAACGTCAACTACTTGTATATGTGAGTTTGCGTCTTGCAAAAAATGTGTAAATCATATAAGTAAACGAATAGGATTACACTTTGCACTTACTTACATAAAATTGACTTCTATCGTTCTTTACTTGATTACGCTGTTATTCTAGTTGTCACTCAACTTATACGCCGCTTTAAATACTTGTATTGACGCGGTGTTTATGGTTGCTTAATATGGCTGGCTGGCACAGATCGCTTGCGTCTACTTTTAATGCAAGTCTTCTGGTGTAAAGTTTATTTTTACAACATCCAATTTACAAGTTTTACAATAGGGCTTATAAAACTCTCTCTCTCTCTCTCTCTCTCTCTCTCTCTCTCTCTCTCTCTCTCTCTCCTATGGCGCTACAGCCCAAGTCGGGCCCTGGCCTCCACCAATCTCCGCCTCCAATCCACTCTATCCACTGCAACCCTCCTCCAGTTTCTTATCCCCATGTCTCTCGCGTCCTCTGCAACGCCATCTTCCCACCTCTTCCTCGGTCTACCTCTAGGTCTCGTTCCCTCCCGTGTACCCAGCAAAGCCCTCTTGGGGTTCCTGCCATCCTCCATTCTCATAACATGTCCGGCCCAACGCAATCTTTGAATTCTTATAAATTTTGAGACTGGTATCTCTTTATATATTTGATACAGTTTGTTGTTGTATCTCAGTCTCCACGAGCCATTTTCTTGTATTGGGCCTATAATGCGTCTGAGGATTTTCCTTTCAAAGGTGTCTACTATGTCGACTCTTTTCTGTGTGATTGCCCATGCCTCACACCCGTAGCATAGCACCGGTCTGATGACAGTCCTATATATTTTCATTTTTGTTTCCCTGTGCACATCCCCAGACCTAAATGATGGCAGCAATGCGAAGTACGCCTTGTTAGCCATGGTGATCCGTCTTTGGATCTCCGGCTCCTCTGATCCAGTCTTTGCTAGATTCACTCCGAGATACGTGAAATTGTCCACCACCTCAATTGTGTCCTCCTCTATCTCGATGTTGTTATGAACCTGGTCCCTTCTTGTTTGGATAAGCATTTTTGTTTTATCCATATTTATGGCTAGCCCAACTTCCTTGGCTTGTAAAACTACCGTTGTTATTAATTGTCAATATTTCAGTAACTGGGAATCGCAAGCCTGGATAGTAGAAACTCATTGTTGGAATACGATTCCTTCATTTCCAAACGTCATCATCATCATCTTTGAAACACGGCATAGGCAAGGCGCTACCCGTTCCGACTTCAAGAATCCTCCAGCCATCTCTTCTTGGGTCTGTCCACACACCTGTGTCCTACAGTTTTGTATTTTCAGACTTGTTTGAACAGTCTTGAATCTGACATTCTTTCTAAGTGTTATTTCCACAGTTGTTTGTAATCTTTTAGATTTTCATTCAAGTTAAAAACGTGTAACGTTTCTTACGGCTTCATTCTTAATGCGGTCGAGTTTCAAACACATTGAAGCCCTCTTAAGAACGCCATTTTTAAAGCCTGTATTTTATTGGCTACTTTCTTGGTTTTTAAAGTAATTTTCCTTTCTAAATTTTGAAATTATATCTCATCAAATTTTTCCTTCTAGGATCTGAGAAATTGTCTTACTTTTTCTCCAGAAGAAACAACTTCTGACAAAAAAACATTGGTTCAGACGTTATGATAACTGCCTTATTTCCTCATCAAAAATGTTATAATTTGCGAGGAACCTACCAATTGCACGCTATATTTTTCGTTGAACACCTGACGTGAAAAACATCTTCATCACCTTTTTAATTAACTAAAGATTATTGGCTACTGGAGGAAATTCGAAAATAAAATACTGGTCCTCTAAATCCTCATGTTTGGTACTATGCGCTTGTAGCTCGCTATTTCCGAATCACTTTTCCACTCTAGACACAATATGATGCTAGTGCCCTAAAATTTTTAAATTTCTAAAAATAATCACTAAATTCAGATTTAAGTTACAATTTACTTTAATTTCATACACCATATAAATTTTTGCGATTTTATAAAAACTGTCACACACTTTTGGACTCTGGCGTCGCAAAATTTTAAAACATGAACGCTAAATTTACATTTTGCTGGAAGTTTTCTTTATTTTTTTAACGCACTTAGACTTTTGAAACTTTTACAAAATTTAAAACCCATCACATTTTTCCTTTTGGCCTCTGTTTATTGGAAGTGGGGGCAACCCAATCTAACAATAGGATTCTGTAGGGTAAACAAATGGACAAGAATGTCAAATTTGTCGTAATTTGGCTTATGGGTTCAAAAGGTTCGTGACACATATCCCGAATAGACTGACAGACAGATAGACAGATAAACAGTCGACTTGCAACAGAGATGTCGTTTACCTCGTTCATTAGGTCTAATACACTTAGAGTGATTCTGCGCAAAAAACATTAAAATTCAAGCACTATACCTAAGGCGCTCATACGCTCTCTCCTTCTCTTCGTCTCTCTTTCTCTTCCTCCTTTCCTTTGTCTTCCATCCTTTAAGACCTGATATCCCGAAAAATATTAACTTGTGAACAAGCACAGATAAATTAATATTTCTTGTATTATTTACTGTTGTCATCATCTGTACACGTGAGAAAAGAGCAACTCTGAATTGTGTGCGTTTAAAAGTAATTAAATCAGAGTTAAACAGATCTATTGTGTTGGAATATTATGAAAGTCGTCACCATAATTATGGTTTATATCAAGTTTAATTATTTTGGATCACGTTAGCCAGTTAAATTACCTGGGTTGTAATATTTCATAAGGAACTGATATTGTTTGGGATAGTAAACTAACAAAATTTAGACGCATCTGTGGAACGATTCATAGGTACCTAAAAAGCTAAAACACCAAGGATACCCGTATGAAATTTTATAAAACTGTGGCCGTTCTCCACATTCCTGTATGCTAGTGAGACATGGACTCTTGGTAAAAGGGACGTGCAGAGGATTTAGGCAGCCAAAATGAAGTTTCTAAGAAGGACGCAAGGTTGTTCCCTCTTGGATCGGAGAAGGCACCAGGATATTGGACGCTATTTAAACATTATATCATTTGCGCAAGGAGATTAAAAAGTACAGAAGGAGATAGTGTGAACACTTGAATTACATCCCTGATATTCGTCTACCTTTAACTGCCTTGGGTTATCACCCTACTGGGAAGAGAGATGTCGTTAGACCGAGGAGGACATGGATTCCGGAACCGTCTAAGGCACAGTCCTTTGAGTGGTGATGTATGATGATATTTTTTGATTTACCTTATACAAAACGTTTCCTTTAACATCGTTATAGTCAAAGTTTTTATAGTATATTATACACCCTGTTGCCTAAAATTATATTAGGCATGTTCAGCATAATTTTATTTAAATGAATATAATTGAAGGAATAATATCCGTTTACCTGTGGCTGCCTTGGGTTATCACCCTACTGGAAAGAGAGATGTCGGTAGACCGAGGACGATATGGGCTCCGAAATAGGTATCAGGCCTAGTCCTTGGAGTGGTGATGATGATGATCACGATCATGATGATCAAGTTAATCGAATTCACACCTTTCCCACAGTACTGTGGTAAAGGCTGACATTAACAACTCGCGTTCAGGTTGTCTGGAGTTCTTTTAATTTCACTGATGATGGCAGCCAGTGGTGCTTTCGGAACGTTTGGTTTGTCTGTAAACCGTAGACCACAGGCAGACACTTTTAATACAACTGACACGGCCCGTAAAAACCTTACCACAATTTCATCGAACTCAGTTATAGTAAATTTTTCACAATATTATTGGCAATAATTGCAACTTGAGTATGCTGTCTATGATGCTGGATGGTTTTAATTAGGCCCTACATAGTACCTGCACATTCTGTCCCGCCGCTAAACAACAAGCAACAATTCCGTCTCCTGCGAACTGAGACGTCACTTTGTATAATATTATTAAGTGTGCAGTTAGTTTCATAATTAATTCAAGCGAAACTTGACAACTTACTTGTCTGTCTCTCGTAACTATGTTAATTAATCCGTCGCGTCGGAGTCGTCTGGAAACTGCCAGTCATTGACGTCCTCGTACTCTTGTCTACATCACCGACAACTACAGACAAGTTGTCAATTAATGTAAGAGAAAATCGTTGTATTATTTAAATGGATTCTAAAGGGAATAACTTAGAAATTTTCACTTTTGTCGAGATGCCTGTTTTATTAAAATTTCGACGTTTCTGAATAAAATTCAATAAAATTTATGATACAAATAAACTCATCATCATCATCTATCTGTCCAGGATTAAGCAGGTTGCCTGTTCCGGCTTCATTATCTCCGTCTCGGTTTCCCAATATTTCTTCTTCCGGTTGGGTTATAATTCAGGATTTTTCTTGGAATTCTTTCTGCAGACATGCGCATAACATGCTCTTTCTATCTTTTTTTTTATAGTTTTTCGCTAGTTCCGTTACTGGTTGTACTTTCAATTCCTGTCTTATATCTTCGTTTTTTATGTGATCTAATCTTATACAACCTTTCACAGATCTAAGATATTTTTCATTTCAGACGTTTCTATCTGTCAATAATCTTCCTGCCTTGGTGCCCATGATTCGGACCCGTATAATAGCATGGGGACTGCCATCACCTTATAGAATTTTAAAAATAAACTCGTAAACACATTTTATAAATAATATAAACTACGCCTGGACACAGTAAAATTATTTCAATTTTAAAATTGTTCTAATCAGTTGTTAGTCGTATTAAAAGTGTTTTACGGCCTGTTTGGCCGTGGTCTGCGGTTTACAGACAAACCAAATGTTTCGACAGCACCACTGGCTGCCAACATTGGTGGAATACAAAAAATTCGAGACTACCTGAACGCGGGTTGTTAACGTAAGGCCCACAGTACCGAACGTTTCGGGAGCACCACTGGCTGCCATCATCAGTGGAAATCAAAGAATTCGAGACTACCTGAACGCGGGTTGTTAACGTCAGCCTTTACCACAATACTGTGGTACTGACGTTAACAACCCGCGTTTAGGTAGTCTCGAATTCTTTAAATTCCACTGATGATGGCAGCCAGTGGTGCTGTCGAAACGTTTGGTTTGTCTGTACACCGTAGACCACGGCTAAACAGCCGGTAAACACTTTTATTAAAATTTTTTCCCTTCAACAATAAGTATTTTATAAAAGCCTTAACCGAAAATGATGCGGTTTCCACTTTGCAAAAGGAGATATTTTGTGCTTCACGTTGGCAACTCTGAATTAAATATAATGGCTAAACATAGTCTATGTTTTGTTGTTGTGGTATAATTTTCAAGTCAGGATATTGAATGGATAACTAAAATTTGCCCGTCCCTAAATAACTTAATATAATGTTAAAAGACTGTACTTAGTTTATATAGCATTAAAGAAACATATTAAATTCATATTTATCTTTAAGACTACTTGCTAAAATTTTCTTGTTTCAAAATTTTGCATTCACTATTAGTAATTAATGCTTGATGCCTTTACTTGGTGAAAATCCATTGTAAATTGTATTAAAAAAAAAACAATAAAATAGTTTTAGTGATTTCACTCGTCATTTATTAAAATTATATGTCCATGACAGCTGTTTCGGCAGCACAGTGCCTTCATCAGATGGTGTAAGCTGACTAATTTTCGTACAATATAATACAGAATATAAAATATAAGGCAAAATATAAGGTATTTTAAAGTGTTACTCCGTACAAAAATTACATTGCAGAATATAAGTGCTTAACGGAACCTAGCCTCATAGATCACCTGTTAAATAAAAAATTGTATTCACAAGCTTTAAAACTAGTTTACCCTCCCTCAACACAGATTAAAAAATATCACACTCTCACTTACATAGGTTCTGTTTCTGTTAATATTGGTAAATATTTCACACAAAAGAATGTTAATATAGCTTTTAAGACGCAGTCTTCATTGGGAAAATATATTAAAAATAATAAGAGTAAAACAGATAAACTGCAAAAGTCTGGTGTATACAAATTATCCTGTGGGTCTTGTAATAAAGTCTATATTGGACAAACAGGTAGATCTTTCGAAAAAAGAATGTATGGTCACAATTATAGTTTTAGATATAATGATGGCAAATCAAATTATGCAAATCACCTGTTAGAAAAAGACCATAGTTATAATGACAATTTTAAAATTTTACATTTATCTGATAAAGGTCCAAAGCTTGATTTATTAGAAACCCTTGAAATTAATAAACACAAATATTTAAATGTATTATTAAATGATCAGTTAGATCTAAATAGCTCGCCTTTGCTCAATTTGTATAAGTAGACTTGGTTTATGTTATGTTATATGTTTGTGTAATGTGTATTAAATCTTATTGACACGAGATTACTATCGCTCTCTAAACAATAGCAATTGCATTATATTTTATATTCTGTATTATATTGTACGAAAATTAGTCAGCTTACACCATCTGATGAAGGCACTGTGCTGCCGAAACAGCTGTCATGGATATATAATTTTAATAAATGACGAGTGAAAATCACTAAAATTATTTTATTGTTTTATTTTTTTAATATAATTCACTATTAGTTGAATAAATTATTTTTCATTATTTCCCATATTTTCTTACAAATCTTAAAATTTTGTGAATTATTATAAAGGAGGGTTTTAGACGTTTTCTTCTAATTATTGCATCGTGGACGTCAACGGAAAACACACAAAACTACATAGAAGCATGTAAAATAACTGTGTTACGAAAATTAAAGCTTTAGATGGGAAGAGGCGGTGTTGTGACAATAAGAAATACTCTAGGCGTAGAAAGACTGCACGAGAAATTGCAAACTAAAAGATAAAATATTTTGAATGGGATAAACTGTAGAAGGACGGCTAAAGTGAAATTGAAAGTGTGACCGGAAAACAAAGGAACCATGAGAAAGTAGCAAAGTGACAAAACAAGTTTACAGCTGATAAGAGACAACTGCGATACAAGCCAAAATAGAGAATTCTACTGAGCAGAATGTGTTAATAAGGAGTGAGAAGTCGGAAAGATTTTTTTTTTTGTTATTTGAGAGGACCGATTGGTCCTCTCTGGCTGTTCTGGAGCAAGCTCCCTTAAGCCGTGTGAGAATGGTTGTGTGGGTACGTTGCGAACGCAAGAGGTGACCGGCCGATGAGAAGGTGGTGGTACCAGCGTAGAGAGGATGTTAGTGTTCAGGTGTGTGTAGCCTCTAGGAGAGGGTGTGGGGTGTGATCAGTCCCAAACGTATAGACTCTATAGCCAGGGTCGTTCAGCGATTGACGCTAGAGATGGAAAGAAGCGTCGTAGTGGCGTCGTGGGCGTTTGGGGGAACAGGTTGTTGGGTTATAAGATTGGAGTCTTGACTCAAAGTAGAGGGTGTTTTGTTTTTATTTTATTTATTTATTCCAATCACGTTGATGAAGTAGAACGATGCGGGGGGACTTTTTTTGTGGCCACATGCAAGCGCTAGACGGGTCTAGGGACCCTTCTGTTTTGTGGTCTTCGACGTGGTATCCGGGGCGAGGGTTCGTCCGCAAGAGTCAGGAGACGGTTCACGAGGAAGTGAGAACGCCGGGCATTTTGGTCTGGTCTATTAAATGGGGGGGTGAGGGTGTGTAGTGTTGTTCTTGTTTTCGCTGTTGTGGCGTATTTCCAATGTAGTTTCTGTAGGAAGGTGTCAAGATCGGGGAAATGTTTGTTGAGGGCACATAAAGCCGTATTAGGGGTTTTGGTGATGGGAGGACGGCGGTAAATTGAGCGCAGGACCCGCCGTTCTGTGATACTGTATGGTTTGAGTTTATTTGTCTCAGTCGTCAGCAGGATCGGGTGTGCTTAAGTTAGTATTGGTCTTATGCATGTAGTGTAGATCCTGCTGAGTAGTTCACTGGAGCAGCGGTCGTTTGTGCTTAGTGTGTGTAGTGCTCGGATATGGGCTCGTGCTTGGTCATTGGTTATCTGGATATGCTGTCGCCACGTCAGTGTTTTGTCTAGGGTGTCAAAGTCACGCAGTGACGGAAACGATAGTTTTAAGCCATACAGCAGTTTTGCAGTACGCCAGTGTACTATATTGCATATGCTGCGCCGTGCATTGTGTAAATAAGAACATGGTTACTGGAAACGGTCTGATTTTAAAAATCATTATTCTACAATGTGTGTGTGTGTGTGTGTGTGTGTGTGTGCGCGCGCGCGCTCTCTCTTTAAAGATACGTTGAATGAAACCTAAAGGTAAAGAAGCAAGAAGAAATCAGACAAGTTTACCAAAATAATAGTTTTTGTTGGTTGCAGTGTGGTGGATATAAAAATCAGTTGCTCTTTTTTTGTCGTCTGACTCACTTTGTCGGAGGGAAGGGCAATGTTTGCACAGATTGTCAAAAGCCAACGTTGGCTATAATAGGGAATGTTGGAGAAAAGTGAAATGCAATTTAGTAAATTGAGCGTGCTAGGTGCAAGTAATAACATTTGGTATTTATGTGTTGCCGATAGAGAATATTAGGTTAGGTTTAACGCAGGCTACAGCTGCTATTGTGGTCAACGTTTATGAGGTTGTGAGCGTTTAGTGATAGGCATCAGAAGTGATCTCATAACTTTCGTAAACTTGACCAAACTTAACGCCTGTCTCACTCTACTTGTACTGTAAGAACAAGTTCTACATTTTCATAAGAAAGTACTACAGTTTTAAAAGGAGTTTTCGGAAATCTTCCACTAGCCTTCACCGCACTACATTTTCGATGTTTTTAATATGCGTTTGTATTAACATACTACGATGTGACAAAGAAAAAGTGTACTAATTGTAAAGTATTCTTACGACGGTCTACTTGGTCGTCGTAGATACAGTGGAAAACAAAATACGATACCACTTAAGTTACTAATCACCAGCTTTAATTTTCACAGTAAACATTTCATAATAACAACACAGTCTCTTACAACAAATCAAATAAGAATTGTTCACACGCAATAAAATATCAACTAATATGAAATACAATTGTATTACAATTATACCGCCCGCTTATAAAACACAACATTTCACTAATAACCACGCAGTAATATCGCCCGACAATGATTCGAACCGCATCGTAATATATCGCAACTGTAACTGGAACTGAACGTCGTCGAGTACTGGTAATTTCCCCCCCCCCAAGAAATACTAGATTATTCCATACTGCGCGTTAACTCTACACAACGAGGTAATTAACTGCGGCCTTCACACAGTCCAAGCGGCTGGCGGCTTCCAGAAAAGTCTCGCGAGAGCATGTTGAAGTCACGTACGCCACAACATTTAGCCGTATTCCACTGAATCATTCGAGATACACTTAGATTGTTCAGTGATGTCGTAACACTATTATACTTCTTAATGTAATCAAAAAATACGTGTCGTTTTAATTTGTATCATTATGTAATTATGGTTTTGTTTTCTAGCTTACTGTTCAAGGACGTAAAAGTCATGGTTGGTGAAAATATGGTATTTAATGTGTCCACACAATGCTTGAAGGAGAGAAATATTAAAAACAAAGACCATAAAGTATTTTTAAGTTAAAATGATATCTAAATGTAAAAAAAACTATTAATTATAAATAGTAAGATTAAAAAAACATATTAATAAATGATAACAAGATTTATTTGTTAGTTAGTCAATATTCTCTTATGTTATTCAGTAAAATCTCAAAATCTTCAAAACTTTACTGGTAGCTAATTTTGTGCGGAATACAAAAAAAAAAAAAAAAAAAAAAAAAAAAAAAAAAAAAAAAAGGGGACATAAAGTATCCCGCCTTCCTTCGAGTTGGTTGCTTTTCCAGTCATCTGCGCAAAACAAATAGTTATTAATGTCTGTGATGCGCACAAAAAAACGTGAATTTTTGAAATAATGAGTACTGCTGGAAAACAAGTTCTCACAAAAGGGACACATGTATAATAACAGGCAATTTCGAGTTAGGTTTTTTATGAGTTTCACAAAAAGCGAGTATGAGTTTAAAGATATACTGTTTTCTATGTGTAATTTTAGTTTGTATGTTACCCCGAAGCCCAATAAATGTGAGTTGTAATCAGAACAACGGTGTAATCTAGCAAAGAAGAATAGAATTCAATTTTATATAAGTAAGTTCAAAGTGTCATACCATTTGTTTACACATACAAGAGGTAAAGTATCTACACATTTATTCCGAGAGGCAAGCGCATACATACAAGAAAGTTGACGTTAAAAATCCGATTCGAACACAGCTTTTGAAGTATATTGTTGGTTTTGTTTGGGTTTAATGAATATTCCCCTTTGAAGGGCCCAACAGAAAGCCAGCGCAAAAGCATAGAAAGTTTCTCAATTAAGCCAGGCAGGTTGTGTATGTGTGTGTTTACCCCCTTACTCAGCTCTGTTGTTAAACACTTCAAAGTCGTTAATCGGGATCACGATCTGTATACGTGTGTGCAATTAATTATGTTTGCTAATGCGCTTACTCCAGTCCCTCCCTTTTCACAGCAACAGAAATCGCGGTACGCTCAAGTTTATAATTTTAAACTTTTGAACAGCCAGCACTTTGTCTATGCCGTGTTTTGAAGATGGTGAAGAAATTGCTTTTTGAGAGGCAATATTAGTAAGTATTGACAGAAAATATGACAATTTGTTATATAATGTGTAATGTAAATGGACCTATAGTACACATAGACACACAACTTCATACACATCTTTTTGCGTTAGAATATTATTAGCATTTCTAAAGCACGTAAACGTGTCAACACAGGTGGACGATTCTGCTCACCGGGAACATAAACTTATACACACACTGGCTGCAAATGGTCGCAGTAGCTAGAGGACACTCATTTCTTCCCGTAGGCAATAATCTCAAGTTGATTAGTAAGTGATGTAGACGTTTTTCCCGTCAGGTTTTAAAGGAACACACATGGCGTGTCATTGATCGGTTCCTCGAACGTTATATGGTTTTTAACGTGGAAGTAGGTATATTATCACAACATCTAACGCAATCTGTTTTGTCAGGAGTTTGTTTTTCCTGTAGAGGCAAATTAAGCAAATTCTCTCGAATCCTAGCATAACAGCATTAGAAAGGCTATGACGTCCAAGGCCTTGCAAATGGCGTTCATAGGAGGCGTTAGGAGTTACAAACTCGTACATATAAAGAATGAAGGCATAAGAGAAGAGTTATAAGTTTTTAACTTGAATGAAAAATTAAAAGATTACAAAGAACGATGGAAAAATACGTAAAAAGAATGCCAGTTCCAGACTAACCAAACAAGTTTGAATGTGTAAACCTATAAGACACAGGGGTGTGTGGGTAGACCCAAGAAGAGAAGGGTAAAGAAACTTTGGAAGCGGAACAGGCAGCACCTTGCTTATGCCGTGTTGTAAACATGATGATGATGACCATTAAAAGAAAATCAACGGGGGCTGTGTCGGAGCCACGGCCGCAAATCTTCAGAGCGTAGAATACGTCTAAGTGCTTTAGGGTTGCTAATGTGGTATGAAAAAAAGGAACAAACACATATTTAGTTTTACAAATTACAACATATTATATGCAAAATAATCACACAAGTTAATTAGTTGGTTCAAGCAAGACTTTATTTATAATGGGCCTATGATAGGAGAAGTAGCTGATATAAGGTAAGATATCAACGCTGATGTTTCTGGTGAAAGTCAAATCAATGGTGGTGTTACCCAGCGTAGTCGGTGGCATCATCAGAAATACGTATAAACATACATTTTATAATCGCTTAAGACAATTACAAAATATATAGACGTATCTGTATAAAAAATTACAAAATATATCTTTAAAAACTGCAGGAACGGATGAAGGTATAGGCTAGTTCCGATGCCGGTAAATATCATTTATTTATTTACTTGTTACTATGGTAATTAATTCTGCTCTCCATGGTGTTGACTCGACTTCAGTATTTATTTCCTTGTCTTTTAAGCGTTGGCGATAAATCCTCTGACGTTCGGCATTGGTCATTTTGGGTTTTTTGAATTCCCCATGATTTTCTCTACTCTCCTGTATGCGTTTACGATACTTTTGAGCACGTTTAGCATCCATATACCGCGGCATTTTGTCCAAACACACGATTTTTACAAATAGAAATACAATTATTCAAACCTCTTAATAACATCACCGCTATTACGGTACACTATGTAGATAGTACCCGATGAGACAATTTTAACGACACCTCACTCAACGTTCTATCGCATCGGAAACCGCAGAAATACTAATATTAGTGCGCGCCGAGCGGCGCAAAACATTTCTATTTCTCCCCCCGCTCACCACGCGGTGGATGATGCAATAGCCCGCTTATATGGTGCTGTTTATTATCTTTGTTCCTTTATCTGTCGAATGGTACCCCATATAAGCGTGAATCTTTTGTCGTTTAGATAATATTTCAATTTTAACGTGACGTGAAAACGTAACGCTCGATTTTCTGGTTGGGGGTGCCTATTGCTGGCCTGAAAGGTAAGACGTATTCTACGTCAAAATTAACCAAAGTGTTGAAAAATGAGAGGCAGGCTTTTTTCCCTTAGCGCACTGCCTTTATACTGATTTGTCTTAATACGAAATCTAGATAAAATGTTGAATTTTCAAAGCAGTGTTTGAGTCATTACCTTTCATTAATACCGTGTAAGTTCATCTAAAAATACTACTGCAGTGTATTATCAGACAAATGTGTGTGTATGTTTCGTGAGAACGCCACGTATTATAAAACTATTTACATTTGCATGTAAGTTTTGCTATTAGAGTGGGTGGCTACTTCTTAATACTGTATTGAAGATTTACTATATTTACCCTGCTTATATCTCCCGGATAAAATATATTATTGATTTACAAAGCACATGACATCTAGCTTTATTTCAAGAAGTACGAAATGCAAAATTTGCAAAACACTTATCAGGCCAGTGCTGATGTATGCTTGAGAAACCTGGAAAATGACAAAAAGAAAAGCGAGAGAAATTTACGTTGCTGTGAAAGACGAATTCTAAGAAAAAAATATATAGAAGAGTAAAAGAAAATGGAATGTAGCGCAGGCGCTATAATTATGATCTATACCATCTTTACAAAGAACCAAACGTTGTCAGGATAATCAAAATATACAAGCTAAAGTGGGTTGGGCACATGGAGAGAATGAATGAAGGACAGCCTACGAAACATATTTTCTACCAGAAACCAATCAGTTGTAGAAGAAGAGGAAGACGTCGAAGTAGATTCAAAGACCAGATAGAGGAGGACCTCGCAAAGCTGACATAAGGAAATTGAAAGTCAGGGCATGCAAATAGGGAGGAATGGAATCGACTCTTGGAGCAGGCCAAGTCCCACCAAGTGTTGTAGAGCCACGGCTGATGATCAAGTTGACCTTACCTATGCCGTGATGTGAAAATGACGACGAAATTGCTTTTGAGGGGAAATATTAGTAAATATTGACAAAAAAACATGACAATTGGTTATGTAATGGGTAACGTAAATATGTCCATAACACACACACAGGTGTGTACACACGTTTTTGCGTTAGAAAAATTATTAGCACTTTTATTATGTAAAGGCGCCAACACTCTACCGGCGGACGTAAAATTATACACACTGGTTGCAAACGGTCGTAGTAGTATTGAGCGGTAACTAATTTCGCGTATCTTGCAACCATATCACGTGTCTTAATGCACTTTGTGTGTAACAAAGCGGTCACTGCAGTTTCGAACACACACATTTAACTCCCACACTTACCAATTGATTGTAATGTACGCGCAGATAGAATTTCACATCTTTTGACTAGTTGTCATGTCATAAAGTATAAATTAGAAGTTTTAAATGCAGCAGATTGCATTACAATGTCATCATGGTAAACGTATTAAGCCTCAACATTACGATAATCCCGAATATCGTTATACTCTATTGAATGGAGTAAGTAGGTTTGTATTCAGCGTTTCCTGTTAGTGTGTCAGCGATATGATGGCACTAATTAGCTACAATGGCAATACAGGGCTTCAGTGAAACTAAGCGCGTTCAAAACGGCAAATTCTATGATACAATAAACAACAAGTAAACAATAAATGATAAATAAACAATACACAATAAACAATAAATACGATACAATACGATAAACAATATTCATTATATATAGCCGAATATTAGTTTGACTACGCGGTCAGTTATAGTTCGGCAGTGCGCACTGTTACGTGGATTGAGTTCTATCGTACTCATTGTGTTATGTGTTTGTGTACTGATGTGTTTTAATTATTATACTCTTGACACGTTCGTTATGAACTAGAAGAAAAACGATTTTACCTGATGATGGGAACGTGTTCCCGAAACATGTCGTAAGACGTCACAGACGTAGTCGCAGCACGGATAAAGAAAAAGGTATTTATTAATTTCAATAAACAATAAATGATTAAATACAATGACCCAAAAAATATGTTATACCAAAGGAATATAAGGAAAAAATGCTTTACGGTAGACTTGCACAAGCCAAAGAAATGTTTACCTAGAAAGAAAATTAATTACTTTACAATGACGGGTTATAAATAAGGACAAAATGACTGAAATCATGGCATCGGAGTATCTCGGTAAGCAGATGCAAAACATGGGCAATGAGGAAAGTTGTTAGACGGACAAAAAACGTTTAACCCTCCTATAGTGTAACGTTAAAATTATAAGATCTAGGAAAACTAACAAAGAGACTCAACCCATCTTTGTTACAATGTCTTCTGTATTTTGATAAAATAAAGTAAAAGGGAAAGTAACAATTAACAGGAAGGAAAATTTTGTAGAGAAATGCAACAAGTTTCTAAGTAATTGTTGAAAGTCTTGAATTAATTGTTTCCCTGATAGAGTGCAGCAGAAGAGGAAAGCACCGCAATAAATAATGGCCACTGACTAAAATTCCTGAGAGGTATTTTTTAGGTTTTAAGTTTTAACAATTACCTAGGTAGGAGTGCCTTTTTACATCTGGTTAGGCCAGACATGTTTTGAAATTATGATTTCCGCTAGTATATAATCTAAATAAAAGCTAACTGAAATTGATTCAATCACATGAAACCGTTTAAACAGCAATGCCATTCCGATATTCTGACCACTTCAAATAAATCACAATTAATTTTCTTAACTCTACCATTAATTGATAATTTAAATGTGTACTATAGTGTATACGTGGGCTATAGTATAAAATGTGTAATATAGTATATATATATATATATATATATATATATATGTATACATATTTTAACGGTTGTTACATTTAGTCACCCCCCACCCCACCCCGGAATGTGTGTCTTGATCCGGGGTCGATGCGAAGTAAAATAGACAAGCGTTAGCTCGCTGGGGGTATGTGGGGACTTACTGGGAAAAAGGGGGGGGAGTAGTGAGTCAGTAGCGAGTGAACGGGGCTTTCTGTCTGTAGCCTGGCATCTGTGTACAATTACAGCTGTGTAATCCATTCTGCCTTACGAGGCTGTAAGTGTGTGGCGGTACTACACTTTGAGACAGATTCAGTGAACGACAGGGTAGGTCACGGTGCGAGTTCCCAAAACTGTGAGTTTGGCACCGTACTGCTGCTTCGTGAGTCGCCAGGAACATCTCAGTACCTGACGGTTGGGCACCTCCTGGGATGCAGGATATCAGGTGCCCCCTAACTAATGTTACAGTCTGGGTAACTAAGCCGTAATAGAAGTTTTCTACATGAAGCATCTATTATCAAAACAAAAATAAACAATTTAATTAGTTGGGACTAACTCTGGTGGTGTGTGTTTGACATAGTGAACGAGACCGTAGTTGATCACTCTAAATGTACTACTTTAGGCTATAGATTGTAAGATTAATATAATGAGGAAGATAAATTTTTGGTAAAAAGGTGCACCTGACAAAATAGTGAGATTAGAGGCAGTAGTAATACAATATTGTAAAACCAAATGTAAAAATATTGTAAGACAAAATTTTGTAAAAGCATTTTTGTAAAGTCGGGGACCTTAGCCGCTTGCTATAATTTCGGTGTTCCGTTAAATAAAGTACTGTTGGCTATTATCACGTGTTACGTGTTGGGTGCATGGCAACCCTCTCGCGGCTCCCTAGGTTGTAATCCTGAGCACAAAGGGGTTATAATATAATATTTAATATTTATAATAAGTTTATCTCAAGACATGTTTTTCCTTGTTAGGAACATGTTACGGGAAGCATTGTGTTCTCATCTTCAGCCGTCCTGATTTTGAGCCTTGTGAGGTACTTGTGTGTTTGTTGGCTGTTGCTGTGGTTTCCTGTTGGCCTCTGGTGCTTTTAATTGGTATTATTGTGTGTGATTGTGGTGTATAAATTAGTATTTTGTGTATTTTCTATGTTGAGTGCTTTGAAAATTGTGTCGTGTTTTGTATTGATTTGTATTTGTTCAGGTATTAGTTTGTTTTGTGTTTTATGTTTGTAAATTTGCAACTTTTCCCAAATGTTCATTATGGTGCCTTTGTGTGGTATGTGTTTTATTAGTGTCATGTTGGTTATGTCTGGGAATTCGTGTCCAGACTATATTGCATGTGTGGCCAAATTAGATTTATATATTTCTGGTATTTTGTATCCGTTCACGTGTTCAAAATAACGTTTTTTAGCTGTTTTTGTTTGTCCTATTTAACATTTATTACAATCTTGGCATTCAATTTTGTATATACCATTGGTTGTTGTATTATCTTTGTTGTGTGGGTTATTTAGTTTTTGTAAATTACTTTTATTAGTTTTGTATGCTATTTTAATGTCTGTGTTTTTAAATAATTGTGTTAGCTTTGTCATTTTATTATTTATGTACGTGAATGTGGCCCATTTTTTATTGTTGTTATTATTTATGTTTTGTTCATTTTGATTAAT
The DNA here is from genome assembly GCA_034769895.1 of Magicicada septendecula. Lineage (NCBI taxonomy): Eukaryota > Metazoa > Arthropoda > Insecta > Hemiptera > Cicadidae > Magicicada > Magicicada septendecula. The sequence continues at coordinate 1,428,076,978 of CM068367.1, read as the reverse complement.
TCTTAGTTGTTCAGTTTTTATTTTATATTTGATTTCATTTTCTATTTTGTTTACCTTATTTTTACTGTATCCATTTTCATAAGCAATTTGGTAATAGGTATTATATTTCTTTTTTTGCTTGTTTCTTGTTTGTTTAGGGGTATTTTGTACATTCTGTTAAAAAGTGAATTTATACATCAAGAAACAGTCTGTAGCAAAAATGTTTGAAAATATATATATATATATATATAATATTTATAATGAATTGACCTCAAGATATTTGTTCCTTATTTGGAACATGTTTCGGGAAGCACTGTGTTCCCATCTTCAGCCTTCCTGATTTTGAGTCTATTGAAGATGGTTTGTGATTGATGATTAATTTGTGATGTGATTGGTGATTCACTAGACTCAAAATCAGGAAGGCTGAAGATGGGAATACAATGCTTCCCGAAACATGTTCAAAATAAGGAAAAATATCTTGAGGTAAATTCATAATAAATATTAAATATATTGTATATATCAACAAACAGACTGTAGCAAAAAGGGTTTGAATATACACATATATATGGTAATTTATATATTTCGGAGAACATTTTTTGACATTTTCAGGTATTCGTATCGTTGAGCAAACTCACAGACGTATATATGCTCAACCAATTTTAACAATAGATTCAATTTTTATCTTTGGTTTCGGTAGGTGGGTAGGTCAAATGATGGATAGAGATTCTTACTATGACCGAACCGCAACTCAATCTTACGTCACAAGGGTGAGGGAATGAAGGTAACGTTCAGCTTGAGAAAAGATAGCAGCACCCATACAAGTAACGTCTGAAAGCTAGCCAGGGTTACCAAAATAACATTATAGATTATTGAGCCCAGCCCACTCGTGATTTTACTGAATATCGGAGTATATTTTGACATGCGTATTAATCATTTGAAATAGTAAAAGGTTTACTTTCGAAATCAAAAACATATTTGTAGCCAACGTTGTTAATATTAATGTAGAAAAAGTATTTACTTGTATATAAATCTAGTTAAACATCCATAAATTAGAGAAGTGTATTCACAAAAAGTAAGATAAACAATCTATTTGTTTTGTACTCTCTTTATCCATCATTTCTTTTATATTTTAATTTTTTTTTTTTTTGTAAATATCTGAACGTTTAGAGCGTGAAAGAAAGCTTATTTTGCCCCTTGAACCGTAAGTTTTAAGTCGAGTCACATGAAAAGAAAATAATTTTTTTTTTACTATGAATTCGCCGTAGGAGTAATGGGATTCTTTCGGAGATTTATCGAGTCAGTAATTAAGCGTAATTGTCAAATCAGAATCAAGTTTATAAAGTTATTATTAAGTTTATAAATTTAATTTATCTGTTGAGCATATATTTCTAATTTTTAAAATTTCGTGTATTTACACAAGGCTCACCTATTCTGACGTCAAAAGTTTGTAATCAAACAATTTTAGAAAAAACAAATTTTTTTTACAATAATCGTAAATAATAGTGTTTATTACACTGGTCAAAATGTCGCTCGACACTTGATAGAACGTTTCGTTAATACTTGAATCGAGTCAATAAACACTTGGTATAGTTTTATAAGTGTGTTTTTTATTCAATTCAAATGTTAATTAGTGTTTATACATAATTATACAAATAAAAATTAACAAAATTTACCGGTATTAAAATACAAAAATTTATCGAGCAGAATATGATGGAGTAATGTAAATAATTTTTTATTTTTATTTATTTTTATTACAACTAAGTACTACCCATCTAGTAATTTACATTTCATAATTAAAGACAATAATCAAGAGGTGTAACCCATTGGCTATAATCTCCCCATTTAACTAATATCCATCAGATCAAGTGGTTTAGTTCGTCTCAGCCTTCTAGCTGCATTAGTTGTGTACAGCAGTCACCGTATCCCAGGGTGTACATGCTGCAAGACGCGTTGCCCATGCTTCACTGCCTGCTTTTTTATTTCCTCAATGACAAGTTCAATTTTTAAATCCCTGTGTAAGTTGTCGTTTTTTACATACCATGGTGCATCAACAATGCACCGAAGCACCTTGTTTTAAAATGTTTGAATTATATTTATGTTTGATTTCTTTGCATAGCCCCAGACCTGTATTCCATAGGCCCAGATAGGCTTTAGCGCTTGCTTATACAACAGCAATTTATTATGGATTGACAGCTGGGATTGTCTTCCCAAGAGGCAGTATATTTTCCTGAACTTTAGATTCAACTCCTGCTTTTTCTTTTTGACGTGCTCCTTCCATTTAAGTTTTGCGTCTAATGTCATTCATAAATATTTAGCTGTATTAGCATAAGGAATAGGTAATGAATTAATTATAACTGGTATCCGATGGCCAGCTTCAGATTTGTAAAATTTACATTGACTGACTTCATCTCATTTAATTTAATCCGCCATTTATTTGTCCATTTGCTCACAGCATCAGAGGCTCTTTCAAGCTTCACTACAGCTTCTTCAATTTTATTTCCAGTCGTTAGAATAGCAGTATCATCTGCAAAGGTGTCAATGGTTGCATCTTCTACAGTAGGAAGGTCCCTTGTATATAACAAATACAACAACGGTCCCGAAACACTACCCTGCGGAACTCCAATGTAAGTTATGATAATGCTTATTCACTAATATGATTGCAAACGTAAAAACTTTGTGTAATTTTATCAAAGCAGTTTAAACATGTAGAAAGACTGTGGAAATAGAATTCTGTACGAGAAATTATTTTATGCTGCAAGGAAAGCAAATATTAAAAAAAAAAATTATTATTGAAGAATCATTTTCATATTACGAACTATGCACACAAGCAGTAAAGAATCACAATTACGTATATCATATAACAGAATAGTAAACACTAAACAGACAAATAAATTCAAAAGATCTACGCCAAGCTTTCACGATACTGTGATGGTGTACATCTGTTTCTGTAATCTTTGTATATCATAATATTTAAAGTTTTAAATACGGTCACAGTAATATTAACTGCGCTAAACGATAAAAATATCAACGTCCATAATCTATCTAGTCTAAAACATAGTGTCCTAATGGTTAATTAAAATTTTATTGAACAGGAAATTTGTTAAAAAACTTTCAATCTCTAATCACTTCGAATGGTTTGACGATATTTCAAAATTTATGTCGTAACTGTCATTCCGGAAAATACTGTTTTCGTGAACATTCCGACAGATCGAGTATAGAATAGACGACAAATTCTGTACGTCAAAGCCACAGGACACATTGCAAAAACACAGCAACCACTACACAATAATAATGCACCAAAACAAAATATAGTTGAGCTGAAATAAATACTTGTCAGAAACGGCGATAGTCCAGGAAAACGCTGCATTCAAAACCGCATGTTCTAAAACCGCTGGACAAACAAACAAAACCTCGCAGGTGTATGGGTGTGTGTGTGCACGCGCGAGCGAGAAAGCGCGTGATTGTTTGTGTGTGAATAAGCAAATATAATGGATTTTATAAATGCGAAGACTGGACCACTGACGTAAAGTTATCTTTTATTAGTGGTGCTTGTTGAAAGATAAATAAAAAAATTCTTAATAAAAAAACGAGTTATGTATTTCTACGTTATTTTAATTATACTACTTGCATATACTTATAAACTATTAGTTTAATGTAAATTACCTCAGATAACAACTTTGCGGTCTTAGTAAGAAGCCACGAAAATCTTTGTTGTTAATTACATTTTCTTGACTTATAATAATGACTTATTTCCAAAGAACTGTAACGATAATGCGATGGAACAGCCCCCGAACATTCTCACTTGAGTCTGCAGACTGACAGCGTGAAGCCACTCGGGCAACTTCGTTGTTCGGCCGCCACTATTGTCTACTCTCTCGTCAACCCGCACTCCACACTTACGTGTATAATGAAATCCACGTATTTTTATCCAATCGGAGTTTTCCTGTGTGCATAGCGGATGAATTGAATATTACAATGAATATTGATTGTGGTCACAGTTAAATATTAAATCACAATATAAAATTAATTTAACCATATCGTTGTACTCCATTTATTACCCTGATTTGTAGTGTTTGTTTTAACCTATGTTTCCTCCAGAAACAAACACAATTTCACTGGCTCCCCAGATAAATATGAACCTTTTGACTACATCGTCGCATTAGTATATGAAATATACGTTTATTAAGAAAACTTATTTTATACTATTTTGCCGGTTTTTAAGTTCAGTTTTTTGTACTCACAATGTTGGTTTTGATATATATTGCTGTAATCAGTTGCGGTAAAACTCCTCTTTACCTGTGCACTAACTTCGCAGTTTGGTTTCTTATTTATCTGGAGTCAATTTAATCAATTATTTTTGTTTCTGTAGTGATAAACGCTGAACCAAAATATACAATTCAGGGTAATAAATAGGATGTAAGAAATTGTGTTTATTATTTATCTTCGAGAATTATATAATTTTTACCTTTATAATGCCTTTATAAATACAAATTTTACCTTTATAACATAGGAAGTTAAAATTTGTACAGTTATTCTACTAATAACATTTGTCTACTAGAATTATAAAAATGTTTTAAAAACTGACCGAAATAAAAAAGGTTTTTATTTAAAAAATATAAAAAATTTAGAAAATTATAAATTTTGTAAATTTATAAATTTATTATTCTAGTGCCATAACAATCTGAAAGTGTGATGATTTACCTGTACAAATTTCAAGCCTGTACCACAAAATAGATGCTGAGAAAATGGCATTTTAACATATACGGTCCCCCCCCCCCCATAAATTGACAAGACTCCTTTGAAATGTTACACTAACTTCACAGCGAACACTTACAGCGCGTGTACCTAATAAAAACTGTTACACTAAAAATAAAATGACAAAACTTTAAAATGAAACATCGAAATGCTTACAGGACATGTATAGGTAGGTTAGACACGAATACACACAGACACTTGAATACACGAAAAATTTACTCTTGAGTTTACGTATTTGAAGCCGTGAACTTAATAAAATTATTGTGCTAAAATAAATACACAAACTTTAACCAGACGTTTACCAAACTCACATCTGACAACAGAATATAGGCGGGCATAGATGAGAACGAAGGTAGCCGAAGTTGCCCGAGTGGCTTCACGCTGTCAGTCTGCAGACTCAAGTAACATTCTCCACCCCCCATTACCGCCAATGTGTTAGGTGTTGCCTCAGTCAAGCCAGCTCACAAGTAGGTTCTAGTGTCTACAAGAGCACTTGAGATACGCATCAAGTGGCGTGAAGTGAGGATGGAAAATTCCTATAAGTTGTGCGCTATCTATAAAAAGTCATAGCAGCGGCTATTCAGTTCAGTGGTGTTGAGCGATTCCTTAACACGGATCGAATGATTGTATCAAAGTGTTGTTGTGTTATAATTAGTACGGAATTCTTTATAGTTGACATTGTTATTGCGTGCAGACAAGTTTTACTTAAATTGTTGTAAGAGACTATCTTGTTGATTACAAATCATATTAATTGTGATAATTAAAGCTTGTTAATAGTGATTTTATTGGTGTCTTGTGTTTTGTTTTCCACTGTACCATACGACGATCAGTGAGATCGTCGTAAAATTATGTCTAAATCGCAGTAATCTTTATCTTTCAAACGGAAGGGTGTAGTGTTTCTTTCTGTTTTTAAATGCCTTGTTTTGTGTTTACAATATTACATTGTTTTTTTTTCTGAATTTGTAAAAGTTATTCCAATGTTAAGCCTGTCGTTGGTTTTCAAATTCTCATTTTCTTAGGAGTCTGTTTACATACATTCCGTGGAAAGTTTACTGTTCTTGTGTCTGCTATTATTAATTCGTTGGTTTAGATTTTGTGTACTTAATAAATTCCAAATGTTATCAATAAGTATTGTGTTTAAACTTGTGCAGCCTTTGACCCTTCTTAAAAAGCGTTAGGAATTTTCATTATCCTCCAGGTTTTACAGCTGTACATTATAATGGAAAATCCAACGTTTTCCATTACTTCAATCGTGCCTCTTTTATACTTAATTTTCTACTATATTACGTATTCCGAATGATTCAAAGATGTATATAATTTCTCAAATGATTCTGAATCCTGGCGCAGTAATACTGTTACGACGGTCTACTTGATCGTCACATGGTACAGTGGAAACAAAATACAAGACACCAATTAAGACACTAATCACCAGCTTTAATTTTCACAGTTAAACATTTCGAAATTAACAACACAGTCTCTTACAACAAATCAAATAAAAATTGTTCACACGCAATAACATGTCAACTAATATAAAGCACAATTGTATTAGAATTATACCGCCCGATTATAAAACACAACACTTCACTAATAACCACTTGAACTCACACAGTAATATCGCCCCATAATAACTGAAAACTAAAGCCGCTGACGCCTTGTATTTATACAACGCTCACAGACCAGAACATTCCAAACTACGCGTTATCTCTAAACTACGAGGTAATTAATTGTATGTACACATAATTAATGATGTTATGTAATTAGTCTATGAAGAGTGCCGCAATAGTTTAGTCATATAAAGAAGACGTAAGGAAGAGAGTGTAAACTCTTCATGCAAACGCGCCGAGATAAGTGGAGACGAAGATTAGAATGGGCCGACGAATATTTAAAAAACTAATTAATATAAGTTGGAAGACTGTGTTACGGACAAAAACGCTTGTTCTTGTTGAAGTGATATCGTTGGATTGGATTGAACGCGACATATGACGGAAGAAGAGGATGGAAAATATTTGGAAAATAAAAATAAAAATAAAAATAAAAATAAAAATAAAAATAAAAATAAAAATGATACTATGTATATATCTTACAATTGGATAAAAAAAAAATCTTAATTTTTATTTTTACAAAACCACTTTTGTAAAATATATTTGTTGCAAACGTTTGCTTACTCAGTAACTGTTTGTTAGTAAGAACATAATTTAGCGTAGTATAGAAATAGTTACCCATTAATTACCCATCTTATAATTCGTGTACTAAGATTTATTTCTACGCAATCCGCCTTTACATAATACTTCATTTCAGAAACTTTCAAGGTTTTCCGTCTTTCTGCTTTAAAAGCAGAAATACGTTTTTTAAACAATTACACCAATTTCCAAGAAAAATGTAATTTTAAATTGTTTCTCTACCATTTGACAGCTACTTATCAAGAAAGAACAAGATGATAAAACACGATGGCTCCTTTCGTTTTATAGAAAACAATGAAACAATTTTTCTTAATTTTATTGTTACCGCGAATTACTTATGTAATGCTTAAAAAATATTGAAGATAAATTTTATTTTTAATATGTAAAACTACTTTGAAATAACAACTTGGTTGTAAATACACAGAAAATTTAATTAAAATTGTATCAATTCAGTATCAAATAGTGTAATTATCCTAGAAAACATGAGAGTAATTTATATTAATCTACGTTTATTTTACAAGAGTTCTGATGTGATTGTGTAGGTTCAAAGTAAAACATAAAATAATTATTTGGCTTCATTATTATTATTATTGCATGTTAATATCCACTCATATCCAGCAAACATAACAACACCTGTAAAATCAGTTAAAATAATAATATTTTATTTGTTTTATGATAAATGGTTACGGTAAAATTATCTCAAAGATACTTTATATTGTTCTTATATTCATATTTGTTTTGTTGCTAAATAAAAATTTTTGTTCCTTTTATAACGTCATCACCTTCGACATTTTCAAGTCAGTGTGGTACTAGTAAAAAGAATTTTAAAGTTAAGGAAAACAGAATATATATAAATCGGTTCATAACGTCATCGATCCATCGGTCTCGATCTAATCAAGATTCTTCTTCCAATTCCCAGTCTCTCATTGCCCCGGTTGATGCCTTCTCTCCAACTAAAAATAGGTCTTCCTCTTCGCCTACAACCGTATGGTGTCCATCTCAAAATTTTCTTGGCGAGTCGATTATCCGGCATTCTTTGCACATGCCCAAACCATCTTAGCCGTTTTGTTTTTATGTCGTCGACAATAGAGTACCCCATTATCTCCCATATTCTGACGTTTCTTACTTTTTCCAGTTTTTACCTCCCTCCCGCTGTTCACCAACAATCCATTTCAGTAGCTTCCAACAACTTTTCTGTTCTTTGTATTATTGGCAATATTTCACAACCGTATGACGTAATTGGTTTCACGATTGTATTTTACATACCACGTTTATTTTGTTTTGATATTTGTGTGTCTCACAATATGTTGTTCACCAGTGCTATTGAATTTCTCCCCAGGTTATTTCTTTCCCTTATCGCTTTATCTAGCTTACCATCTTGTGTAACTGTTGTTCCTAGATATTTATAGCTACTGCAAATTATTATTTCTTGTTCGTCTTCTAAAATTAAATTCTTCTGTTCCTCACCAATGCACATATACTCCGTTTTCTTTATGTTTACTTCAAGGCCCCATAGCTTATATTCCTCTATAAGTTTTCGTGTCATGTATTCCATGTCGTGATAGTCCTGCGCTACCACGACTTGGTCGTCAGTGAAACACAGTGTGTACACTGAGTTGTCAATTAGAGTTATCTCCATTTTGTGGCATTTCTTTTTGCAGGTTTTGAGGGCATATTCCAGGTATATTTTAAAAAGCGTCGGTGAGAGACAACATGAAAACAAGGAAAATAGAATACCTCACGTTAATAGTATTATAAGAAAGAGACAACCGCCTTTTCATAAAACCCGAGTAGAGGCTGAAGACGTTTCTGCATAAAGACGGACAACAAATCTATCGTTAAATCCTATTAAAGTAAGCCTTTGATGTTCGTCTGCTTCAAATTGTGTGCTAACCAAAAACACGTAAACAAGTAATAGGGAAAGTAGTACAAGCAGTTTAGTGGTATAAAATAAGAGAATAAAATATGAAATCATTTTATATGCAGCATACACAACTTATCAGAGGGCTTGGAGTATATGACTCGGAAGATCAAAGATGAATACGAGAGTTGGGGACTGTCAATAAATCTAGAAATAACCAAGTATTTATGCCTGGGAGGTACTAAAACCAACTTGCAATTATAAAATAATGAAGAAATTGAAAATTTCCAGGCATATAAGTATTTATGAGTACAGATAAAGCAGGATGGCAGAGATACAGACGAAATAAAGGAGAGAGTAGGCATGGGACGGAGGGCTATGAAAAGGCTAAATAGTATATGGTGGGGTAACCAGATAACTAGAGGAAGGAAAGTACAGATATACAATACTATTGTAAAGAGTATTCTGTTGTATGGCGCTAAGAGTTGGAGAATGACAGAAGGTACAGAAGGAAAATACTAGCTGTAGAGATGGATGCACTAAGGAGATCATGCAGAATATCCAAGCGAGAGAAAATAAGAAATGAACAGATTAGAAAAATAATAAATTATGAAAAATTCAGTAGTAGACGAAATAGAAAGAAGACAGTTAATTTGGTTTGGACATGTCAAACGGATGCGAGGAGAAAGGTTGCCAAAAAGGATAATGGAATGGTTACCTCCGGAGAATTGCAAGAGGGGAAGAGCCAGACGATCATGGTGAGAGAGTATCAAGGAAGCTCTAAGTGCGAGGAATCTGACAGCAGAACATTGTCAAAACTAAAAATATTGAAGAGAAAGTGTGGAAACCGGACAGCGACGACAGACGCTATAAACCGATGTTATACACACACACACACACACAACTTATTAAATGGTATCGATTTAATATTTATTCTTCGTATTGTTTAAATTAGCAGCCATCCTTACTTTTCTTTTACAAAATTGCTAAACTGCTATAATTGTTTTTATTATTTAGACAAAGCTTTTCGTCATTACTGACATCTTCAGGTCTTAAACAACCATTAAATTTAATAATAACCAGGTTGTTTAAGACCTGAAGATGTCAGTAATGACGAAAAGCTTTGTCTAAATAATAAAAACAATTATAGCAGTTTAGCAATTTTATAAAAGAAAAATTAATATTTATTGATGTTAAAGTAGGTAAGTTCCAGACGATCTGTGGGACCACAATCAACCGTATTTTTTATAGACAAGATACGTTGAGATAGTTCTACACAATTAAGGCGGTCCCTGTACTGTGCTGTGGATGTGAGTTATAGACAACAGCTAAGAAACAAGACAGTAAAATACAAGTCTTGGAAATGGCATTCTTAAGAGTAAATATTTCTGTTCTAAACTTGACAGTATAAGGTGTGAAACCATAAGAGAAGAATTACAAGTTTTTAACTCGAATGAAAAATTAAAATATTAGAAACATGATGTAAGAATGAAATAAAAAAATAAAGGAATTGTGATGATGTAAGAATGAAATATAAAACGATATAAAGAATGTCAAATTCCAGACTGGCTAAACAAGTCGGAAAATACAGACCTCTAGGACTACCGGAGGTTAAATGACGTTACAAAGGAAGACTGCTATCGATTACCTCGCGTTGACGAAACTCTCGACACGTTGCCCGGAGGAGCACAGTGGTTTTCCACATTGAACCTGAAGAGTGGATATTGGCAAGTGGGTCTTCATCAAGAAGACAAGGAAAAGACCGCTTTCTCGACCCGAAGTGTCTTATTCCAATTTAACGTCATGCCATTTGGACTCTGTAATACACCGACAACATTTGAAAGATAGATGGGCCTGGTACTCCGAGGCCTGACGTGAAAAAACTTGCCTTGTTTACTTAGACGATGTCCAACTTAGACGTATGTGAGTAGGCACAGGAAGAGATGGCTGGACGATCTTCTTTGAAGGCGGAACAAGCAGCGCCTTGGCTATGCTGTACTGTGAAGAAGATGGTGATGATTTGATATTTTTATACAGTCTATGCACTGAAGTCTATAACATCATCAGTTTTGAAAACCTTAAAAAGTGAACAACATCGGCCTTACACTGCATCGGCGTTAATTTAGCGATTTCACGCATGAAACATGGCGGACAAATGAGTACTCCTTCCCCACCTACAAGAATTCTCATTTGCGCCATCAAGGATTAAATGTCTTTGCCGTCATCATTTCTTTCACCCAAATCTTGTTTCAAACAGGTAAGGATACACCATTTTTTTGGTGAATCTCCTTAGAAACTTCATACTTTCTTTTTACCCTCAACTGTGAATACATTTCTTTCTTAGTAAACAGACATTAGTTTTTAAACGATAAATACAATTTAGTGGTTAGTTCTAACTTTTGCTAAACTTGTGTTTCTACCACTAATACTCACTTACACTTCTATGAGCGCTTTCAAGTCTCTCGGTTAATCTTCAGATGGAAACAACAACCTGCTTAAAAACCTACCCTGTTTATATGTCTTTCCTACACCCGGAAGCGTCAACTTAACATAGCAGATAAACAACCTTGTTACGCCTCAGCGAACAAAACAAAACAAACAAACAGCCAGGTTACCACCCCTTGTCTGACTGGTAACTTTCTAATAGCCTTGTACTTTTCCACCAAGTACCATACTGCTACCAAACTTTTCATACTATATTTTACCATATATTAAGGAAGATAGAAATATAGTATAAAAGTTTGGTAGCAGTATGATACTTCGTGGAAAAGTACAAGACAATTGGAAAGTTACCAGTCAGGAATGAAAAATTATTGAGACAAGAGGTGGTAACCCGGCTTTGTTTTTTTTTTTTTTTTTTTTGTTCGTTGAGGCGTAACAAGGTTGTTTACCTGCTATGTTAAGTTGACGCTTCCGGGTGTAGGAAAGATATATAAACGGGGTAGGTTTTTAAGCAGGTTGTTGTTTCCACCTGAAGATGAGCCGAGAGGCTTGAAAGCGCTATTGGAAGTGTAAGCGAGTATTATGGTAGCAACACAAATTTAGCAAAAGTTGACATTAGTTTGAAGAAGAAAGAGTTTCTACATCTAAATATATTATTACACAATTACAGAACGTTCTCGTAAAATGGACAGTGTTGTTCTACGCGTTTCTCGCCTAACCCAACAGGTGCATGTTTCTGCCGACGCCGCACTGAAGTATCCTCTAGAGTTTTCGAGTGCTTGTTACGAACGCATATTATGAACCTCTGCCGGCTATAAATACACAACAGCTGCCGCTTAGTTTCAGTTTCCGTCGAGCGATTTACTGATATGTCTCAAGTGTTGGTTATTAGTGAAAAGTGACAATGTGCGGGTGTCTATTAGTTGACATTATTACTGCGTATAGACAAGTTAAAAAAGTTTAATTTGAATTAATGTACAAGTATGATATTGTTGAACAACATGTTGATTACAAACTGTTAAGATAGTAGACTTGTGACAGAATAATTTTGGTTTCTGAGCGGCACAGACACCACGAATGAATTACCCCCCACTTAAGTTGCCTAGAGAGGAGTGATGGGAGACACCGCAAATAACAGTTCACTGTCCCACTTTACACACTAATTCTGTCTCTGTCGCAGACATGCTTCCAACGTTTTCGCCAGTCTTATTGCTTCGATGTTCACACAGTTGAACATTGCACAAGACTGTTTCAAAACGAGGTGTCTGTCCACTGTACACCTCTAGGTAAGTGTTCACTTTTTGTCGTCAGGTGCGTAATTAGTGACTTCACTGATGTCTTGTATTTTGTTTTTTACTGTACCATACATTAACCAGTGAGACCGCCATAAGGATATTGTTACGACGGTCTACTGATCATCCTATGGTACAGTGGAAAACAAAATACAAGACAACAATTAAGTCACTAATCACCAGCTTTATTTATCACAATTAAACAGTTCGTAATTAACAAGACAGTCTCTTACAACAAATCAAATAAAAATTGTTCACACGCAATAAAAAAATGTCAACTAATATAAAAAATAATTGTACTACAATTGTGCTGCGCAATTATAAAAACACAACACTTTGCCACAATATTACGAACCGCACAAATATCGCCCGATAATAACTAAACTAATGCCGCTGGCGACTTGTATTTATACCCTGCTCACAGAACAGAACATTCCACAACTACGCGTCATCTCTACACTACGACGTAAAATTAGTTGCGGCCTTGACTCAGTCAGCGAGGCTGGCGGCGTCTAGAAAAGTCTCGCAAGCGCATGTTGGAATCACGTACGCCACAACATTCAGCCGGATTCCAATGGATCGTTCGAGAAACACGTAGATTGTTCTGTGATGTCGTAACTATATGTTTTCAGTAGCAAGCTTTTCATATTTCTAGAGAATATATTTAATACTATTTTAAGTTTAAGAAATTGTGTAAAAGTATTTCATAAATCACAATAAAATTCTGGCTAAAAGTCATTTCAATACATTCAAAAATTCAGAAACTACAAAACAGTTTATCATTAATGATAAAGAACAGCGTATCGGTGTAATTGTGTAAGGAGGTAATCAGTACAAAGAGATAGACTGGGTGAGAATATTTGTGAGTAAAAACAAGCTATTCTATCAGCAAGAGACGAACGCCTGGTAGGTAAAGAACCGCAATCACCTTTAAGAATAGATTCCATTTTAACTTAACGTTTGGCAGGTCGGCCGGGGCAGCAGCGTCAAATGATGGATAGAGATTTCTTACAAACCGCCCGCCCAATTCAATCAAAAGAAAGGGGAATGAGGGAACATATAGAGGGCTTATTCCACTAAAATTCACTTTGGAAAAGAAGCAAAACTATCAGCCCAGCAACGAACTACCAACAAAATGCATCCATTTCTTTGGTGCTATTCTTGATTTATTAAATCTCATAACGTAGAATGTAAAGTGATATACAATTTATACTTTGATATGTTTAGAAATTTTATTTGAAATCGTAAACGTTTATTAGTCATATATTGTAAACTAATTTTATTAACGGCTAGACTAATAAAGTATTTGAAAAAATTTGTAATATTCATATAAACTGATGTACATGACATCTGTACTTAGTTCCGTATCAACTTACTAAATCATGCTTAATTGTGTGATGCAAATGCAAAAATATTATTTTGAACTCATATTGTTTAAAAAATAGCAAAGAGACAAAAGCTTTTCTTTACACAAACAGGCCAGCCGTGGACCACGCGAATATCATTTCCTTTTCTTCTCCTGCCAGAAGGCTCTCATTCGTACACTATGCGCCGCCTTCCTTTCCACTGTCCACCCCTTTTTCGTCTTCTTCTCACCGTAGAAAACCTCAAGATTTTAAATTTTGTTTCTGTATGTATTTCTACCCACGCAGTCGTCCAAAGAGATACCCAGTTTCATCGTTTCATCATTCAATTGTTTTTTGTATCCGTTCAGAGTGGAAAGTTGCCAAATATATTTTAAAATTTGTTTATTTAATTTGGACCGATCCGTCCAAACCATATGTCTAAGGAATCTTAATATTTTTTATTCGGAAAGCCGTTTCCTGATTCTTCAGATCTCAGTATAGCTTTTTTTGGGTATATGCCTGTACCGATGTTCGGTTTTCTTGGGGCCGTAATTCTTTGTTCAATTTCAATAAGAGGTTCCAAATTTTAAAAGCACATTGTGTCCACTCTATAACTGATCACTGGCCTAATCACAATGTTATAATGGCGGACTTTCGCACTTCTGGAAAGGTTTCCCTTTCCGTACGATTCCCGGGTTAGAGTAAAGGCCTTTGTTAATTTGAGGTTCCTCATCTTAAAGGATTCAGACCAAAGCCTTTTATTATTATACCAATTTTTTAACTTTATATTATGCGCAAATTAGGAGTGGATCCTGGGAAAAACTTAATAATACGTAGAACATAACTGAATACGGATATGAATACATGGTGTTCGCGGATGATCAGGTCCAAAACAACGAATGGAAGCTCTAGACATAAATCTTCCAGAGTGTCAGCAAGTCTGTTTAAATTAAAACATGCAAATTTCTATGCACAAGACAAAAGCTGTGGTATTTATAGTCAAATGTTCCTTACAGTCTAAGACTGTACTGGGTAATAAGAATATAAGAGTAGCTGTTACACTTCCTCTGTCTTGGTTGTGACATTACTTACGATGTAAATTATAATGTTCATCACTAATCACATATATATTATTTCTGTTGTCAACATCCCTTTTCCTCAACAAATACAAAGCCTACAATTATGAATAAGGTATCAGTGATGGATTTTTTACCGAATTCTGACATAGCATACTCAGTTTACGTTAAAACACATTGTTTGTTTAATATTTAAGTTAACAAAAATCTATGATGTTATACTTTTTAATTTTTATTTCTTTCCGGCTGTCAGAAAAATTCAAGATGATTGCATTATGACATCAAATATTGTATACAAAGAGGTATTGTAAATTGTAAATACGTTCACATTACAAAAAATTCAAGAAGATTGCATTCTGACATCAAGTATTGTATGCAAAGAGGTATTGTAAATTGTAAATACGTTCACATTAACAAAAAATTCAAGATGATTGCATTCTGACATCAACTATTGTATACAAAGAGGTATTGTAAATTGTAAATACGTTCACATTAACAAAAATTTAAGATGATTGCATTCTGACATCAACTATTGTATACAAAGAGGTATTGTAAATTGTAAATACGTTCACATTAACAAAAATTTAAGATGATTGCATTCTGACATCAACTATTGTATACAAAGAGGTATTGTAAATTGTAAATACGTTCACATTAAAAAAAATTCAAGATGATTGCATTCTGACATCAAATATTGTATAAAAAGAGGTATTGTAAATTGTAAATACGTTCACATTAAAAAAAATTCAAGATGATTGCATTCTGACATCAAATATTGTATAAAAAGAGGTATTGTAAATTGTAAATACGTTCACATTAATAAACTCTCTTTGCTATTTTGTGTATACACTTCGCTGAGTATTTAATTTCAACAACCAAACAAAAGACTAAATCTTTTTTTTGTGGGGGGGGAGGGGAAGTTTCAATGTGCAAAAGTTTCGCACGGGTTTATTGGTTGATCGTATATTGATCCAAGATCGTATTGCAAAACCCAAAAAAGAGATTGATTTATATCTGATTGGGATTTATGTGTAAGTAGTAAACATCATTTAAAAATTCAAATAATTTTACTAAAACCTCTTTTTGACAAAAAATGTCACCCCTAGCGAACACTCCTGCCACTGGTCTTACCCTAGAAAACGGTGGTAACGTTCTTAGAGAACATTTTTCCTACAAAAAACTCACAAAGTAACAAACCGGATGAACATAATGGTTATGGACAACGTCAGTTTTAATATCCAAGATTGTATCGCAGAGAACAAAGAGAGCTGGATTTATATCTGAATAGGATGTTTGGCAACACGATCCTGTTAAACAGCAAAGTATAGGAAGACATCGGAAGCCCTGATGGAGTTGATATATTCCTTTCCATTGGGACCAGAATAGGCGATTCATCTAGTCCCTAATAGAAGAAGAGGAAAAGAAGACACTGATACTATTGAAATCAAGTTTTGACTAGACGAATGTAAGTGTGGTAGAGCTAATGATTTCTAAATACATTCTAAATGTCACCCGTAAAAGCACTCTAGTCCTAAAGTTTTTCAATTGTTTTCAGACACCAGGAACTCCCTAGTTCCTAGTAGTGTGAGCCTCTAACCCACTGAAAAAACCTACTGTAAAAGCAAGCTCATCCAGCAGCTTCTCCTTCATGTTTCCTTCACGGGTGATGGAAATAAACCCAGTTGCTAATTGCAAGATTATTCTGTCTTTCTCTTACGTAGAGTTTTGTAGATCTAAACATATTATTTGCTTTCTATTGCGATACCAGATCATGTGGCTTCTGTCTTTTGAGTCGCCTCAGGACGTGTGAAGCTTCTTCCACCACGTGTTGCATTATTGGGTTATCGTGGATCTGAATCCTCTGATCGTTTTTGTCTGCATATTTTGTTATTATTTAGCTGACATATTCTATACTGAGGTGTCTGTGTAGGTTGTCGTTCCATATATTCCAAAGAGCATTCACTATGCTTATGAGTACTTCGTTCTGAAAGGTTTGTATCTTTTCTAAGTTTGTTTTCTTTGTACAGCCACACAGCTGAATTTCGTAAGTCCACACAGGCTTCAGAATTTGCTTGTACAAAGGCCGTTTGTTTTCAACTGTTAGTTCCAAGTTTCTCCCTAACAGCCAGTACATTTTTCTGTATTTTGAGATGTTGAAATCCTGCTTATTTGTTTACATGCTCTTTCCATTTAAGCTTTGTATCCAGCGTCATACCTAGATGGTTTGCTCTGTTTTTTCTTCAAATAAATTGTATTTTATTATACGAGGACTTGAATGTTAGTTTCTATAAATTACAGAATCAACGATTAAGAATTGGGTAGCTTCAGTTATATTTGGAAGCTATCCAGATAACCGACAAACGATATTTCAAGAAACATATTTTTTGGCAGCCAACAATCGTTTGTATAAACGGATGAAGCATAAAAATCAGATTAGATGAATCAAAAGTAAATATAATAAAGGAAACCAATTTTAGCTGGAGTAACGAACAGACAAAACATTGTTATCTCTCTCTCTCTCTCTCTCTCTCTCTCTCTCTCTCTCTCTCTCTCCTCTTTCTTCCGCTCGCTATCGCTCCCAAATCTCTCCTTTTATTTCCCATATCGTCCTTTTATTTCAGAATACGTAAATCTTACATTCTTTTTTTTATTTAAAAAAAATGAATTGTATTTAGTCTGCGACGTGAGTAGCAGAGTAGAATAAATTAGGTCTTACAGTTTACACTTGTCGAAAAATAAAATTTAGTTTTTTTATTATCTTAATCTAAACACTGATGCTGCCATAACCGGTGAGGTAATTGTCAGGAAAATAAAAAGTGTCTATAGAACTGTACCAGTATTTATTTATTTCACTCAAGTATTAATAAATAAATAAATAATTTTAGTATTAATTAATAAAGCAAAGGGATGGGTATTGAAATTGACTATGACACATGTTTGTACACCCTGCAGTTTGCAAACGGTCAAGTGATACGTGCAAATGAAAAAGAAGAGCTGGAATATATGATGCTCAAACTGATGGAAGGGTATGAAAAATGGGGATTACTGATGAAATTAGAAAAACTCAGTATATTTTTTTCGGATAAGAGACAAAAAATTTAATCTTAGAAAACAACTAACGTATAAAAAAATGCAACAATTACAAATACGTAGGAATAAACTTTGATGAAGAAAGAACAGATGATGTTGAAATAAAATCAAGAATAAACAAAGCAAAACAAATAATTAGATCATTGAATTCGATTCTACGGTGCACAGAAATTGGAAAAGAAAGGAAGAAAAGAATATACGATAGTATGATTAACACCACGTTGATGAATCCAAAACATACAGAATAAAAGAACAGGTAAAAAGAAAGTTAAATTCTACAGAAATGGATGCTTTGAGACGAGCTGCTAGATCATCAAGGCTAGAGCGATTACGAAATAAAACGATCAAGGAAGAATGGACAGCGTACAAAAGACAATCATCGACTGTATTGAAAAAAAAATCAACTAATCTGGTACTGACACGTGCAAAAAATGGGACAAGACCGACTCCAAGGAAAAACAATGAGATGGATATCTACAGAGCACAGAAAGAAAGGAAGACCCAAGAAAACGTGGATAGAGGACGTAAGAAGATCATTGAGCGATAGAGAACTACACGATGAAAAATGCAAGTCAGGCAACAATGAAGTTTAGACCCCGAATTAAAAAAAAAAAATTGTTACCCCATTACAAAAAGGTTCTGCATGTTTCTCGGCTATCTGACCAGACCCCCCCCCCCAGCTGTAATGTTTGTGTGCGTACGTGACACTTTTAACCTGCGAGACAGTGTTACGTAATACGGAACGTTCTCGCACTTTCGATAGTGTTGTTCGACAAGCTTCTCAACTAGACCAACGGTGCGTGTTTCTGCCAAGGCCGCACTCAAGTATCCTATAGACTTTTTGATTGCTTGTTGAGGACGCATATTATGGAACCCTGCAGACTATAAATAGCCCATACCAGCCGCTTAGTTTTTAGTTTACTGTGGGCGATTGCTCAGTGCGTCTCAAGTGGTGTATTAGTGAAAAGTGATTATAGTGGGAAACGCTTTATAGTTGACATTATTACGTATTTGTGTGGACACCTTAACTGGAATTATTGTACAAGTATAATCTGTTGAATAACTTGTTGATTTCAAACTGTTAATTGTGATAATTAAAATTGGTTATTAGTGATTTCATTGGGGTCTTTTGTTTTGTTTTCCACTGTACCACACGACGATCAAGGAGACCATCGTAACAAAGATAATAAAACCAATTACTGAGCTACCATTATATGAGTGTAAGATTAAAAATTCTATATTACTACTTACAATGTGGCAAACATGCTGCTCTTAAAATTAGCAAGTTCGGAAGGAAAAGATTAAGACATAGAAATATTTTACAAACCCACAAGCTGTACATTGAATTAGTCTTCATTGTAGCGTAGAATGTATAGTTCCAAAAGTATTTTCCAGTTTTATTACGTTGTTACGTTTATCTTGCTCGATATTCATTCATTCATGCTTTAATATTTTATTCGGCTTGTTCCTGTTTTTCCTATTCATTTAAAAGTGACTTTTATAAATGGATACTAAAATGCCCCGTCTGAGGTATTATTTTTGTGTTTGGGTGATTGAAATTACAGAACTGACAGCAGATAACCTCAGATAAATCAAACGACTGTGTTGGTGGAGAAGTAATAACATCACTCCGGTGGTGGGGTGGAGAGAAGCGTCTGGCAGTTTTTTTTTTATTTTATTTTATTTTTTTTTCTGAAGCCAGGTAGTGGATATTGCTGCTTACAAAGATGATTCTCTTCAAAGCTATTGGCTGGGGGTGGGTTAAGGCCGTCTCAGTTCTCTCCCATCCCCTTGGTTCGTAATCGACTGCGGTCTGGTCATAGTAAAACAAAAAACTCTATCTTTTACTTGCGGTTGTTATCTTTACCGAACGGTCACAGGTAAAATGACAATGAAATCGATTCTCAGAAGCTAAGGACTTTGCTAACATGTTTACCTATGACGATACATTCTTCATTTTCTGCTTTCTATTATAAAGAATGCTCGCTTACCTATTTTCTGCTTTCTATTATAAAGAATGCTCGCTTACCTAAAAAAATGTATTCTCGTAATATTTTAATATAATAAAGCCTACGTATTTTTCTGTTATCAAAATTATATTTGTAAGTCTGTGGTCACTTTTTGTTAAAAATCGATTAACATGTTTACTATCTAAGGTTTCTAATTCTTCGCGAGCGCTCGCGTGTATGTCGTGATTCTCACATTTTATTTTTATATATTATAACTTACCGGGTACGTACCTCTCTTTCCTTCCTCTCTTTAATTATTTAATATGCCAATTTCTTATACATCTTGGTTTATTAGATATAGTAATATAGTTAATTATGACTACCTTATCTCACTATTTAATCTAAAAGTGTTGGTGTTAATGAGACTTATGTATGTAAAGTGTTATTCAAAAATTCCGCTCAAGCCTATTCTGACTTGCAGAGAATTAGAGAAATTTCGTATGTAATTCTCCTCTCTTTGGTATCTAAGAAGTCCGCAACAAGCGCTGCAGTTCCAAGACAAATGAAATTTAGAGGTTAACTCACCGCGTACAGTGATTAGTTGTTATACTCTCTATCTGTTTATTTCTTATTCACACTTCATTAAATAATACATAAAGGATAAGGTCTTGAAATTATACTATGATTCTTTATTAATTCAAATATTTAACATCCAATAAGATTGTTCTTACTTGAGATACGAAAAGGTTATAAGTTGAGTTAATCGATTATCGATCGGTACAAGGGTTATATTAAATTCAGTTATGATAGATTTTATATTTTATTTAGATACAGGGCGTGAAGGTTCTTTCAACTGCGGGGAAGATTAAAAATACATGAATAGGAATGCAAGATATTACAAGATTAAAGTGTTATTTTATTTAATATTATTTATATAATTGAAGTTTTTACCGTTCGCTGGACCATGCGACTCGGGAAGGCTGTTCGCTTCTAACCTTATTAGTTGTTGTTCCGTATCAAACGCAGATGAGATGTTTATCTTCAGTCTTGTCTTCAAGGTTGTAATAAAAGTGGAATCCTTGGTCCTGGGTTGCTGTAGAAGTACCGCTCCTTTTGTTCACCAATGGCCAAACTTGTGATTACGTGCTTCGACAACTCTGGATCCAAATACGTTTTCTATTGTATGATGTAAACTGCGATGTCCAATGTGGTTTGATGGTTGTTATAATTTCGTTTGGTTTATAGGATTAAATCCTTACTCAGGTAGTTCTTTTATCTGGTTTTAATTACTTCATTTAATTAACATTCGTTTCATGATCTAATATTGGGCAATCCAAGTCATTCCTTTGAATATAATTACTTATTATCGTTTCGTACTATCCATTAAGACAATTTGGTTACTGTTTATTTGGCCCAAATTATGGCAATTAGTCCTTCATTTATTATGAATGTCGATATATTTAATAATCTAAACTAATTCAGTTTTTTAATAGACAATCTCGTTGTTAATCTCTTCCCGTTCATGTCATAAATTCCAATAATCAAAATCAACAAATTATATTCATTTTGTCGTCCCTAGCAACAACTTCTTTTATTCTTATTCAATATTTTGTTATATAGTAATATTTTCATATAATATTTTTCCAATCATCAAAACAATTCCTTACTAAACTGCCATTATATCAAAATATAATTTTATTTATTGTTTGTTTACTAATTTCTATATTTTCTGCTGGTTTTTCTCTCTTAGCCTATTTCATGTAATATATTATTTTTCCGATATCAAACATTATCTATCGATATCATTGCACCATGGCATTATCATAATTATTTAATATTGAGTTTGTTTATTATTTATTATTAATTATTATTGGTTTTTATTAACTCATTGAATTATATTTAGTATATATTATTAAATTCTTTACATAACCTTTCTGCTCTGAGTTATTATACAGTGGTATTGGCTGTTAGGCCTGTTATTATACTTTGATCTGCTTTTGAATTTAACTTGTTAACAACTATAGCCTTTTTATACAAGTTCACAAACATAATCAACTCTTAACTACGTACATGTACACAAATAATTATCTTTATGATATCTAACAATAACTTTATCTTGACCTATAGATCACACATAAGAAAAATGAAATTAATTAATACTCAATAACTGATTTCAATCACAGTTCTACAACAATAAATGAATAATAAATATTACTTCATTATTTGACATTCTATCAACAAATAAGCTTTCATATGATAACACAAATTATAACAACATATTTATGATAACAACATAACATTATACAATTCATAATAACTACTTTAAATTAACTTATAACGTACATTATTGATTCATTCTTATCTATTTTCATATCATCAATTACTTTAAAATAGTCAATGTTAGTTTTCTTTCTTACAAATTTTATCAATGTTTTTTATTTATTTACCTCTCACTGAACATTGAGACTTATCACTATTATCTTTATTACATTCTTATTTTTTATTACTATTACTACCTTGCATTCTTATTATTTTTATACAATGATAAATTTATTTATCTGACCCTTTTATTAGTGTGGGATATAAATATTTACTTCCCTATTCTATTTTTAATAGTTTTCTTTATGTAACGTTTATGACCACATTTCTGTTGCGTTACAATATTTATGCTCTCTTTTTAAAGGATGATAAAATTATTAAATTAATTTTCGCACTTACTATCGCCCTCACAATCTCTTTTTTTATTTCCCATATCGTCCTTCTATTTCAGATTACGTAAATCTTGTATGTTTGATTAAAAAAGAAACGAGTCACACACATATAGTCTGGGACGTGGGTAACAGAGTAGAATAAATTAGGTTTTATAGTTTAGTTGAAAAACAAGTTTAGTTTTTTAATGTACCATCATAATCATCACCACCACCACCACCACCACCACCACTCCAAGTATTAGGCCCTAAGCCTGTTCTGGAACCCATCTCCTTCTCGGTCTACCGACATCCTTTTGCGTTAGCGTAGGCCGTTTTGTCGTATTTCCCGTCCAATTTCCGAGGCTCCTATGAGTTCTGTAAGTATACACACATCAATTTAGGAAGTTGCCTGGTTAGCGCATGCGCAATGAATGAGCGTCTCCCACCATACAGTGTGACTGTAAGTGCGGTGTTGTTTACACGTACAGTCTGCAATCATTCCAAAAGTTACCGAGTTGCTGGGTTTTGTATTTTAATAGCTATCTTAGTGATTAGGTTTACCTTTCTGTGACGTTATTTAAAACTAATTTGTTTGTATTGTTTTTCGTTTCGATACATTTTATATCTTTAATTTTTGTTATTAGTGATTGCTTAACAATGAATAAGTTGTCGGGAAAGGTGCTTAAAAGCCAAACTCGCGAAGTTATATACAATGTGATGGAGTTTATGAAGAAGGAAGCAGATCATGGAGGGTTTTTAATAGACTGTAAAAAAGTTAGAGAAAGAGTGTCGGCTGCAGTTGGTGTAAGTCGGATGACACTAGCGAGAATAAACCAGGAAGCGAAGAGGCAGAGAAGCGAAGGGCAACCATTATTTGAAACGCCAAATAAGAAAAGGAAGAGAGAAAAGCCTGTGACAGATTTGGACGATTTTGATAAATCTGTTATACGCCGAATGATCAACGGCTTTTACCTCGTCGAAAAATGTCTACCTATACTACCAAAATTACATTCAAAATTAGTGAAAGATATAGGGTTTAATGGAGGGAAGACAAGTTTAAGGACAGTAATCAAACAGTTGGGTTTTAAATGGAAAAAGACGAGAAACAACAGACATGTACTTATTGAACAACAACACATAGCCTTCCACAGGCACGAATATTTAAAAAACGTTAGGAAATACAGAGAAGAAGGGCGACCAGTAGTTTACATGGACGAGACTTATATTCACTCGTCACATGTGAGCCAGAAATCGTGGGCAGACAATAACAATGATGGTGTCGCTATACCCCTTACTAAAGGAGCAAGACTTATAATAATTCATGCGGGAGGAGAGATGGGTTTTATTGAAAACTGCTTCACCATGTGGAAATCAAGTCTGTGTTCAGGAGACTATCACAGTTCAATGAACTTTGAAAACTACCAAAAGTGGTTGACAGAAAAATTAATACTAAACCTGCCAGAAAAAGTGTACTTGTCATTGACAATGCACCATACCATAATGTGCAGTCAAAAAAGTGTCCAACCTCCGCTTCAACTAAAAGTAAAATGCAAGAGTGGCTTCGAAGTAACCGAATACCTTTCGATGATTCGATGCTGAAGGTACAGTTACTGCAGTTGATTTCGTTACATAAACCAAGGATCAAAGAATATGTAATCAATTCGCTCCTTCAACAACACGGCCACACTGTATTGCGCTTACGTCCATACCATCCGGAGCTCAACCCAACAGAACTTATTTGGGCCGAGGTGAAGAACTGGGTAGCAACCAACAACACAACGTTTACAATTGAAGACGTGAAGCAGCTAACAGTACAAAAATTCGGGGAAATCACCAGAGAATCCTGGCAAACAAAATGTGACCATGTAAAAAAGGTTGAAGAAGACTACGTTACATTTCAACCACAAATAGAAAACGCTGAAAATTTCATCATTGATTGATTTGATCATCATCAAAATAGTTGATTGAAAATTTCATCATTCAACTTGGAGGGGAAACCAATGACACAGATGAGGATGATGCCAGCGGATGTAGTCAAATGGACACGGACAGTGAAGAAACTCTATCAGGAATTGAAGACTTAATGTGAAGTGTGGTTTACCTGCTGTCATAGCTGTTAACTTAGTTGAAAAGTTTTTTCAACAATACGAAGAAAAGTTTTTTGTTACAAAAAAGTACATTACTATAAAAAAAGTCATATTACTCTATGACTTGCACAGTAAAAATTTTATTATTTTCTATTTGAACAGTTAGCAATTATTTGTGACCATAGGACTGCATATTACTGATCGTCTACTGAAATGAAACGAAAAAGAGCCCTGAAGATGACCTTGGAATCATGAAAGGTAATTTGTATAAACTTAATTCCATTTTTAATTTTTGTTGTCTTGTGTAGGCCTACTTCTATAGTACGTAGTTCCAATGATCTATTTTACTGCATAAATAGGAGCAAGTGGGGTGAGGTGATGAATGGATTAATTTGATAATGTCGGCATATTTATAGGCCTACAATAATTTTACAGTAATTTACAATAATTTTCGGTATGCTTTGTTAGTGTTCTGTGTTTAATTTGTAGTACGTTAACGATTATAAATGTTGTTCATTAGATCCAAAAACATTAAATAGAAAATAATTTGCATTACAAAATTTAGAAATTAGAGTAGCACATAATTACCAGTAGTATTTGCATTTCGTTGTTTGGTTCTATTTTTAAAGTGACAGTGGATATTTTTCTTATGACATAAAAATATAAGGCATATTTGCTACCACCTGGGGGCTATGAGCGCACGAGTGTGCAATTTTTATATTTAAAACAGCTCTTAAATTATTGAAATTTAAACAAACACTGACACAAACAAAGCGTTCCGAACACTGCTTGCAGTGGTGACTGTACCAACTAGTACACGCGTACTCACGTAGTAGTGGGAAGTTTGTCAGCGGAGGGGAAATTTCCCCTCTGTGAGTTTCCAGCTACGTTGATGTATGTATACACATATTATTCCCTTAAGCAGGTTACTGGCCTACTGTAAACCACGCAATCTGGAAGACCAGGGACTTTGATTTCGCGCTGCTCTTCCCCTAGAGAGTTGCTTTCACCTCAGCTGACGAGCTCGCTCTGCCCGATCGCAGTAGGCTAACTGACGTAGCCCATGTGTGCAACCGTTGGGCTACTGTAGGCTCCTCCGCCTTCACACTAGATCCACACTTTGCTGCCGATGTGCACCAGGATACCAGGATACCCCCAGGCTGCCCTGACAGAACCCCCATCTCTCGTTTGCTTACCGATCCACTCCGTCGAAGGGATTCGCTACCACAATCTTGGAGTGGATTGCTCGGCGTAACAGGGCTCGCCAACGTGTAGGTGAGAGTGGTGTTGGGGTGGAGAGGCTGGTGCATTTCTTTTCAATGAAAGCATATGTTCGCGTCACACCCCCTTTCGGACCGTAGAAGTTCTTGTTCATTTTAAAAATTATGTCTTCATTCATCGACACTTATACTGCCCCGCCTTTACCAAAATAGTCTCAGTCAAATGTGACGTGATTAATCCAGCCATTTTGCAGTCTTCGCAGCTGACTTAATTTGTTCCAAGCAGAGGAACACACACCTTTCGATAGACCGTTTACCTATACTTGCCAATTTCTCCCTTGGTCATACAGTTCTAATATGATTACCGCCTCTTTTTGCTGGCTCTGCGTAGAACGAGACAACAATAGAAGACAACCAAGAAGTTAACAGGACCCTGGTTGGACGACTGGATGATGTACTTCGAAGATTCTGCAGTTACGCCGTGAGTAGAGACGTGTACTGCATAGTCACCGGCTACTGTCCGACCAGTTTCAAAATACTTGAAATTTTGTGTCACAGTATGTGCAGGTCCGCAATTCTATGTCTGCCCGCGGATGTTACACAACGGTAAAAGAAAGGTTTACAAGAACTGGACACGTGGTCTCGATATGAAACAAGGAAAGTATGCCACTAAAATAAGCTTCAACGTTAAATCGGTATGTGACCGTAGTTAGCAGACTCCGCGGTAATTTGAATGTCCACTTTGCGTGGAAAATCATCAATGAAGGGCGAATATACTAGAAAATTAAAAAACAAGAACGGCCGAGTCGAGAAGCGAATACTTAGAGGATAAAGCTCGTAATTTAACTGAAGGGATGAGAGTACACAAGACATAAAAGGAACGTACGACGTCAAATCATGCAAGCGGCTTTATCTAATGAGAGTCCTGCGACAATCAGATAGTGTCTGTAATGACAGTATGAGTTACAAAATTAAGAAGGATCTTATCTAATAAATATTGGTAAGATATTTACATAATTAAGGACTAAACGAGTATTTTCGCTGTGACATCACGTACGAACACGATGAGATCATGTCAACATAGAGTATGATCGCGTCACACCCTTCCCCTAAAAACATATTGTTACGTAATACGGAACGTTCTACAAGTATCTTGGCTATCGCACCAGAGCCCAGCTGTAATGTGTGTATGCGTACATATTGCTGCTACTTTGAGATGAAAGACAATTACGTGACACTTATCACGCGTCAACAGTCGAGTCTATTCCAGACCGTACCGGTCAGCGCACTGTGTTGAAGTACACTTTTTCTAGTGGATTCAAGAGCGCCTGTTGGTTTAACACGTCATCGAAAGTGACAGATAATTCTGGCATCTCAGCGGGGTATAAATACAGGCATTCAGCGACGGTCAGTTTCAGTTTACTTCGGGCGATTACTGAGTGCATTTCAAGTGATAATTAATATTATTACCGTTATCTACATGAAACTAAAACCCTGAGAAATGCTCACTGTTTAACAGCTCTACCAATAAATCCTACTCTCACGTCCAAGAAGACATACTTGTATGTCGCGTGACCCCCGGGCAATGCATGGCGTACAGTCGGTGTGCGTTATGTAGCAACGAGAGAGGGTAAAATGCGATTTTCCGGCGCCTCAAAACTGGAACCTAACGGCTAAGGTATGGTCACCCCGACAGAAAAGTCCCTGATCCTCCCGGTGTGGGGGTTATGCGATGGCTGGTAACCGACCCATGTAAAATTTTTTTACATACTCCTATGCTTCACACGATGCCTCGGACTAGGACTGGTATTAAAGTTATACGACAGGAATGAAAAGTACAACCAGTAACGGAACTAGCGAAAAACTATAAAAAAAGATGGCAAGAGCATGTTATGCGCATGTCTCCAGAAAGAATTCCAAGGAAAATCGTGAATTATAAGCCCACCGGAAGAAGAAATGTTGGGAGACCGAGACGGAGATGGTGAAGCCGGAACAGGCAACCTGCCTAATCCTGGACAGATAGATGATGATGATGAATTATTATTATTATAATAATATTAATTGTGGTAATTAAATCTGGTGATTAGCGACTTCATTGGAGTCTTGTATTTTGTTTCCACTGTACCATACGACGATCAATGAGATCGTCGTAACAATATATTCCAAATCTCTTACTTCGAAGTTAACCACTGACGGTGCCGTAATTGTTGAAACAATTGTCGGGGATGATACGGTATTAAACAATAATTCTTATGAGTGATGATAAATTTAATAAATATAATAAGGTTGATAAATTTAAAACTAACAAAGCAAAATCAAAGTTAGGTTAAAAAGGTAATGTACGACGTTGTTTCAAACGGTAAGTTATAAAGTAAATGAATTACTTAGCTGTTGTCACCTCATTACACTTGTGTTACTACCGCTAAAGCCGCCTTTAAGCAGTTGCAAAACTACAATGTTGGCTTTTGTCTAAACAATACACAATAGAAATAAAAACCAGGTATCTAAACTATAATACGTAGGCTATACTCGTGGTAGCGGGAAACAGGTCAATGCTGGAGCTGGAGCTGGAGTGTAGCCAGCGGTAACGGTTTCCGATAATTACAATTGGTGGGAGTGGAGTGAATGCTGCTGCTGTACAGTAGACGGTGTGTTTAATATCGCGATGATACCAAGTGTTACCTTAACTTCAAACGCAGCACCGCACCTACTACATCCAATAACTATTCTGCGCTACTATTCTTACCGTAAGTACGTCTATTTGTTAATCAATGCTGTTACCTGATGGCGATATTTAAAATGTCATATTTAATAAATACCAGATAAAACAGAAACAATGTTGTTAATAAGTTGCATAAGTTCAACCTTATGTGCGGGACCATCAGGCGAACAGTTAAGTCAGCAAGCAAAGGAACACACCTAAAATTCTACAAGGTGGTGGCTCTTTCGCCACTTTTTTATGGGTCTGAGAATTGGACTTTAACGAAAGGCCAGTTCAGTCGCATCCAAGCGGCTGAAATGAGATTTATCAGGCACGTGGCAGAGTATTCGCTCCATGATCGTAGAAGAAACACAGATATACGGCAGGAACTGAATATATTATGAGTATACTCGACAGGATCGCCCGCCCAGTATTGACTGAATTGATGGCAACATTTTTTGACGCTGAATTGATGGCAACATCTCAATGGATGACTGCCGCTATGGGTCCCGAAACAACTATGGAACTATAAGCCGAGGGGACGGAGAGGTGTGGGACGTCCGAGGAAGCGCTGCAGTGACCAGCTTTAATTTTTGGCTATTTGAGACCGCAACAAATCGTTCTTGGTTTAATCCGTGAAGATGATGATGATAATAATGATGATGATGATAAAGCAGAGTAGAGAATAATTTTATTCAATACTTATCACAAGTGGTACTCGTAATGCACACAAAATTCTAATAAGCAAATTATATCTATTGCAATGGGCACCCTAATTGCATATGTAATGTAGTAGGGAGTAAAAGTATATGACAACATATGAAGACACTGTGTGAGTGAGTAGACTTTGCAGGTTTGATAAGGAACACTGTTAAAAATTTTTGTTTTATGTATTTCAGGATTATGAAACAATTTTAAGTTCTGTTAAATGGCGAGTGACGGTGCGTATCCGCGTGTGGAGTCGCGTGTACGAGGGTACGCATTTAGTTTACGGGGTATTTAGTATATTAGTATTACGGGGTAAAAATACGCTAGTCTAAATAACTGTCATGATATAGAAATTTTTATATGCGACTTATATCAAAGTGTGTGTAAGAAAAAGATCTAACTGACAGTAGTTATTGTAAAAATAAGTAACCAAATAAAAGGTAAAAAGGTTTTATGCCTACAATTTTAGTCGTATAAATTGTCAGGATTTTGAACAAGAATTGTCTTGTTCAGAAGCCTTCTTAACCAAGAATACTGGTTATCTGAAAAAAAAAATCATAAGATGGGTTACCGGAGAACCAATCATTTTACTAAAATTTAATCGAAGATAATTATTTGCAGTTAGGGGATATAGTTTGAGGGATCGTCTACGAAACGGCGACATTAGGAAATACCTAAAGTTACAGTCGGTTTTGAATAGAACAAAAAAATACTTAGGCAGAATTGTAAGTCACATGTAGAACGCATGGTATTCCTAAACAAGTGTTTGAATATAGGTCAGTGAGGACGAAAGTTCATGGAACAGCCAGGAAAAATAATCAGAGACTGTGTCAAGTTGGAATGGTTTATAGTCCAAACCATGTAGTGAAGAAGAAGAAGAAGAAGAAGAAGAAGAAGAAGAAGAAGAAGAAGAAGAAGAAGAAGAAGAAGAAGAAGAAGAAGAAGAAGAAGAAGAAGAAGAATATAATTATTTGCAGCTGATAGTACAGTCTCGCTTGGGAATCGATAACGTTTAAGCGCCGCGTGGGTCACGACGATAGTCTGCTAATCGCGACTAACAATTTAAACATTTCCTAGAGATTCTGAATGTAATAGTGTAAGTGCTATTTCACGTTATGTTCAGGATATTCGATTAGAGTACATAAGCACTTTAAGCCTACTGGATAAGAAAGTGTAAGCACAATACACTAATTTAGCAGTAGCAATGTCTGTCCGCGGTGAAAGTATATTGTTACGACGGTCTACTCGATCGTCGTATGGTACAGTGGAAAATAAATTACAAGACACCAGTTAAGACACTAATCACACCTTTAATTTTTACAGTTAAACAGTTCGTAATTAACAACACTATCTTTTACAACAAATCAAATGAAAATTGTTCACACGCAATAAAGTGTTCACTAAAATTAAACACAATTTTTTACAATTATACTATCCGATTATAAAACACCACTGTTAACTAATAACCAGTTGAAAGCGCACAGTAATATCGCTACTATAACTCTCGAACCGCACGGTCAATAATTCGAACTAATATTAAGGCCGCTGCCGCCATGTATTTATACCCACGCTCACAGACGAGAACCTTCCTAATTGCGTCTTAGCGCTCGTGTGAACTACGTAATTAACTGAGGCCTTGACACAGTCCGCGCGGCTGGCGCCTTCGAGAAACCTCTCGAAAATGCGTCGACAAGCACGTACGCCACACGCGTTACATCGAGGTTCTTCAGGCACATTCGACAAACGCCTAGATTGTTCTGTGATGTCGTAACAATATAATCGTGCTCGTGAGAAACATCTACACGCCCGAAAGCAACCCTGAGGCCGGACAGAGTGTATCAACCCACGTACTCATCCAGGATCAGCTCGCGTCGTTTGATGAATCTGCAGTCGACATTAAAGGGAAGTAAACCTACGTTATTTATGTACAATAAAACAGAGAAAAGTTTTTTTGAAAGAAAGACTCTATCACATCAGTAAAGACTTTATATTTACTAAGACAAACTTAACTTTAAAATAATAATTGAAATTGTGAGAAATTTAATATTTTATATTAAAATAATATTTAGTAGGAATAAACCTCTTTTAGTACCAAGCCACGTGTCCGTTAACTATATGAAAAATATATTGTACTAACCGTCTGTGACTTCTCGTATAATGATGTCCTTTCCTATTGCAAATTGTCATGCAATGAGTGTGACGCTTTCTATGTGGGCCAGACGGGCCGTGGTTTCCTCAAAAGATTTAACGAACACAAACCACCCACTATCAGTCGCAACTATGATACCATCAAATCAAAATTCGCCAAACATCTTATTAACGAAATTCATAATTACACTGATTTCGGAACCAATTTAAAACCCCTCCACTTTTGCAGTAGGGGACGTTATATGAACGCACTCGAGGAATTTGAGGTGTTCAGGAACACTAGTACCAAGCCACACATTTTGGACGACCAGTTATTATTCAAATCTAATATATTGTACGACACCGCGTTGAGATACTAAGATAACAAGAATCGATTGTGGTCAATGCGCGGTGGTTCGCTGTGCAGTGTACACTGTTTGCCCGATGTGCATATTCACGTTACAAAACATAATATAGTTCGTTATGTTAAAATGTGCTATTTGTGGTCATCATAACGCATGGATTTTAACGCTTGACAAGTATATCAGTGAATGATATGTGCTACAAATTTTATGCTTTGAAAATGGGACAAGTGTCTCGAAACATGTACCAATAGGAAAGGACATCATATACGAGAAGTCACAGACGGTTAGTACAATATATTTTTCATATAATTAAAATAATGTTATATAAATGTATTAATAAGGATATATTTTAATAACTACACTAATAAATATCATTAATATAATAATTTTATTAACAATATCAATATTATTATTTATATTGTATGATATTATAATATGTATTATATTCCATAATTAATATTATAATATTCTTAAATTGTATAGGAAAAAATTTTTAGTTGTGTTACAAAGTTCAACAGAGACAGAGAATAATTATTTTTTATAAACTGTATTACAAGCAGTAGATTATCATAAAAGGATAGCATGTTAATAAATCCACTTAATTCCAGTACTGTATGTCTCGACTACTTATTTGAGAAAGTAAGCAACAGATCATTTAACTAACAAAAAGGGTTCACACCTGATGTACCCTAGCTGGATTTGAACTTGCTTCAACCTCTCTTGGATGAATCCCTTTCTTTAATATTTCCTGTCTAGTCTCCCTTGAACAACTCTTGATCTTTTCGTTCGCGACGCTATTATTTTTTCGAGGACAATAGGGATTCTTTCATTGTTTTCATACTCCAGCTTTACTATGTAATTCTTGTTTCCTTGTTTTCCTTTCGCACTAGGCGATACGTACTTGGCAGGCTTAAAGGTGTCAAATGGTGAACGGTCTTAGTGGCAGAAAATTAAGGGTCCCCAACAACACTAGGGGCTGAAGAACCTAGAAGCTGTGTCTCCAAACAAACCCAATAGCAGAACCAAATGGTCAAATGTGTTACTGCCACCATTGGTCTTACTCTACAGGACGTTGGTAATGCCCTTAGAGGAAATTTATCCTTTTCAAAAATCACGAAATAACAGACCGGGTGAACACAATGTTCATAGACAACTTCAGTTTTAAAGTTCAAGTTGACTTTAATATCCAAAATGGTACTGTAGAGAACTAAGAAAGGTGGATTGGTCATCTAAATATGACGTCAGGTGGTAAGGTTACCTAAGAATATAAGCCTGTTGTACAGCAAAATTCAGGAATGCCTAGGAAAAGTTGGTAAAGACAGGGATCGGAACATGTGATTCGCCTAGTCCCTGATAGAAGAAGAAGAAGAAGAAGATAAAATAACTTACACCCTGTTTGTTGTTGTAGTAAACCATAACACATAAACCAAATACCTTACCAAAAACATTGGGATCTACTTAGCTTTGGAATCTGTGTTATACATTTTTTTCTGTTTTATAAGAAGATAAAAGAATATAATAATATTTTTTGGTGAGATTTTTTTCTTTTGCGAATAAATTTTCTTGTATTATATCACTCAAATATACGAGTAAATCACTTTGTTTTGGTGATAATATGACTGGGAAGGAGAACGTTTATAAATTAAAAAAATGTTAAGAAACAAAAAAACTGAAAATAAACGAAAATTAATAAACGAAAGTGACTTCACTTTCTTTTACGGGCGATAAGTATTATAGAAAATTACAGTAGTAAATCTCGTTTATAATTTTTTACATAATATAAAATTAGCTTCTGATTGGGAATGATGATCAATAAAAACTTATATAGTAGGAAAACTTGCAAAACTTCAAGCGGGGAGAAAATATCAGAATTTCCCATCGCACTAAGCAGAATGTTGCCCAAAGTCGGAGGACCAAAGTATATCGTTTGGGTCTGGTAATGATGTATAGAAGACAGCAATGGGCTGATTCGTTTAATAACAAAAAATATTAGGAGCATACGGTTTTCTTGTATTGCCCTTTAAATACTTTTACGACAATCTCACGGATCGTTTTATTTTACAGAGGAAACAAAATACAGACACCAATGAAGTCACTAATTACCAGCATTAATTTAGTCACAAATAACAATTGATTTTAGGGTACGTATACTATTAGAACTAAGATGGTCGTGAATAATCAAATATTGGATCAGGTTAGTCGTTTTAATTACCTGGGTTGTAATAAATATCTCATATGGAACTGACATTGATTGGGATAGTAAGGTAACAAAATTAAGGCGCATTTGTGGAACGATTCATAGGAACCTGAAAAATAAAACACGGAAGGATACCCGAATAAAATTTTATAAAACTGTGGCTGTCCCCACAATCCTGTATGCTAGTGAGAGATGAAATCTTCTTGGTAAAAAAGGACGTGCAGAGGATTCAGGCAGCCGAAATGAAATTTCTAAGAGGGTTGCAAGGTTGTTCTCTCTTGGATCGCACGAGGAACGATGATATTAGAAGCGATTTAAACATTGTATCATTGCACCAGAAGATTGAAGACCACAGAACGAGATAGTGTGAACACTTGAACCCCCTGATATCCGTCTACCTGTGGCTGCCTTGGGTTATCATCCTATTGGGAAG
Organism: Magicicada septendecula; assembly: GCA_034769895.1. Classification (NCBI taxonomy): domain Eukaryota; kingdom Metazoa; phylum Arthropoda; class Insecta; order Hemiptera; family Cicadidae; genus Magicicada; species Magicicada septendecula. The sequence goes on along the minus strand of CM068367.1, from coordinate 1,428,042,480 downwards.
AGAGCTGTCGGTAGACCGAGTAGGAGATGGGTTCCGGAACAGGTCTAAGGCCTAGTCCTCGGAGTGATGATGATGATGATAAAATGAGCCAGAAAATCCAGGAATTGAATATAACGTATACTGTAACAGTATTGTAAACCAGGTCAACAGGAATTGGCATTGTGCCGTAAACAATATCCATCAATTAATTAGTAGGGCGGGCGGTTAGAAGTTAAAGCGGAGCGGTGAATTAACGTAATTAGCCTACGTTGGTTACGTAAACGGTGTGCTTAATGTCATCACATAAAAGCAAGGCGTTTTATTCAGTTGGGCGGAACAAATTATATGTGTATTTTCAAAATTTACTGTTACAATTAGCTAATTAATACATAGCAAATTTATATTAACTACGTTTATTGCTTATTTATTTCGGTATGCCCATACACAAGGTGTATATATAGGACATATCATAAGAATATATTCTACACATTAAAGTAAAGAAGAAATTTCATAAAAGTATAGGTTTGACAACGTTTTGTTTCCCATTTATGTTTAAAAGCTCTTTACACAAGTTTTCACTTTATATCTCCACGCACTCGTATGAAAACCATTCTTCAATCGTGCGTTTGTCAGAATGCAGTGCGAGAATGATTTTCCTCTTTCCATCGTATTCGCTGTTTCTACTGCAATCTGTAGTTGATTTTCCACGCAAAGTCCATATTATTACACGTCCCTTTTACCAAGAGTCCATGTTTCACTAGCATACAAGAATGTGGGGACAGCCACAGTTTTATAAAATTTCATTCGAGTATCCTTCCGTGTTTTATTTTTCATGTAGGGCTTACCTATGAATCGTTCCACAAATGCGCCTTAATTTTGTTACCTTACTATCCCAATCAATGTCAGTTCCATATGAGATATTTATTACAACCCAGGTAATTAAAATGACTAACCTGATCCAATATTTGATTATTCATGACCATCTTAGTTCCAATAGTATACGTACTCTAAAATCAATTATTATTTGTGACTAAATTAATGCTGGTAATTAGTGACTTCATTGGTGTCTGTATTTTGTTTCTCCTGTAAAATAAAACGATCCGTGAGATTGTCGTAAAAGTGTTTAAAGGGCAATACAAGAAAACCGTATGCTCCTAATATTTTTTGTTATTAAACGATATATGTATATAGAAATACATCAGTACCAGACCTAAACGATATACTTTGGTCCTCCGACTTTGGGCAACATTCTGCTTAGTGCGATGGGAAATTCTGATATTTTCTCCCCGCTTGAAGTTTTGCAAGTTTTCCCACTATATAAGTTTTTAATGATCATCATTCCTAGGTAACCTATCAGCCTTTATATACGTGTATGAATAAAATAAAATTTACCTCTATTATATGTCTAGTTGTTTTCCTTTTTTTTTTTATATTTCACTACTCGTTTATAGACATATGTCCCATGTTCAGATGTAATCCCTCAGTAATGTTCGTCAGATAATTAAAAAAAATTACGTATAATTTACACACATCTCGTAAATAAATATAAAACATATAAACACGGAACACACCGGGTTTGTTGGCGCGCACCACGGTAACACTATCGTCAGGGATTACACCTGATGATGGGACATATATCCAGAAACACGTGGTGAAATATAAAAAAAAAGGAAAAGCCACTAGACGGATGAAAGAGGTAAATTTTATTCTATTCACATACATATAAGTGGCTTGGATACTGAAAGCATAAATTTAAAACTTTTTATATGGTTTTGATTACTGTACTTACCATAGCTATGTGGGGGTTAATGAAAATTTCTCTTTTTGTGATAACGACAATTTCAGGCTTCTCTGTTTTCAACTGTAGCCCGCTGTCGTGCATTTATTGATGTAGAGTGCTTTTTATGTGTTTTTTGTTGTGTACCCCAGCCTAAATCTAATCCTTTCTGGGTCTTTATGCAATACCATGCAAAAAATTTCGGAATTTAAGATGGTTACTTAAGTTAAGTCTCAATTATTCGGGTAAAATGGAGGTTCCTTACAAAGTATTTAAAGTGCCTCTTTCTGTAGCCGACTATAAAAAGCGTTCTTGACATCTTCAGTTGCCAGAAGGCATGGCGTGAATATGATTTCCCTATAGCCTGCTTGTATTGTACTATTGTAGGCTTTATGGCATCTACAGTTGATTTTACCTTTCTAAACCCATATTGGTTGCCTGACAACGTAGTACTACTACTACTACTACTACTACTACTACTACTACTACTACTACTACTACTACTACTACTACTACTACTACTACTACTACTACTACTACTACTACTACTACTACTACTACTACTACTACTACTACTACTGTTAATAATACCACTATTCTTATTACTACGACTCAAATAAGGGTGTAAATGTAATAAAAAATTAATTCTTCGTCTTCTCCTCTTCAAAGATTAGGTTAGATAAACATGTTCCGGTACCCATCTCATCCTCGGACGACCCACGTCTCTTCTACCAATGGCTTTATAGTTCGGTGCCGCTTCCGCCTATCGATTTTCTGTCATCCTTTGCAGATGATCCCCCCATTGTCTGCTGTAAATTGAAATAATTTCATTTATGTCATTTACTTCGAGTTCTGCTCTAATATCTTCATTACGTATTCTATCTTGCAATGTAAATTTAAAGTATTTTGAAGAAACTGCATTTCAGCACTTTTACTTTTGCCGCATTCCTTTTTTGTCATGACCCACTCTTTTCCGCATAGATCAACGTGGGTATTGCAATTGTCTTATAAAATGTAATGCTTGTGCTGTGTCTTGTTTTATTTCTAAGATTTCTATGAATCGTACCACAAATATACCTAAATTTATTTATCTTCTCTCTTATATCATATTCACATTCATAGCTTACTGCACAGCTGAGATATTTGAAACTGCTCACTTGTTCTAAAGTGCTGTTGTTTATAACTATCTTAGTCCTCGCTGGATATTTACCTTTAAAGGCCATGGTATTGGTATTTCTTGCTAAAATTGTCAGTGAGTACTCTCTTGCCACTCCTTGTAATTGAAACATAGCTTTTTGTAAATCATCCTCATTTTCTTGAATAAGAACTATGTCATCCACATAGAGCAGGGTACCCATACAAATTGATTTGTTAAACTGTATTCCCAAAGTCGCTTTGGATTTTCATGCTCTCAACATGTGGTCAATGTATATATTCAACAAGGTTGGGGAAACACAGCATGCCTGCCTAACTCCCTTATTTAATGGAATGTCACGTGAGAGCCTACCATTCAGATCCAGAACTATAGATGTACTTTTTTAAAGGATCTTAATTGAATTTATTAAATGCTGCGGGTATCCTCTTCTACACATAATATTCCATAATAATATTAATTGATGACTCGTTGGGCACTTGGTGAAACATATTAATACAAAGGTTTTGTAAAATATATAAAAACACTTGGTACGTTTCACAGATTTTATTTAACTCTGACAGCTGTTTCAACTACCTAAGCCATTGTCAAAGAAACGAATGAATGAAAACCTAAACACAGGATGTGTTAGATGGCGGTGGTGACCATCTGTTTAGGGCTTATCTGGAACATCTGTGAGGGTGTTGAGATGGAGAGGGGGTGCAAGAGGCAAGGGAAGGTCAGGTGTCTTTAAAACTAAATACAATCTGAATGCATATTATAAAAAACAAAAAGAATAATAGACTTACACAAAAAAAGAGAAGAAAATTATTTTAAAAAAATTTTATTCCATAGAGCCAGATCAGGGTAACAAAAATGTCATTTAACAAATTACATTCCGTTTATAACAGATAGGATTAATAATTGGTTGAAAACCATGGTGTTAATATCGTATCAATAAACAAACGTAATCTTTTTTCACTACTAGTCAATAATAAAGAAAAATCAAACACACTGGAGAAAAATGGCGTTTATGAAATACACTGTGAAGAATGCGATGCTATTTATATCGGACAATTTGGCCGTGCTCTGAAACATCGCATTTCTGAACATAAGAAGGGGATTTTAACCAATACAGCCAATACAGGTTTTGCAGATCATTGGTTACAACACAATCACTTCATAGATACAAAAAACATAACACTACTCCACAACACACAAAAAGGTAAAAATATGGATTCGTTAGAAATTCTAGAAATTAAAAAAGCAATAAAAATAACAAAAATTTAACAAATGAACAAACTGAATTCTTTGTATCCCCTTTATTAAAAGTTGTTATTTAGTTTAGTTTATTTTATATTTTGCATTCGGATTATATTTAGTTCAGTTAATTTTATATTTTGCATTCAGATTATATTTAGTTTAGTTAATTTTATATTTTGCATTCAGTTTGTATTTAGTTTTAAAGACACCTGACATTTCTTTGTCTCTTGGACACCCCCCTCTCCGTCTCAACACCATCACAGATGTTCCAGATAGGCCCTAAACAGATGGTCACCACCACCACCACCTTCACTAACACAACCTGTGTTTACGTTTTCATTCATTCGTCTCTTTGACAATGGCTTAGGTAGTCGTAACCGCTGTCAGAGTTAAATAAAATCTGTGAAACGTACCAAGTGTTTTTATATATTTTACAAAACCTTTATATTCCATAACGTTTGACGGTCTGCATTATCAAATGCTTTTTCCAGATCTTAAAAAGTCATATGCATTTCCTGGTTATACACCCGCCTTGTCTCTATTATCTGTCGTAATACAAACAATGCATCCACAGTCGACCTACTCTTTCTAAAAATCATTTGCTCTTTAAAACGTAATGCATTTATAATGACTCTTAATCTCTGATTGATAATTCTTGTAATTCTTGTATATATTTTATAGGTCGAGTTCAGCAAACCTATTCCTCTGTAATTATTTCCATCTGTTATGTCTCCTTTTTCATATACAAAACTCACTTTTGCCCCCCCCCCCCATTCTTTCGGAATTTTGTTTTCCACCCAAACGTTATTTAGAAAATGGATAATTCGTAAATGCAATAATGTGTCACCATATTTTATTACCTCAGCATTTATTCCGTTAAGTCCTGGTGCCTTTCTACTTTTTATTCCATTCGTTGCTTCTTAGAATGTTGTTATTACATTCGTTTAATAACAAATTTAATAATATTTTACAGTTAGAATATTGCAAATGTAATAGTTATATTGATGACACGACTAATAACTAATCACATTGGAAGAGATGCCGCAAAGCATGAAGTGAAAGAACTCACTCTCCGGCACTGGCAAGATTGTTAGGATAGAGAGGATTGAGGAAGATGGACCGCAAGGCTCATATCAAACTTGAAGGTATGGATCTATCGATGAGGTCAACTACCATCTGACCCAGTTGCTCAGTGGCCACGGCAATTTTAATGCCTACCTCCATAGAATGGGAAAGGTGCAAAGCCCAGCATACCAATACGGAGACTCTCCCCATGAAGACGCATCGCCCACGTTTTTCAAGTACTGCAGATTCGAAAGACAGAGGATGGTACTGGACGTGGAGCTCGGGGAGTTCACTCCCGAGAGCGTAGTTGTGCTTATGCTTCGTGGTAAGGCGGTATGGGATCGCATCAGTGCATTTATTCAGTGGCTCCTACTAGAAGAAAAAAAGACAGGCCCAACTTGTACCCAACGGGCAGTAGAAGATGAGGAACATCTAGAAGGAGCCCGATAAGGACGCAATAGGCTCCGTCCTGAAGTAATCCGCTAAGCGGTTCCAGGACGGATATGAATGCCTGAATTAGAGGTGGGTTTTTTAGTGGGTGAGAGTTCCACACACCAGAGGAAGCACTTCCTCTGACGGTGCATAAAGCATTTTCCCCCTGTATAAAAAAATAAAAAAATAACTAATAACATTTAATTATCTACCGCTTATGAGCATATTCATTATTGTGTTGAGATAATGCCGTTGTGTCTGTTGCGACTGCAGAAAGACCAATCAATCGATGACGTAATATTTTATTACGCTCTGTGTAGCGTTTAAAACGTCGCACCGCGCTTACACCTACGTGCGCACATCACAACGTTATTGCGATATAAACAAGCAGCCAGCTGAGCTGCCAGACGCGACTTACACAGCAGCAGCGTTACTCAGTTTATTGATGTGTGGAGCAAGCGGCTGCAAGTATGACACGTTGGCTCATATTTCTGAGTTATATATTGCTACGTCCTTGGTCCTGCATTCTTAGATTGGATGGCAAACGCCCGTATTAGGTTTGTTTAGCATTCCCCATTAGTACCGTCCCTATACACACACACACGTACACAATACAGCAATAAGAATATAATGCCTTTAACATATTCAAGGACAATACAGTGAGTCAATTTATTATAATATTTCGTTTGGATACCTTTATGTATATTACCTATATATATATATATATATATATATATATCTTTTACCATATTCAAGGACAATACAGTGTGTCAATTTATTATACTGTTCCTTTTGGATATCCACATCAGCTTATTTGTAAAACAGAAAAACAATATTTGTTGCTATAAAACTCTCAAGAAATAAAGAGCAGAATTGAAAAGACAAGAGCAGTGTATACTAGAATGAGCAGTTTATTAAAAAGTTACGATTTAATAATAAACACAAAGGTGAGACTTCTACGCTGCTACGCATTCACGGTCCTCTTTCACGGTGTAGAATCTTGGACTTTGACTGAAGCCACAACTAAAAAGTTGGAACCTTTCGGAATGTGGCTTTACCGTACAATACTGAACATGTCATGGACAGAACATATAACTGATGTTGAAGTTCTTAGAAAGATAAAGAAACAAGAAACAAAAAAACGTTATTAACTCAGTGAAGACAAGAAAGCGTCAGTATCTGGGACATCTCATGAGAAATGAACAGAGATTTTACTTATTGTAGTCCATACTACAGGGAAAAGTACTAAGAAAGACGGGAGTTGTGAGACCAAGAATCTCATGGCTAAAAAAATTAAGAATCTGGTTTGGCATGAATGCAACTGGCTTATATTCTGTGCAGCAGTACAGAAAGTTAAAATAGTCTGTATGATATCCAACATCCGAAACGGATGGAAACTATTAGAAGAAGAAGATAAAACAGCGTAATGAATTGGCCAATGCATTGTCTCTATTTGCAATTGTGGGGCTACGTTTTCTGTGTTCTGTTATATTAACATGTCATGAAGGCAAAACAGACATACACATTGCACCGATACAAATAAATATTTTCGCATAGGATAGTTTTGTGTGTATAAATTAGGCACAAGTCTATATTGGAGGTGTAGAAAAATTATTTATTTATCACACAAGTAAATAATTGTTTATACGATATATTTAAATTACACAAAATGTCATGTATAGTATTGTATTTATTATGAAAAAGTTTATATAGTTCAGTTTTGGTAAATTTTACTTGAACGTAGAATTCCTTTACACTAGGCGTGACGTCACTCGCTCCGCCGCTCGCTTCTCTCTCTCAGCAATGATCGCCGCTCTGCTCCCCCCTCTCTCTCTCTCACTGCGCTGGGGTTCGCCGAACAACTGATAACACTAATTGCAGATTTCACACACAAATTGTCACTTTCCGAATCGTCACTTTTATCGCTCGCAATTTGTTATGACTAATTATTGATTGTTATTGATTTTTGATATTTAGGGTGATAAAGACTGATATTATTAAAAAGCGGTGTATATTACTTACACCTTCCGGTTATTCTTGAAGTGTTCCGCGTTAATAACGATTTACCACGGTAGATAAATCTCCCTAAGCGAGAAATCTTCCACTAACACGTAATAGCACTTAATATATTATAATTGATACCTCACCCGCTTGGTTCTAATCGACAAACTCGAAAAGAGTCCCAAGACTTATAGCTACTCTAGATTAAACCATTTCGAACAAGAAAAACTCTTGACGAAGAACACACGTTCACTATGCAACGGCTTCCGATGAACTGCCCGCAGTACACCTGACAATCGACGGATCTGACTGAATTTAGGGGCTTCTGATTGGTCAATCGACTGTCTAGGTGGTAGATTGGACAAAAGATAGACGCGTTGCAGGCGAATATTTGTATAAGTTAGCGACAGACTGCATAGATTTTATCTAGAAATTTTATTACTCTTCAATAAAGTAAGCGTGATAAGTTAAGTTTTCAGTTACTACAAAACCACATTTGAAAAACAACTGAGAACACCGGAGTGTATAGAAAATGTAGCTATTTTCATAGGTAAATCACTGTCCAAGTCTCATGCCGATAGGACAACTAACGGGGAAGATATAACAACAAAGGTACATCACACGCGAACGCGCCCACATATTCACACACAAAGTACATGACATTGTAGAGCAAAAGTTTACAAAGAATCTGGTATAACACAAGTCCTTATCCATCACTAAATACAAAACTTATAGCTAATTTACAAAAGTTGCATAAATCAATTTAAAACATGTTAATGTGCGTCATCCATGCTCTGATATACTTATTCTAATCATCATCCTGTGTTTTGTTGCAACATATTATGGTCATACATTGTTTCATCACTTCTTCCTTTCAATTAGTTCTCAATTCGTGTACATTACAACAAACGCATGCCCACAGTTATGCACAATTTAAATACTGTCCAGACTAGGTCAGGCCTAAGCTGTATAATTTCCTTAAAACGATGTTGGTTGACGACTCGTGGTGAAACACAATACTGCAAAGCTTTAAAAAAAAATACACGCACACACAAACACTTGGTAGTTTTACAATGTTATTCTTAACGTCTGACAATTGTTTCAGCCTATTAGGCTACTCTCACAGAGTTGCTAAAAACGACTAAACACAAAGAATGTGTAGGGTGGTGAACATGTGTTAACGGTGTTTATATGGACATGTGTGTGGGGTGTGTATGTTGGAAGGCGTGGAGGACCTAGTATAGGGAAGGTCAAGTGACTGTGAAAACTAAGTGTAATAGAATAACAAACCTTCTAAAAATTAACTAAACGATTATTATTATTATTATTATTATTATTATTCCGGCTGTACAATGTTTACACATTTTCCGAAACCAAACATTACACAAGTGATTGAATTCTCAACTTTCACTGCTGCTTGTCCATCCAAAGATCTTCTTAAATTTATCGTTTAGATCTCTTAAATCGTTCCTTCAGTATAGTCTGAATTTCTTCTATCCAGGTGATAGGTGGTCTTCCTCTTTTCCTTCTTCCTGATGGGATCCTTTCCATAACTCTCTTTGACAAACATGCCTGTGTCGTTTTTTTCGTGTGTTCATACTATTGTAATTTTTGTGTTTGGATAAAATCAATAACAGAATTGTTTACACTCATTCTGTCCTTAATGACTTCATTTATAAATTTTTCACGTCTGGATACTCTTGCCGAACATCCCCAAAGGTCTATCTCTGCTGTCATTAGTTTTTTCTTGTGTGCTTATTAGTACTCCAAACGTCTCAGCCATGACAATGGTTTGAAATATTGTGGTTTTTGTTTCTGTTGTAATCTGTTTATCCAACAGGATGCCATTTAATGTAGATATAGCCATCATTCCCAAATTAATTATGGATTGTATTTCTTTGTCTTGCTTCCCACTGGCCGCAATTTTCACAACTAAACTAACTAACAGTTTTTAAAAAATGAGGCAAAAAATTGTGTCTGCTGGTTTGTTAAAAGTAAAAAAAAATATAAATAAACAATTGTCATTGGTTAAGAATAAATTGTAAAACTACCAACAATTTTACAACGTTTTCATTTTATATTACTCATCTGTACTCATCGTATTACTCATCTTAACAAATATTTATTCCACTTTAGTCATTGTGAAACAGTGTTACCAATATAAAAATATAGAAATAAGTTTTCTCCTTAGTGAAAGAAACACAATTAAATTATATATTGTCATTAGTAAAACAAACAATATTAAAATCATATTTTATTGAGATTATCGATGCTACCAGATTTTAGAAAATTTGTCTTAAGAAATACTCACATACAACTTGGAAAACAATATCTAAAAGGAATAAACTCATTTTATAAAGAACAATGTAATTAACAGTGTTATTAATTTATAAGTTTAACACATGCTTTCCTTAAATTAATTTTCTCAAACCAGATTTGAAATTTAGCAATTTTATAATGTCCTAACGTATTCTACGTCGACATTAAAGTTAATAAACATCTAAAATGATACGCCCCAGTTAGCAACGAGGTAAGTTAAATTGATTTTAAGGTAACCCATCCTTAACATCCGTTGGTTAATTTAAGTGATTGCAAGCTTAAGCTTGGGAGTAGCGTAGAGTGAATTAATGAAATAGGCCGGATAAGGTAAAAGCTATCTTGGATAGTATCCAACCTGAACATATTGAAAGAGGTAATATGCTTCAATTGGCATGTTTTACTTAAATTTAATAATTTGTTGCTTCAATTAACTATTTAATAACTATTAACTGACTTGTCATTAACAATATAATGAATGCGATGCTATTTATATCAGACAATGTGGCCATGCTCTGAAAAATTGCTTTTCTGAATGTAAGAAAGCGATTTTAAATAATCCAGCCAATACAGGTTTTGTAGCTCATTGTTTATAGCACAACCACTTTATAGACACAACAAACATGATACTACTGCACAACATACAAAAAGGAAAATAATAAATTTATTAGACATTTATAAGTTAGAAAAGCAATTAAAAGTAATAAGAATTTTGAAAACCAGCAGACTGAGTTCTTCGAGTCTCCTTTATTAAAAGCTGTTATTAAGTTTAGTCAATTTTTAGATTTTACTTGCCTATTATATTTAGTTTGTACAGTCACTTGAACTTCCCTATACCAGCTTCTCCACCCTCTCCAACATACACATCCCACACACACATGTCCGTAGACATTCCTCCTCCTTTTGGCTACAGCCCAAGTCGGGCCCTGGCCTCCACCAATCGCCTCCAATCCACTCTATCGACTGCAAACCTCTTCCAGATTCTTATCCCCATGTCTCTCGCGTCCTCTGCAACCCCATCTTCCCACTTCTTTCTCGGTCTACCTCTAGGTCTCGTTCCCTCCCATGTACCCAGCAAAGCCCTCTTGGGGTTCCTGCCATCCTCCATTCTCATAATATGTCCGGCCCAACGCAATCTTTGTATTCTTATACATTTTGAGACTGGTATCTTTTTATATATTTGATACAATTCGTTGTTGTATCTCAGTCTCCATGAGCCATTTTCTTGTATTGGGCCTATAATGCGTCTGAGGATTTTCCTTTCAAAGGTGTCTACTATGTTGACTGTTTTCTGTGTGATTGTCCATGCCTCACACCCGTAGCATAGCACCGGTCTGATGACAGTCCTATATATTTTCATTTTTGTTTCTCTGTGCACATCCCCAGACCTAAATGATGGCAGCAATGCGAAGTATGCCTTGTTAGCAATGGTGGTCCGTCTTTGGATCTCCGGATCCTCTGATCCAGTCTTTGCTAGACTCACTCCGAGATACGTGAAATTGTTCACCACTTCAATTCTGTCCTCCTCTATCTCAATGCTGTTATGAACCTGGTCCCTTCTTGTTTGGATAAGCATTTTTTGTTTTATCCGTATTTATGGCTAGCCCAACTTTCTTGGCTTTGTTTTTAAGCTCTATAAATATTTCTTTAGCTGCCGTGATCCGTCTTGACATGATGTTAATGTCATCTGCATATGCGGCTATCTGTACAGTTTTATTTGTTAGCACACCGTATTTGTTATTTTTCCGTAGACACACCCTTATCATATGTTCACCATCCTACACATTCTTTGTAGTTAGTTGTTCTTAGCGCTTCTTTATAATAACTTAATATGCTGAACAATTGTCAGAGGTCAAACTAAATACTGAAACTTACCAAGTAGTGTTACCTTGTGCAAACGGTACCATTTGTTTGGTATCAATAAAAAACACAATCTTCTTTTACTACTGGTAGGCAATAAAGAAAATTCAAACAGATTATAGAAAAATAAAGTTTGTCAGATACGCTGTGCAGAATGCAATGCTATGTATATCAGACAATGTCACCGAGCTCTGAAACATCACATTTCTGAACATAAGAAAGCAATTTTAACTAACAGAGCCAACACAGGTTTTACAGATAATTTCTTACAACGCAGCCACTTGTAGATACAAAAAGTATAATACTACAGCACAACATACAAAAAGGTGAAAAAATGGATTTATTAAAAATTCTAGAATTTAGAAAAGCAATAAAAAGTAACAAAAATTTAACAAATGAACAAACTGAATTCTGCGTATCCCCTTTATTAATAGTTATTATTTAATTTAGTTAATTTTTAGGGTTTGCTTTCCTAAAATACTTACTTTCAACAGTCACTCGACATTCTCTATACAAGCTTACTACACTCCTCTTCTTTTGGTTGCTAATTATAAATTTTCTTAATTCTACGAATTAAGTTATTGTGTATGATAACTAAATATATCTGCTCGTTATCATGTAAAATCAATAATTACTGTTAGGCGCCAGAGCAGAGTTTCTCAGGGTTTATTAAATAATTACTCTTTCTTGTTCAGATTCTAATAATATTCTATATTGAACCACTACAGCCATGTAAACTGAATTTCTGATTCTCCACATTACCATGTCTTTATATGACATCAATTATCTTATTGAGCACCAAACTTACAATTACTTACAAAACAAAATTTAATTGAATTACTAATCTCCCGGATTACAATTACTCATAAGATAACTTGAATTACTGATTTGCAATATTACACTTACTCATACGACATAAATATTTAATCGATGCCATGTTTAATGCACTTCAAAATTTTCATCAATCAATATGAATTTACTTAATATACTAATCTTTGTAAGTTATTTAGCCTCTTACTTGATTCCAATTATTACAATATCTTATTTCATTTATTACGTTTCGTTATACGAACTTAACTATATCTAGATATCTACTTAGTATCCTTCCTGACATGTCATAACACATAAATTACATTGCTTAGGATCTGAACGAAAAGTGGGATCTTTTAGAATGAGATGAGTTTAAGTTCGGTAGACATTAATTGCGATGTTTTGAAATTAATTGATTTATGAATTGTTATTATGGTGTTCTGTTACTTGTTTTGCAGGATTCCTCTTAGATGACTGGTGTTTCCACATTACTCACTACACTTCACTACAATAACAGACACATTTCATTTATTACTTTGCTTTGCTTTTTGCATCACACGTTCGCGTTTATAACTATCGTCGCGCACATATGTATAAATATACTTCTTGTCTCGTACTTCCGCGTACTGATCTATATATTCTTAATTTCACGATATTACTTATTCCCTTACTACTCTTTATCATAACAATCTAAACATTATTTACAAGTTTGGTGTAACGTTGCCGTTATAATTACATTGGTTAAGTTATTCTACGGAGCGACATAGGTTCCCCGTGTCTACGTCAAAATTTAACTTTAGACTTTCCCGATTTTTTAACATTCTTCTCTTTTTATAGTTTGCTTAAAGATACCCTGTCTTCCGTCTTAGCTGATTATACTTCCATTGGTCATATTTTGAAATTTTCCCCGGTATATTTGAATATATCCAGTCATACACCGCTATTCTTTCGCGCACTTTACTGACGCTTTTATCTATTGGGCGACTGGCTGGGGGCGCATTCCTTTACCGCGTGGCCGTTAACTTGTTAAAAATTACGCTACTTTCTAACTTTCACACTTTATGTCGGGGTGTAGCCTATCGTATTTTGGATGACACTGCCCTGCCTTTCTAACGGGACTCGTGCGTTTTATGCTGTATCGCACATACGAAGCATTTTATGCGTTTATGACATGCTGGTTACGGATATACATTGTAATTTTACTTTATCTGTCGCCAATGTGTCGCGGCGCATTGGGACTCTCCCTATTCAATGTTATCTTACACATTACTCCCTTACATGTGTATTACAATTTCTTATAATAACTAATACTTATTACTACGATTTATAATTTATTTTCATTATTTATGATCGTGTATAATACTTGATTAGTTCATGATTTATACAGTAACGTTACAAGCTCCTCCACCCCCTCACACATACACATCCCACACACATGTCGCTATACACACCCTTAACACATGTCCACCTCCACAAACATTCTTTGCATTTAGTCGTTCTTAGCAACCCTTTGAGAATATCTCAATATGCTGAACCTATTGACAGAGCTTAAATAGAAATTGTAAATCTTACCATGTATTTGTGTGTGTTTAATAAACTTTCTATTAACAAGGTAACTCGTCAATCTTATTAGCTGTTGATTTGTTTGATAGGAAGTCAATAGGTTCCAGTTAGAACAACTTCCATCTTTCCTAATTAAGAAAACGACTTTTATATTTTAAGTCAATAGGTATTGTTAGTTATATACTTGTTAAAATCGTATTAGTTTGAAAGACATTTTTCGAAATTACATGATATTTTGCGGTTGTGCAATGAAGTACAAGTATATAAAACTAGCCACCAAGGACAACTATTCATAGTAACATTGTTTACGACTTTAATGGGAAGATATAGATATGTTAGGGTACCCTATGGTACGTGAGACAGTTATGTCGTTGGTTAGTAAGAAGAATGATCCGTCACGTGAGGACCAAAAAAATGTTGAGATCCGGTCCGAGTGGACCTAAAAAAATGTATAAGATGCGGCCCGATAGGACCAAAAAAATGTTAATGTTAGGAAGAATGATGCTTGTGGTGCTATTGCCAGGATGCAGAATAATGACGATAGTGGACTGTATAATACATTTATTAAGTTCTGTACACTTATATAATGGTGTTGAGATTGGCTAAGTCTGAACAATTTGATTTTGAATAACAGAGTCGTTAAGAACGCTACATGTTAGATGAGGCGCAAATGTGCGGCACTCAGATTAAAACGTTAAGGCCTAAGGCCTAGACGAATATCGTATGAATTGTCGTAAGACTTGAGGCACTCAAGCTACATGAAAAAGAATTAGCAAGGTATTGCTAATGTATTGCAAGTGCAATATATGTTGTGGCCTAAGGCCTACAATGATTGTCTGACGACAAGGAAAATGATGATGACAGAACAAGCGAGCAAACGTTAACGTCTGCCGCCTGCCGCAACTCGGTTAACTGTGACGTTATGAAAACGAGATAAGAACATGATAGCGCAATATCAGAAAGTACAGATTAGCCAACCTATTAATGCGAAAATTACCACACTACTGTCCAGTCGTGTTGTTTGCAATAAAGTAGTGCGGGTTTGAATGGTAATGAATAAATCAGTATTTGCTAAATATATCTTCTTTTGTTTATCATCCGAAGGCAACTTTATATTACTAAAGCAAGCTACACGCCGCTGAAAATTCTAACTTTTTACTGAAGCGTCTACTATTTAAAAATTAGCTCGTTTTTACCCGTCGAATAGTTTCAAGATGTTAATGCTTTCAGTTAAATTCAGTACTGCAATTTACAGTGTTGAAAACAATATGTAGCCCAGCTTACTTTGCTTTTAATAATAAGCTTACTTTGCTTACTAATAATCGCAATCATTGTGTAAATAGGCTTACTTAGAAAACTTAGTTAACATCGTAATTAAATATTTTAAAAATGAAACATAGTATAATGTTCCTAATCAATAGTATAATCAGATCTGTTTAACACTGTACAAGGAACGTTTAGAGCGTTTACGTAAGTGTGTAGAACGTTTACGTAAGTGTGTAGAACGCTTACGTAAGTGTGTAGAACGCTTACGTAAGTGTGTAGAACGTTTACGTAAGCGTGTAGAACGTTTACGTAAGTGTGTAGAGCGTTTACGTAAGTGTGTAGAACGTTTACGTAAGTGTGCAGAACGTTTGCGTAAGTGTGTAGAACGTTTACGTAAGCGTGTAGAACGTTTACGTAAGCGTGTAGACCGTTTACGTAAGTGTGTAGAACGTTTACGTAAGTGTGTAGAACGTTTACGTACTGTAAGTGCGCCTGCTGAATTATGGAAACAGTTACGTCATTGTCGTAGCAATATAGAGGTTTAATATCATTTTAATAATATATACTGAACTATTGTCACAATGTGTTTGCATGAGCTTGTCCGACATACAGTAAGTTGATCTATAAACCGTACATATAGAAATAGATCCAAATCGGCTAGAGACAGCTAATAAAGGGAATGGTGGACGCAACAGTATCTAACACAGAACAGTGGTAAAGTGTCATGATTGCTGCGACGGTCTTAACGGGCTCCAGACGCCAATAAATTGAGCAGCGCTGTCTTGTACGACGCGTCTGCCAGCCCAGCTGATTTATTTACGACGTAATAAAGTTTTGATGTGCGTGCGTTCATGTGTGTGTGTGTGTGTGTGCCTGGTGTGCGTGCTGTGAAATATCGAACAATAAATTTGTGGTATAGACCGGTTGAGTTGGGTAAACGAGATGACTTGTAATCTCGATGTGGGAATGAAAGACAGTTAAGTAATAAGTTAATGCCCTAATATCTTTGTAAACAAATATTTTCTGGATTTTGTTGTCCATGACGTGTCCGTTGATTAACTAATTATAAGGTAAGTATAATATTATTGACTTGGAGCACTAAGTTTTTTACAGGTAAAAATGTAAAACCTTTACCTTATAGGCTGAATCAGTTTTTGCTTATTACAAGCTTCGTCAGAGGCTGCCATTAGGAGTGGTGTCCGTTTTGTAGTTGGTGACGGTGCCGTCGTTCGAAAGATCGATGTTCTGTGTGTGTGTGTGTGTGTGTGTGTGTGCGGTGTGATACGTTCAAATATTTTTTGTGTGTTTCTTTGTGTTTGTATATTTCTAGATGTTCAAGGTTGTCTAGTTTTTGGAATTTTGTGTGTACGTGTAGAATATCCATGTTACTGTTTCTGTTTGTGTATGTGTGGTTTTCTTCAATGAGGTGGTTTGCAAAGGTGGATTTGGTGGTGGAGTGTAGTGGCTTTGTGTATTCACTGTCTGTCTGAAGCAACGTCCTGTCTGGCCTATGTAGAATTTGTACTAAGCTAAAACTGGTTCAGGCTACAAGGTAAAAATTTTACATTTTTTTTCAGTAATAAACTTAGTGTCCGAATCAGTAGTATTACACTTATAACTAACAAATAATTTTACTGTTCACCTAGACATTTTTTGTGATACGACATGCCGTAAGATAAATATAAACTGTAACCCCTCCTTATTTTTTATTTAGTTTTTTATAGAATTTTTTTTATAAGGAGAGGCTACTAGATATTTAAAACTAGGCAGAAGACCTAGACGAAGCATAAAATGCGCTGCATCCAGTAAGACGGGGCTTGCAATTAATACTCTCGATTAACAAACAATAACAGCTTTTATTATATCTTAAAATTTTTTTTTACATTATTAGAGGAAAATTTCTTAATCATATTTTGTATCCATACATATATCAATTGCAATTCAGATATTCGCCATCACAATTCAACATTCAATATATAATACTCATAAGTCATAAATTCATCTATTGTTTAACTCGCACCCCCAATTCTTTCAAATATCTTTTTCTTTACATGATTCAACATAGAGACATATAGACATATAGATCACAGACAATTCACCAATATCACAAATATAAATCACAAACAACATTATAACATGAAAGCCTTGCGGCCCGCCTGTATATTTTTTTATATCGTCCCATCATATAGCAATGTCAAAACTACAATATATAGATCCATATATATACATATAGTGCACCAAAACAATCTGGGTTGGCCAGAATAACCATACAATACAAATTACCAAATGTGAATTGCCTGAAAGCAGACTGTATAGTTTAGTCAAGTTACAATTTTTAATTATAAAGAAAACTGGTTTGCCTGTATTGGACAGAAAATACAAGTTACAACTTTAAGTGCCCATCAACAGTCTGTATAAATTTAGTGAAATTATAATTTACAAGTTTTTTAAGAAAATCTGGTATGACTATAATAATCAGAAAATACAAGTTACAACTTTAAGTGCCCATGAAATGTCTGTATAAATTTAGTGAAATTATAATTTACAAACCTTAAGAAAATCTGGTTTGACCCGGCAGCCGACATGTTCCAGAGCGTGACCTGACATAAGTTAACATGTGCACGGGCCTGCATAGATCTGCACCCAAAAGCTGCCTACCCAAGGTTATAATGAGGGGACCGGCCTAAAGCAGAATAAAAAAACTTCCAACCCTTCTATGACCTAAGAACACGATTAGGTGTCAAAACTGTAATTACAATAGATACCAGATCCGTGATTATAATTGAACCAGACCAGCCGGTCCGGCTCATCCTGTCACAAACAGCACGCCCCCACATAGCTAAAATTCCGATCCCCCCAATACTTATACAACCCCCTTACAGTATCCGGGTAAGAAAATGTGTAGAATGAAATTTAATGAGCCCCGGACACATGCCAGCCCCCGGGCGTACAATTAATGCCGAATCTAAGTACATTCTATACATAAAGTTCCCAAAAATCCGCGTACAAATTATGTCCCGTTGGACCGGAGCCCAATCAAAACGTCGAAATGTCATAGTGCGTCACAAAAGTCCAACTTGAGTTTTACGGACTGTTAAATGCACGAATAGGTGTTTTCTATGTAGGCCAAGTGTAAATAAAACTGGTTGAATATCAGCTTATTTTAATCCAGCGGATTTCCGGGAGTTCTGTGCGCAGCGAGTCAGACGTCTAGCTGATGGGGTTTTACCGAGGCATGCTCATCTTGCCCTTCCTTCCGACAGGTGAAGTCGAGAGCTTTTGTGGTATGTTCAGGATCAGATGGAGAGTCGAATTTCCATGCTTGGATCAGATCCTCGACTGGCGCGGGAGCCCTAAGCATAAATGATAATAGCTGACCAAACACTTATTTCCAAGCATAACCCACACACGCACCATCGACTGAACCAGTCTAGACAAAATCGAACAGGCATCCCTGACCATTTAAACTATGCTCATATTAATTAAAATATAACATCTTCTCTTTTGTATCACACCAAAATTTCTCACACAAGACCTAAAATCAATTTATAAGTTTCAATTTATTAATTATGCCTACGTGAGTAAGAAAGTTCGACACGCTATAACCTGTTCGGTATATATACGGCCAGGTGCTAATCCTTTTAATCCCCGAAATTACATAATTTTTACTCCACTAGTGCGATGGGCAATTACTCTATATTAATTACAATTTACAAGGCTGTGTCAGAGTTTAAATAAATTAAAATTACATGACACTAAATATGCTTTAAGTTCGCGCCACGTGGCGTGAATATTTAAACCCATCCATTTACATCCATTCACAGAATACTCAAATCCGCATTTTAGTTCAAGCAATCCATAATATACATTCTAAACTTACTTACCGCAGATCTGTGTGAGTTTATCTAGCCATAAGGAATAGAAATATACGACAATAAAGGAACTTCAGCTCTGTCGGACAGGATCAGCTGCACACGAGGCGGTTGACAAGACTCGACTAACAAGTTCTCTGCATGCACAGCGCCGAGAAACCCTAATTACGCACTTTCTCCACGACAGAGAGCGCTCGCATGCACAAAGGCCCAACGGTATTACAGATTTATGCCACGCAACCCTTTGGCGGCAGACATTCATAATTTATATTTCTATATCGACTTTTATTTATACAAGCCTCGGTTCGCAGGCAAACCGGCACAAAACTCTACATTTGGAAGTAGATCAAAATCTGCTAGATAGAGTGTAGGTAATCCAGGGAATGTAGGCGCGACAGTATCTAACAGAGAACAGTGGCAAGCTGTCATGTTTTCTGTGACGGTCGTAATGGGCTCCAATTGTCAATGAACTGAGCAGCGCTGTCTTATACGACTTGACTGTCAGCCCAGCTGATTTATTTACGACGTAATAAAATTTGATATGTGTGTGTGCTGGGAAATATCGAACAACAAAATTGTGGTGTAGAATGAGTTGAGTTGGGTAAACGAGATGATTTCTAATATCGATGTTGGAATGCAAGAGAGTTAACTGATAGCTTAATGCACAGATAGTATTTTTGTAGACAAATATTTGTACTGTTGACCTAGACATTTTTTGTGATAAAAGCTTGGATTATTCACAGACACTCACATACCATATCGGTTGTTCTCTAAGTGCATTTATAATTATATTTTTGGAACTACTTTATAACAGTGTCAACTATATTGTGTGCGGCACAACGCTTTTTAATCCTGGCTGCAGTAGCTTGGCGTCCATGTAACTGCTATTGCCACCGGCAACGGTATCGAAAATGGGGGAAAATAATATTATTTATTTCACAAGATAAATACATTTTGGTTGTTGAATATTTTGAAATCCAAACAATATTAGTAGGAAAAGTTGAAGAAAGCATAGCTTTGCTTTCGAAATGCTGGGCGCTTGCACCGTCTTTTGTACCGGCTCATTGTACTCACTGAGGGGGGGGAAAACATTCGTCCACCCAATGTGTCGCCGCTGTATAAACCGGCAAAACCCTCAGTTATCAGCTGTGTTCGTTTTCGTAACTGACGAACCGATACTACGTATACCTATTTGTGTTTTGTTCGTTTAGTCATGTGTTTCTCTGTTTGTCTTAATTATTTTTAATTCGATTATTTGTGTTCTGATTTATTCTGTGTAAGTATAATGAGAGTCAGGTCCCGTTGAACCGGGACCTCTTCTTCTCCCAGCGAATGATAGGAAATGTTCTAAAAATAACTCTTGGTACAAAAAAAAAAGTTCGATTTAATTTGTAGGTAAAATTTTAGGCCTCTCACAACCGCCAACAGGTGTTACGAACCCACGCCACGCCACTCCCTGGCTGCCATTTTGAATGAAAACGGTCCTGTCTAATCTCATCATGGTTATGTTTGGTCTGCAAAACTACGTTATTTTTCAATCAAAAGAAATATAGCCAATTGTTTTGTAATTTAGTGTAGTAAAAGTAGAATATTGAAAAAGGCGTTGATATTAATGGAACTAATTGTTATTAGCACAGATAATAGCCATAAAAGTAATAGTAGCAATTGTAACAGAAATTATATAAAAATCTAATAAACGGTTAATATGAGGAAAAATTATTTGTACTCTTTGTATGAACCTGTACAACGTACATTTATATAAATATGAACTATACAGAACCAAATCTGCTAGAGACAGCGGTAGCTAATCCAGGGAATGGAGGGTGTAGCAATGTCTAACACGGAACAGTGGCAAGGTGTCATGTTTTCTGTAACGGCTCCAGACGCCAATAAACTGAGCAGCGCTGTCTTATATGACGCGCCTGGCAGCTCGTTTATTTACGACGTAATAAAGTTTTGATGTGCGCGGGTGCGCGTGTGCTGTGAAATATAGAACAACACGTTACGCTCACTGCTTAACGTAGTGTTTAGTCCCGTAGACGAAGCACAGTTTTTAATTCATCGAACCGGCCAATTACTATCTGGCGTCTGTTCCAAATGAGAAATTCATACGAGACGCTCTCTGTTTCGTCATCGTCATCATCATCATTTTCCCGTTTCACCATAGGCTTGCTGTTCCGCCTTCAAGAATCCTTCAGCCATGTCTTCCTGTGTCTACCCACACACTCGGGTCCTATAGGTTTGTATAACCACACTTCTTTAGCCAGTCAAGATCCTGACATTTGTTTCTAAGCGTTCTTTTCACCGTTGTTTGTAACCATTTAATATCTCATTCAAGTTAAAAACTTGTAACTATTTTATTATCGTCTCATTCTTTATACGGGCAAGTTTGAAACAGTTTTAACACCTCTTAAAAACGCCATTTCTGAGGCCCGTATCGTTCGTTTTTGGTCTTTCGTCTTGGTTGTCATCTATAATTTACACTCATAGAACCGTACAGGGACTGCTATAAATTTGTAAAGCTTTAAATTGGCATTTCAACGTATCTTGTTTCTAAAAAGACGCTTGATTGTCCCACGGATTTGCTGTTCACCTACATTTTTTTTGTGATACGACACGCAGTAAGATAAATATAAACTCAACATATACGTGGGGGTACCCAAAAATAACCGGAATAGCGTTGCGATTGGCGGAGCTTACGTAGTACGCATTTCTCCCGCTAGGCGAGCGTAGCGCAACTCGTTCTGAGTTCAGTGCCGTCATTGTTGTCGCCTGGGAAGGTTGTGTCCGGTCACAGTTATTCGTTTTGTAAAAGCAGTTTTGCTTGCTCCTCGTTTTTTGTCACGGCGGATTTAAGTGAACAGCGCGCTGCTGTGAAATTTTGCTTCCTGCTTGGGAAAAACGCCGCAGAAACTGTTGTGATGTTGAAAACAGCTTACAAGGATAGTGCTATAGGAAAAACTCAAGTGTACCAATGGTGTTCTCGTTTCAAAGAAGGTGAAATGTCAATTGATGACAAACCTCGTTCTGGACGTCCGTCAACTTCCAGAATTGACGAAAATGTTGAAAAACTTCATGCAATCGTGCTTGAAGACCAACGACGGACCATTGAAGAGATTAGTAAGTTATCTGGAATAACTTGGAGCTCGGTTCAACGAATTTTGTCAGAAGATTTGGCGATGAGAAGGGTCACTGCAGCAAAATTTGTGCCTCGGGTCCATTTCAGTGCGCCAGTTTTTAGCAAAAAACAACATGACTCCCTTGCCCCACACCCCTTACTCACCTGACCTCGCTCCATGCGATTTCTTCTTGTTTCCGCGAATGAAGAGGGACATGAAAGGACAACGTTTTGACGACGAGGAAACGGTAAAGAAAAAAACGAGGCAGGATCTGTCGGCAATCACAACAGACGAGTTTGAAAAATGTTTCCAGGAATGGGATCGCAGATCGGACAAATGTGTTAAGTGTAATGGAGAGTACTTTGATGGTGATAAGGTTGTTTTGTAAAAAAAATTAAATACATAGCTTTAAAAAAAATTCCTGTTATTTTTGGTTACCCCCTCGTAGATCCAAATCTGCTACAGACAGTGCTAGGTAATGCAGGGAACGTGTTGTCGTTTCTGGAACAGACCGCTGTATGCGGGTTTGATTGGGTCAGGATTGTATCTAACTTGTCTTCAATATTATAATTCCAATCATTCTTAATACCATTTCCCAAATAATAATCACAGTGGCCCACCTTTTATAGAATTCAATCATTAATCATTATTTTTGTCTTCTGTTATTTCCTCATTGAAATCCAGAAATTTCAAAAAAGCTCTATAACAAATAATACTTTTAAATCCTTGCCCTAAATTTAGTTAAATGCAATAATTTTTTCTTTTCAAAATTACAACAAAAAATAATCTAATTTCATTAGACATTCAATGACAACCATTAATATTTCAACTTATCATCAACATCATCATCTTCAATGATTAAACCAAGGATGATTTGTTCCGGTCTCCAACAGACAAAGATTAGAGCTGGTCTCTCCAGCGCTTCCTCGGACGTCACACACCTTTCCGTCCCCTCGGTTTATAGTTCCATAGTTGTTTGGGGATGGCAGTTTTTAATTCATCAAACTGTTTAACAACTAAATTATTCCTTAGGCTTTCACGGCCGGTGTAATTTGAATTATGCAAGATATCCGGGCTGTTTGGCCGTGGTCCCTGGTTTAAAACAAAACCAAACGTTTCGGCAGCTCCACTGGCTGCCATCATCAGTGGTATAAAATTCCTGCACTTTGGGTGTCTACGTGCAGGCCCACAGTACTGTGGTATAGACTAATTGTTTAACAATTACTTGTCTGCTATTGTTGTGTGTGGCTACTGTAAACAGTAGACATTACGCTTCTAACGTTAATGCACCCATAAGTTGCTCACATTGTGTCATGTTCTGAGGGAAATTAACTACGGCAAAGAATTTATAAGCATTGGATAACAGGTAGGCTATATAGTATGTCGAGTGCTCTGTTTCATAAAAACAATTACTCACCTCTCTCGATAATAAATTGCACAGTAATTTAACTTGTTGCAAACATTACGCACACGGTAGCCAGCAGTTATTTTAATGAGCTCAACGTATTACAGATACAGCAATTCCGCTGACGTATTCAGGTTAATGACAAATTAATTGTGACACACAATTAAATGTGATGATTCCATATGAGACATCGCTGAGTCGTCACATTGGGAGTGAATGCAGCTTTAGCTAAACTAGGACCCCTGTTCTACACCATTTCCGAACTAATATTTAATGTCGCGGATTATTTTTTGTTAATTAGTAACTGGACGTGCCGACTTTTCGAGAGCAACACTGTTACGCCATTAGAGAACATTCTACAAGTATCTCGGCTATCCCAGCAGAGCCCAGCTGTGATGTGTGTGTGCGAACATATTGCTGCTACTTCGAGATGAAAGACAATTACATGACACTTATCACAAGGCAACAGCCGAGGCTGTTCCAGACTTCACCGGTCCGCGTGCGCACTGAGTTCAAGGCCTCAAGCAATTACGCTCTAGTGTTTTCTAGTAGTGTTGATGCGTATTGTGGATTATTCTGGAACACTTATGCTATATATTTAAACAACGACAGCTGCCGCTTAATTTCAGTTTAAGTGACGATTTATTACCCGAGCAGTTCAAAGTATTGTGGCGAAGTGTTATGTGTTTTATAATTGTGCGGGACTCTATTACTTGACATTATTATTGCATGTGGACAATTTTTACTTGTATTGTTGTAAGATACTATCTTGTTGATTACAAATTGTTAATGGTGACAATGAAAGCTGGTGATTAGTGATTTCATTGGTGTCTTGTAATTTGTTTTCCACAGTACCATTCGACGATCAAGAAGACCGTCGTGGCAATACGTTAATCCACTCATAAGTTGCTCATGTTTTTGTCACTCATTTTTTTTGTCATTTTTTTTTTTTTTTGCTTATAAGTCACTAATTTTTTTGTCATGTTTTGAAGGACATAAACTACGGTAAAAGATTTATAAGCGTTAGATTACAGGCAGGCTACATATGTCGAGCACTCTGTTTCATAAAAACAGTTACTCAGCTTTCTAATAAATTTACTGTAAATTAACATGTTATAAATATTACGCACACGGTGGCCAGCAGTTATTTTAACTAGGTCAATGTATTACAAATAAATACAACAATTCCACTGACGTATTCAGGTTAATGACAAATTTATTGTGACACTTAATTAAATGTGATGATTTCATATGGGACATGACTGAGTCGTCACATTGGGGGGTGGGGGGGGTGAATGCAGCTGTAGCTAAACTAGGACCCCCGCTTCTGCGTACACCGTTTCCGAGCTAATATTTAATGTAGCGGATCATTTTTGTTAATTGGAAACGTTCAAACATTAACGCTGGACGTAGCAGAGACCAGTAGTGGGAGGCATATCAAACAAATCACTATTGGTCTGCTGCGAATTAAATACTGACCACCGGGCGTAAATAATTCTGTAATTTGTTAATAAATTATTGACCAACAGCGATGTCTGTCGCCGCTCGTCGGCAGACCGTGCTATTAATTAAATTAAAATTGTATCCTACCTTAAACCAAGCGCATAGATTATTTTTAATACTGGGAGTTTATACTGTAAACCAAAACACATAGATTATTAAAACTTTAAGATATATTCGATTAATTAAATAATTTTGTAGTTTGTCAATATATTATTACTGCCCAATATCAGGACACATCGGTAGTCCATGCAGTTAATTAAACTAAACCCGTGTCTCATCTCTAACCACGAGGGTGGACTATTCTTAATACTGCCTTTTTAAATTGTAAAAAACACAAGATAACTAATAAAACTTTATCTTTTTCTTATCGGCCACCTGAGGATCACATTCCAATTTCAATTCTTAATTCCTTGTTTTTTCTTTTCTCCAATATTCTTTCATCTTTTCACTATGTCTCTTCTTCCTGTCTTCAGTCCATTTGAACCTGCGTTTCTCTTTCCCACTCTGAACTTCTTCCAATTTTTAACACTTTTGTCCGTACATTTTCTCTTTTAATTGCTTCTTCTGCGTTTATATTATTTTTTCTAAATGCTTTTGGACTTCTTTAATCCAACTGTATGTTGCCTTCTTTTCCCACAGAAATTTGAAAATCTGTTTTGTTAACCTATGCTATATACATGTCCGCAAAATACTAGTCTTTTTTCTCACTGTTTCTGTTACAGTTTCTGTACTTTAATAAAAAATGTTATCTTTATTTCTTATAAAATTTTCTTTATTACTATTTACATCATGTTAATATGTATATATTATTATAATAATGGCACATGAACTGTAAATAACAATAGTAATCTTTTTATTCTGGTAATTACATGGCTTTGTTTAAATACAAAATAATTTACTATATGGTTCACAAAATGTTCATCAGCTTTTAAGCACGGATAGTAATAGGTAACACAAGCTAGTAAGCAACTGACGTGGCAGTAAGCAAGGGACGCCATCAGAAGGCGGCTTTATAGTGCATTTGGTAAAATGAAAGTAATGTTAATAAAATAAGATAATATTACTATTCTAGTGGTTTTTCCATCCCTTTTCTTGGCATTACAACCCAGCGTGAGTTTTAGCCTGCTTAACGACTTTCTTCCATTCATCCCTCTTATTAAACATTCGTCTACATTTCATCACGTTCATTCATCTCAAATCATCCCCCACGTCATCCAACGATTTATTACTGGATTTATTTCTAATTTTTCTTCCTATCGGTCTCCAGTCTGCAATTCTCTTAGATATTCTTATGGCATTCATTCACCTACTCTTCCGTCTTATTTTATAAGTGGCTAAATTATCAATGGCGTTTCTTTGAGATTATTTAGTTGCAATGATCATAGGGCCTGGCCGCATTATGGTACGAACGTCCCAAGTTCCAAACAGTAAATACATACTCAAGTCCTTACTTCGTTACGTAGGTCGTTTCCGTGAAGACTGAGCTATTTATAACTGTAATATTTATACAGGGTAGGGTAGTCGACCCTGCGCCCAACCCCTAACCTGGAAGACCAAGAACTTTATATTTTGACTGTTCCTGCATTAGACACGGCTGCTTCTACTACAACTTAGAACCGCTCTTCTGGTATTTCTCTCTCTCTTCAGCGGCGCAACAACCCATTGCTGAGTCAAGGCCTCATTTAACATCCTCCGCCAGTTGTCCCAGTCAAGTGCAGCTCTCCAGTTCCGGGTCCTAAGGATATGGCGCGCATAGTAGTTGTAAAAACTGGCTGGCGAAGGAAACTGACAGATTTCTGCACATAAAAGTGTTACAGATGGACTATGTGAATTCTCCAATCCAACCCCCAAACTCGGGGACCAGGAACTTTGACCAGGTGATCTTCCCCTAGATAGTTGCTTTCACCTCAGCTGACGAGCTCTCTCTGCCCGGTCGCAGTAGGCTAACTAACTTAGCCCATGTGTGCAGCCGTTGGAGTACTATAGTCTCCTCCGCCTCCACACTAGATGCACACCCTGCTGCCGATGTGCACCATCCTGCCTGGCCAGGACCCACGATATCCCCAGGCTGTCCTGACAGAACCCCCATCTCTCGTTTGCTTACCGATCCACTCCGCCGAAGGGATTAATACTCCACTCTGGTATTAATAAACAAAATTAAGAAAGCAGTACAGTTACTCACGTGTATGATGGATGACGAATTATCCGTATAGTCAGCACACCATATAGTCTTCGTCGCGCACCATTCACACGTACGGGAAAGCGGTGTTGTTAAGTTAGGTGAATAGATGAGGTGAATTGGCGGTCACCGTGCCAATTGTTTTTTCAAGACTGAAGACGGTCTCCGATGGGTGCCCGAAACGTCTAGTATAAACACAATCAACAGACCAAGGCATAACAGTCAGGCAAACAATGTTTCCAGTTTTACTGTAGTGCTCTGTACAAATTTTTCGCAATAGAGTAAAATTAGTTTAGACCTACAATGGCTTTAGTACTGTTCGCACGAGTTACAATATTGTCTACAATCAAATTACATTATGCCTAAATTTTTTTTTTTTTCAATTTATTTCAGATCTGTAATCTGTTCGACTAAGCGAACAATGAACAAATTGGCTGACAACACACATACAGGATTATGAAGAGCTGACCATTGACAGGTCCTCTTCTTGTTTTCTATAAAATCGGCGGGGGCTGTGTCGGAGCCACGGCCGCAGATCTTCAGAGCTTAGAATACGTCTGTGTGCTTTACGGTTGCTAATGTGTTATGAATAAAATGAACAAACACATATTCAGTTTTACAAATTACAACATTTTATTTGCAAAATAATCACACAAGTTAATTAGTTGGTTCAATAAGACATTATTTATAATGGACCTATGATAGGAGAAGTAGCTGATAAAAGGTAAGATGTCAACATTGATGTTTCTGGTGAAAGTCAAATCGATGGTGGTGTTACCCAGCGTAGTCGGTGGCATTATCAGAAATACGTATAAACATACATTTTATAATCGCTTAAGACAATTACAAAATATATAGACGCCTTTGTTTAAAAAATTACAAAATATATCAACACAATCGCATAGTAAAAACATTAAAAACTGCAGGAACGGATAAAGGTATAGTTCTGATGCCGCTATATAGCATTTGTTTATTTACTTGTTACTATGGTAATTAATTCTGGTCTCCATGGTGTTGACTCAACTTCAGTATTTATTTCCTTGTCTTTTAAGCGTTGTCGGTAAATCCTCTGACGTTCGGCATTAGTCATTTTGGGTTTTTTGAATTCCCCATGATTTTCTCTACTCTCCTGTATGCGTTTACGATACTACTGAGCACGTTTAGAATCCATGTACCGCGACATTTTGTCCGAACACACGATTATTACAAATTAGATTACGATTATTCAAACCTCTTATTAATATCACCGCTATTACGGTACAGTATGTAGATATTACTCGATGAGACAATTTTAACGACACCTCACTCAACGTTCTATCGCATCGGAAACCGGAGAAATACTAATTTTAGTGCGCGCCGAGCGGCGCAAAACATTTCTATTTCTCCCCCCTCACCACGCGCTGGACGATGCAACAGCCCGTTTATATTGTGTTCCTTTATCTGTCGGACCTCATATAAGCGTGAATCTTTTGTCGTTTAGATAATATTTCAATTTCAAACGTGACGTGAAAACGTAACGCTCGATTTTCTGGTTGGGGGTGCCTATTGCTGGCCTGAAAGGTAAAACGTATTCTACGTCCATAGATAAAAGAGATACACAAATTACAAAAACTAAATGACGAAAACATGTAAACAAATGAACAAAAATCACTTCCACTTCCTGCTGGCATGATACAATAAGTTCAAATGTTAAACACTGGACCGTAAGGCACATATACTGGTTGACATTAACACTTAATGTTGACACGAATACAAAACATACAGAACAGATATCACAGACATTACAATACAGAAAATACAGCGAATAAATTATTAGTTAAACCTGAATGGTAAATCTAACTGTTTGTGCCTTTTAAAGTCTACAAATATCTTCACTGTTATCTAACAAATTAATTTCCAGGTGGTTTGGATACTTTTATAATTTGGAGATGTGAGTCCTGTAGAGGCTCGTGATTTCTTCTCTCACGGTTGGAACTTTGAGGTCGCGGTGTATAGAGTTGTTGGAGACAAACCATGGAGCGTCGATATTGGTCTTAAAGTTTTGGACTGAAAGCACCGGATAATCTCAATATTACTCGTACTGGCAGTACCCCAAATTTGAATACCATAAGTCCATACCGGTTTAATTACGCGTAAATGAATAGAAACTTATTTCTGTCTGTAGTTGGAAACTGCGTTATATACTGTGCGTGTTGTTTCATATTTCGCAGCACGTACACACCCGCACGCACGGACGCGCCCGGACACTAATAAGAACTTTATTACGTCGTAAATAAATCAGTTGGGTTGGCAGACGCGTCGTATAAGACAGCGCTGCTCAGCTTATTGGCGTCTGGAGCCCGTTACGACCGTTACAGAAAACATGACACACATTGCCTCCGTTCCGTGTTAGATACTGCCGCGTCCTCCAATCCCTGGATTAGCTAGCGCTGTCTGTAGCAGATTTTGACGTATTTCTATCTGCACAGTATATATCTGTCTAAATATATGTCGTATAATGCCATACAAACACAGCATAGTAAAATTCGTATAGTGTAATATTATTATATTCAATTAAAGTCTTAAATCCGTAGTGACCGTCAATCAATGAATTTTTCAGTGAAGGGTTAGTGAGGATCGGTCAAAATATAACACAAATTTTTTAACTTATTTGTGTCGACGTTTCGACAATGTTTATTGTCATCATCAGGACCTGTGCATGAATACAAAAGAAATGTCAAACACGACAGAAAAATTATTGGGTGAGTGTTCGTGTATGTGCGTGCGTATATATGTATCATTGTATATGTGAACGAGATGAGATAATTTGTTTATATCTTCAAATGTTTTCTTTAAGGAAACGAGAAAATTATAAAATCACATAACTTAGTTTATACACTAATACTTTTAAGTTACTATATGTAATGATATTTTTAATTAATTGTAAAAGCAATAATCAACTATTGGATATTGGATTGGTACACAAAACGTTGATACCTATAGCAGTCGAGATATAACATAATAAAATATAACTAAAAACAGATTAAGGGATGTTAAACTATGTAATTATTAAAAGTTATTTGTAACATGTTTCATTGTTCACCCACGTGTTAACACGTTCACCCAAATAATTGTTCTGTTGTGTTTGACATTTCTTTTATATTCATACACAGGTACTGATGATGACAATAAACATTGTCGAAATGTCAACAAAAATAAGTTAAAAAATTTGTGTTATATTTTGACCTACCCTCACTGAAAATTATATTTAATATTTTTTATATAATTACCTCGAGCTGCTTTTCCTTATTTGAAACATGTTTCGGCACACTTAGTGTCCACATCCTCATGTATTAATATTGCACATTATAATATAAACCAGGTGGAGGCACATATACAATTGTCCGTGACGCAGGATTAGTTGTGGTCAGTGTGTAATAACGGTTACCGTGTGGGAGCGGGTGGCGTCGACAAACACACACAGGCTGAACACAAATATAACAGACGAAGAGACTGACTGGGCGGACAACTGTAAAACGAAGGAACGGTTCACGGACCATTACTTAGTGAGTTTGGTCACAGAGTACACATAGACGACGGATTGGACAAACAAACTGTCCTCATATGCCCCTCGGTACCCTGAGAAACCTCTGAATCAATAAAGGAAAGGAAACTTCGAATTTTGTCCGACACTAGGGGGATGGGGGCGACTTTGTTGCTGACATTATTATGAATATTAAGTTTTTTTCTCTTCCAATGATATTTATTCCTATACAAAGCAAAACACTTAACTGAATAGTGTTAGGACGGTCACTTGATCGATCGTCGTAGGTACAGTGGAAAACAAAATACGAGACACCAATTAAGTCACTAATCACCAGCTTAAATTATCACAGTTAAACAATTCGTAATTAACAACACAGTCTCTTACAACAAATCAAATAAAAATTGTTCACACGCAATAAAATGTCAACTAATATAAAACACTATTGTATTACAATTATGCAGCACGATTATAAAACACAATATTTCACCACAATAACCACTTGAACGCACAGAGTAATCACTTGTAATCGCCCGAGAATCAACTCGAACCGCAGTGTAATATATCGCAACTATAACTTAAACTGAACGACGTTAAGTACTATAATACTTATACTTATACTTATAGTATTTATACTTCTCCGAAATACTAGATTATTCCATACTGCGCGTTAGCTCTACACTACGACGTAATTAACTTCGGCCTTGACACAGTCCTTGCGGCTGGCGGGTTCCAGAAAAGTCTCGCTGGCGCATGTAGGAATCACGTACGCCACAACATTCAGCCAGATTCCAATGGATCGTTCGAGAAACACGTAGATTGTTCTGTGAGGTCGTAACAATAGTTTTGCAGTTCTCATTGTCAGAGTACAGTCGTACAGTCACTAAGACAACTGATAGAGTATAAAAGATCAATAAATACAAACAGAGGCATCAAAAACGGAGCGAGTATAATATGAATGATATTGTTTATTGTAAAATCAGAAAATTATTAATTCTGAGATTATTTCGAGAGCTAGCATGGCCGGAGTCAATGTCGTTGAATTGAGTTCCTGGGCTTTTTGGCCGTGGTCCAGTGGTAACAACGATAGCAAGCGTTTCGGACAAACAAGTCTGGAAGTTCAAACCTATGGGACACAGGTGTGTGGGTAGAACCAGAAAGGGATGGCTGGAGAATTTTTGAAGACGGAACAGGCAGCACCTTGCCTATGTCGTGTTATGAAGAAGAAGAAGAAGAAGAAGAAGAAGAAGAAGAAGAAGAAGAAGAAGAAGAAGAAGAAGAAGAAGAAGAAGAAGAAGAAGAAGAAGAAGAAGAAGAAGAAGAAGCAAAAGTTTGTAAAAAAGATTAAATATAGTTAAATAAATTTATACGCTACCAATGGTTTCAAAAAGAAAATTTTATGATATCATGGCTTCGTTATGGAGGAAATTAACTGTATACTGTATTTCTGTTTTGATCAGTGACTGTACATTTAGGTTTTCAACAAGCTTGCGGGGCGACGCTTACAAAGTTGAAATTTACGGCAAAAATATTACTCCGTGTAAAGTGAAACCTAACATAAATAATTTATTCTGTGTTCTGTTACAACCCGGGAGTTACATTGCAGTAAATCAATTACTGCACGCACATGTTTTATAAATTACATTAAAAATCTGTAACGGTAAACGGTAGGGGTATTAGGCCCACGCTTGTTCAACGAGCGTATTAAAACACAAACTCACCAGTACGGTTGACGTATCCAGGTTAACGACAAATTAATTCTAACACACATAATTAAATATGGTGGTTCCATATGGAGGACAAGACTTCGTCGCTTTGATAAATGCGCGGTACCCATCTGTAATCAAACAAAATCAGGACTGCTGGTACATTTGTGTACGTAGCTGTCATGTATGTGCTGCTACTAATTTTTGTAATTGAAAATTTTCAACTGCTGTAAACATGTGTCTCTTAATGGTAATAACTAAACAGAACGCTAAATGAATTTTGAACATTAAATATAGGTTTGGAAGTTTTGCATTGATTACGTGAACCCAACTACAGTGTCACAGCCAATTAGCACTATGTATTTTAAATTAAATAAACCTACTTCTTGATTAAAATGTAACTCACAAAAATGTGTGTTGTATCTCTTGACACTTAAAAAAAAACGTTTTTTTAAAGATTACTACTGCTTAATTTCTGTGTAACATTAACATCAAATAACTCCGGTTGAAGAAGTCTAGTATTATGGCGAGAAACATATTGTTACATATTTTTAGAACGTTCTCGAACATAGAAGACTGTTGTTCTACATGTTTCCCGGTTATCCCAGCAGAGCCCTGCTGTAATATCTGTGTGCGTACATATTGCTCATTTGAGAAGAAAGACAATTACGTGACATTTATCATGCGTCAACAATCGAGGCTATTCCAGACCGCACCGGTCGGCGCACTGTGTTCAAGGCCAGACATTAACACTGTTTCTAGTGGATTCGAGAGCGCCTATAATAGTGACTTGATTAACACGTCATCCAAAAAGTGACAGATTATTCTGGCATCTCAGCAGGGTATAAATATGAGCATTCAGCGACGGTCACTTAATTTCAGTTTACGTAGAACGATTTACTCAGTGCGTCTCAAGCGGTTATTAGTGGAACGTGATTATTTCTGGGAACTCTGTTACTTGACATTATTATTGCGTGTGGACAAATTTTACTTTAATTATTGTACGAGTATGATCTTGTTTAATAACTTGTTGATTACAAACAGATATTTGTGATTAATTACAGCTGATGATTAGTGATTCCATTGGTGTCTGTATTTTGTTTTCCACTGTACAATACAAGGACCCGTGAGACGTTCATAACAATATATTTCAGATTTATCTCCATGCTTTATTCACAAGCATAACATGACCATATAAAAAATGTTAGGTCTATATATGTCCAATATATTACATTTAATATTTATAAATAAATTTACCTCAAGATATATTTTTTTTCCTTATTAGGAACATGTTTCGAGAGCTCCCGTGCTCTCATCTTCAGCCTTCACGCTCTTGCATCTGGTGAAGTATTTGTGTTTTGGGTGGATGCTATTAAGGTTGTTTGTTGGTCTCTGGTATTTTAAAATTGTATTATTGTGTGTGATTGTGGTATATGTATTTGTATTTTGCGTATTTTCGATGTTGAGTGCTTTGAATATTGTGTCATGTTTTGTATTGATATGTATTTGTTCAGGTATTAGTTTGTTTTGTGTTTTATATTTGTATATTTGTAAATTTTCCCAAATGTTCATTATGGTGCCTTTGTGTGGTATATGTTTTATTAGTGTCACATTGGTTATGTCTGGGAATTCATATCCTGTGTTTATTGCATGTGTGGCTAAATTGGATTTATATATTTCTGGTTTTTTGTATGCGTTTAGGTGTTCAAAATAACGTTTTTTCAGCGGTTTTTTTGTTTGTCCTATGTAACATTTATTGCAATCTTGGCATTGAATTTTGTATACACCGTTAGTTCTTGTATTATCTTTGTTGTCTGAGCTATTTAGTTTTTGTAAATTATTTTTATTACTTTTGTATGCTACTTTTATATCTGTGTTTTTAAATAGTTTTGTTAGTTTTGTCATTTTATTATTTATGTATGTGAATGTGGCCCATTTTTTGATGTTGTTATTATTTTTGTGTTGTTCATTTTGATTAATTCTTAGTTGTTCAGTTTTTATTTTTTATTTGATTTTATTTTCTATTTTGTTCACAGTATTTTTATTTTATCCATTTTCATAACCAATTTGGTATATTATATTTCATGAATATAATAACACAGGACATGAATTCCCAGACATAACCAATGTGACACTAATAAAACATATACCACACAAAGGCACCATAATGAACATTTGGGAAAATTTACAAATATACAAACATAAAACACAAAACAAACTAATACCTGAACAAATACAAATCAATACAAAACATGAGACAATATTCAAAGCACTCAACATCGAAAATACACAAAATAAAAATACATATACCAAAATCACACACAATAATACAACTTTAAAATACCAGAGACCAACAAACAACCTTAATAGCATCCAGCCAACACACAAATACTTCACCAGATGCAAGAGCGTGAAGGCTGAAGATGAGAGCACGGGAGCTCTCGAAACATGTTTCTAATAAGGAAAAAAAATTGTTTCTTGAGGTAAATTTATTTATAAATATTAACTGTTCAAGAAACGGACTGTAGCATAAAGTGATTGAAAAAAAATATATATATATATATATATATATATATATATATATATGTTTTCCACATTCTGGGAGTAGGAAAGTATTATACAGAAACAAAATTCTTATAAATGGGACAACGTTAGGTTGTACTTGGTCTTATTGCAATAAGGACATAACATAAATAACATAACTTATTATGGTTCAACTAAAATAGCAAGTCCATTTCAAGGTTTGTTTGTATATCGTACATTTCTTTTGGATGGTGGTCCACTGTCCCATTGTTATAGCATCATTATATCGAAGGACCGGAAGTTATCTGCTACCTAACTCAGGTGTTTCCGTTTCGAAGGACCAAAATCGAATTTCCCTCTCTTCTCACTGCTTTCCGTTGTTCGTGCTCCTTCTGAACGCTACAGATTACTCTGCGATAAACAAATAGAACCAGATATATTGATGTGGAGGATTCAGGCAACGCTCATAGAGTAGCAATGTCCTACAGGGAAATCCTGAAGAATATTGACAGATGTGATCTTATTATATAAAATATTAAACCAAATTTTGCAGCACGTCCATGCTTTACAAATTGTTACTTCAGACACCGTGAAATAGTGTTCACTAATTTCATTAGTATAAATTATAAAATAATTTTTTTCTGGTGTGAAAGGCAGACGTTCCTACTAACTTGAATAGGAAGACCAAAAAATATGATATGATAACACATGTTAACATAACAATTTAATACGAATTATTTTATTACATTACTTTTAATTACTTAAATGATATGTATAATTCATTTGTGAGGGAAATTATTATCGGTGTATTAAAGGTTATGTTTGGCACTTTATTTTTAATATTCTAGTTAAAATTGTTACGACGCTCTCACTGTTATGGTGAAGTGAAAAACAAAATACAGACACCAATAAAGGCACTAATCACCAACTTTAATTAATCACAGTTAACAGTTTAAAATCAACAAGTTTTTCAATAAGATTATAATCGTGTAATAATTCAGTTAAATTTGTCCACTCGCAATAATAATGTCAACTATTAGAGTCCCGCACAATTATAACACAACGACGCTTCACGATAATACTTCAAATCTCATTTGAATAAATTTCTACTTAAACGCACTGATAATCGTCTGAAGTAAACTGACTGTCCGACTGACTGACTGACTGACTGTGCTTATATTTGTACCCCGCTGAAATGAAAGAATAATTGGTCACTTTCTGGATGACGTATTGAGCAAACTGCGTGTTACAGGCGCCCTAGAATCTACTAGAAAAGCTAGCAAACTGTCTGGGATTAAACACAATTCGCTGACCGGTGAAGTCTGGATCATCCTCGCTTGTTGCCGCGTGATAAGTGTCACGTAATTGTCCTTAATCTTAAAGCAGCAGCAATATGTACGCATACTTACATTACAGCTGGGCTCTGCTAGACAAGCCGAGATACTTGTAGAACGTTCCGTATTACGTATTGGTCAGTGCATGAGAGACTTTTCCGGACAGAAAAGATTCCAAACGGTACATCTGAATAACGTTTGTAAAGTTAGCGTCAGGTAGTAATTGTAGAACAGAAGGGAAAGCACAATAACTTGTAGCCCAATATGGTAGTGACAAAGTGTCATAATTTCAGCCGGCGCTCGTAATGGGTGCCGACGTCAATAAACTGAGAGCAGCGCTGGCTTCTACGTCTAAGCTGTCAGCTGGCTTCTTTACGGCGTAATATTGTGTGTGTGTGTGTGTGTGTGTGTGTGTGTGTGTGTGTGTGTGTGTGTGTGTGTGTGTGTGTGTGTGTGTGTGTGTGTGTGTGTGTGTGTGTGTGTGTGTGTCGAATACTGCAGGCCCGGATTTAGGTGTCCTGCCGCCCCTAGGCACTATTGTTAGCGCCCCCCCACCCCGGCGAGTAACTTCTATATATTCAATTCTCCTTGACTGCTGGAAAAAAGTTACTGAAAATAGTCATTTCAAATATCTCTATAGCAAATATCTAATTTGATCTTAAATCTAAAAGGGAAATGTGATGGAATTGTGAAGAAGACTACATTTATATAAAACTAAATTAAATTTATCAAGTTCTTCCCTTCATTTAAACAACATTTTCTATTATGCTTTGAATATATGATCATGCGCAGTAGGGATTGACTTCTAGATCGAGGCGCCCCAAGCGATATCGAAACAAACTATTTTAGTCGGCATAAAAGCAGACAAGAATTTCAACGGAGTGTCCCCAGACCAGTATATACGACCGTGCACCGCTCCGACCACCGCTATTGATAGGCCCAGTGTCAATACCGTGTTATTTAGTGATATAATTTAAGGTTATTTCAAAACCATTTTCTTCAATTTGTCTATATTGCAAGTGCCCAATACAAATACTGCAATTAAAAAACCGAAAACATGAAATTTTAACAAATAATTTTTCACCTCGTGCCGCCCCCCTGAGCCTGCCGC
The DNA here is from genome assembly GCA_034769895.1 of Magicicada septendecula. Lineage (NCBI taxonomy): Eukaryota > Metazoa > Arthropoda > Insecta > Hemiptera > Cicadidae > Magicicada > Magicicada septendecula. The sequence goes on along the minus strand of CM068367.1, from coordinate 1,428,004,741 downwards.
CCTTAGGCACGTGCCTAGTGTGCCTAGTGGGAAATCCGGCCTGGTACACTGTATATTATAAGGTTAGGGATAGAGAGGGAAAGAGACATTTTTGCGGAAACTCAACAAAGCAGTTAACCCATATAATTGCTCAAGTAATTGTACGTTGCTTCCGTTACAATATTCAGCAAGTATACAACCGAAACTACATAAAATTACCACGTATATATGGGATGAAGAATATCTATTTAATTTAAAACAACAGACCAAATTAAATGTTGCTTTGGAATATTGAATTGCTTCAAATTTCTCTAATACGTTACAACAGAAATGAAAAACGTCCGTCCTTCCTACTCTTTATGAAAAACAAACGTATCTTAATATACTGAGTACTTTTACATGGCCGAAGTCAGTGTTGTTAAAATTCCTTCCCGGGCTGTTTGGTCGCGGTCCATTGCTTCTAACTAAAACAGACGTTTTGACAGTACCATCGACGACCATCATCAGCGTAAAATTTGAGCTTTCCTAAAGTAGGGTGGTAGACGTTAGTCCACAGTTAGGCTCAACACTCTTTGTGGTTAAGGTTCTAATGTCTGCCATCCTACTTTGGTAAGCCTCGAATTACACACTGATGAACGCAGTCGATGGCACTGTTGAAACGTCTGTTTAGTTAGAAACAATGGACCGCAGCCAAACAGCCTGGGAATGAATTTTAAAAACTTACGTACCTTAAGGTTGCCAAATTAATAGTAAACAAGTATTCAAAGATTCTTTTGTAGATTGAGATATCAACTCTATTTGTGTCTTCAATAATATTTCTTTTATGAATTTGCTAACTGCTATAATTTTTTATTGTTTGACTAAGCTTTTCGTCATTACTGACATCTTCAGGTCTTAAACAACCTGAAGATGTTGTTTAAGACCTGAAGATGTCAGTAATGACGAAAAGCTTAGTCAAACAATAAAAAATTATAGCAGTTAGCATCTTCAATAATAGTTTTATACCAACTTTAATCTAGAGATTAAAGTTTATCTCTGGACAATATGTACAGCGAACACTTGTCAACATACAAGTGGAGCTTTGAATGGTACTTATTACTTTGTTACAAAATAAATAAATATGTGCTTTTAACGAAGGAAACTACAAAATTCTGACATTAAATGAGTAGAAAGCGAAATGTACATTTCCAGTAGTGGGTCAGCAATTTATTTCAAGATTGTTATTGATTGAAAGAGGAACAAATAATTGCATACTACATACAATATATAAAATCTTCTTCTTTTCTTCAAGGTTTAGGTTACATAAACCTGTTCCGGCTCCCATATCAGCCTCGGACGACCCACGTCTCTTCTACCAATGGCTATATCATTCAGTGCCGCTTTCGGCAATCGATCCTCTGTCATCCTTTGCAGATGATCCCACTATTGTATTCTGTAAATTGAAATAATTTCATTTATGTCTTTTACGTCAAGATCTGCTGAGATACACTCATTCCTTATTCTATCTTGCAATGTATAATTAAAAGTACAATTAAATTCCTCTGGATCTTGCCGCAGTCCTTTTTTGTCATGGCTCACACCTCACTACCATAAATTAATGTGGGTATTGTAATTGTCTTATAAAATTTAATCCTTGTATTGTGTCCTGTTTTATTTCTAAAATTTCTATAAATCGTACCACAAATATTCTTAAACTCGTTTATATCATATTCAGGTATTTGAAACGGTTCACTTGTTCTAAAGTGCTGTTGTTTATAACTATCTTAGTCCTCAGAGGATATTTACCTTTAAAGGCTACCGTTACACTCCCACAGTTTCCAGACCTTGTTCCGATGCTGCTTTGGGTACTACGATTATTATAAAGTTTAACATGAACAGGTTACTGGCCTGTTGCACAACCCTCTACCAGGGAGACCACGTGACCACATATGAAATACATACTATTAATGCGCACGTGCTAATGGCCACGTGACAAGAACAAGTATTTATAATTTTATTAAACAGGAGTAGATGTGATCGATTACTAAATTTATGAAAGCTCGTGGGTCCTACGTATATATTCTCCTGTTGTAACCAGTATAGCGGAATAGTGGTTTATAAAAGGATAGACAAGTATAAAATTCAATGGTGACATGAAAAATTAAAATTATAAAATAAAAAAGGAATAACTACAGAGGAATGTCTTTACTGCTAGTTGCGTATAAAATATTTTCAAAGATTTTATTGAACCGAGTAGAAAAACATTGGACATCCATTTGGTTGAATATCAGGGTGGCTTTAGGAAGGGCAGATCCTGTCCAGAACCAATATTCACTCTGAAGTCAAAGGCTAAATTCAATATTCCGTCAGAGGCTACTGAATTCAAAGGAGATTGTAGTAACATATGTTGATTTCAAAAAGGCCTTTGATTCTGTTGATAGAGAAACTATAGATAAAATAATCCGAGAATTTGCTAAATTGGCAAATCTAATCCGTGAATCATTTACGGACACAGTCACAAAAATAAAATTCATGGGAGAAATACCTCAACCGTTCAAAATAAATACAGGTGTAAGACAGGGTGATGGTTTATCACCAATTCTTTTCAACTGTGTCCTGGAGAAAGGAGTGAAAATTTGGAATGAAAAATTAAAGGAATGCAAAATATCACTAATCATGTTGGGAAGAAGGAACAAACGTATTGAAATAAACTGTTTGACATTCGCTCATAATTTTCCTATACTTTCTGAACGTCTTATATTTGCAGTAACACAAGTTAATTTTTTAGAGGACATACCCAGTAGAACAGGCTTAAAAATTTCAACACGACAATAGGTTGACAAAGCAAATCTTCAAATATCTGTGGGGAAGAAGTCAACATCAAGTTGGATTAAAGAAGTCCAAAAGGATTTAGAAAAAATAATATACACGTAGAACAACCAATTGAAAGAGACATTTTTCGGGCAAAAGTGTTAAAAATAGAAGGAGTCCATGGTAAGAGAGAGAAAAACCCTGGTTCAAAGTGGATTGAAGACAGGAAGAAGAGACACAGTGAAAAGATGAAACAATATTGGAGAAAAAGAAAAGAACAAAGAGTAAAAAATTGAAATTGGCATGTGGAGCTTAGATGGCCGACACAAAAATAAAATGAAGAAAGAACTTATTTACATCTTTCTTTCTCGCCTTCTTTGTAGGGCATGATGTAACCTAAGTGCTGATCCAGTTCACTGTATATTTGCTGCTTGATCAGTGATTGTCCCAAGCCCGCTGTGACGTTAGGGAAACAGAAATTTATAGCAGAAACATTACCCCATGTAAAGTGAAACCTAACATAAACTATTTATTCAGTCTTCAGCTACAACCGAGAAATTACGTTGCAGTGAATCAGATACCGCACGCACATGTATTATAAATTACAGGGACATTAAATGTGTAACTGTGAACGATTGGTACGCGGGGGGGAGCAGTAGTAGACCCACCCTTGTTTTAACGAGCGTAATGAAATACAAACTCACCATACCGTTGACGTATCCAGGTTAATGACAAATTAATTGTCACACACATAATTAAATATGTTGGTTCCATATGGGAGACAAGTCTGCGTCCCTTTAATAAACGTACATTCTTATGTGTACTCAACCAAAACCAGGACCAACCCGAATGTCACTATGTTTGAATAACAGTACGACCTTCGACTGATTTTGTAATTACTAGTTTTCTGGTAGTCGTAAAACATATGTGCTTCAATGCTAATTTCTAAATAGAACACTAAATAAGTGGTGTACACTGGATGAAGTTTTTGAGATTTAAAATAATGATGTGAACATATAATAAACTATTTGTTATCAGCAATTTTATCTGTGTTAGCAGTCTTAATAACAACTTTGTCGTAGTTTGTTGCTTCTCTGCTATATACAATTTTCCCTCGAACGAGGCCTTTCGGTTTCGCAACCATTATCAAGTTCTTACTACAACAAAACATCGGTTCTTACTTCTGTTTTGTTGTAGTAAGAACTTGATAATGGTTGCGAAACCGAAAGGCCTCGTTCGAGGGAAAATTATACATAGCAGAGAAGCAACAAAATACGACAAAGTAACTACTGTATTTGTTAACTGCAAAATCAAAGTCCGTTAGCGTTGTGTTTTTGAAATTACATGCACATATCTCGTAGGCTTACACCCACAGAGCCAATGTTGTTAAAATTCATTCCCACCCTGTTTAAAATCGAGTAAGCCTAACGTAAGGTGGTAAACGTTAGCGACCACAGTACTGCGGTTAAGGCTAAAGCCTTACGTTAGGGTTACTCGATTTTACACTGAAGATGGTAGTCGATGGCACTGACGAAACGTCTGTTTTTGTAGAAAACTATGGACCACGGTCAGACAGCTCGTTGTTTATGAATTTTAACAACACAAATGCACATATTATAGGGTTAAAATGATAACCTGTTTTGCAGCAAGTACGCTCTTTAAGTTTATTAAGTTTATTTCAGACGGATACGAATATAACTGTTTACCTTTTTCAAATTAATAGGTATCCTTAGATAACATAACCTAAAGTGGGTAACAACAGTTCTGGATTTAATTAAATTGTGATAGTAATATTCTATTAATATTGCTATTCTTAACTACTGCTATAAAGTAGCTAGGCAAAATAAGGTTCTATTAACCCTGAGATTAGGCTTATCATTAAGTGTTTACTGGAGTGTAAGTACCTAATTTGGACAATCACATCATCATCATCATCATCGTCTTAACGGTTCCTATTCGACGGTCCTCCTTTTCTTAGGTCTACCAACTTTTCCTCTTCCTCTCGTGTTGTAATCTTTCGCCATCTTCGGTATTCTACTTTCTTCCATTCTATCTATGTCATAAATTCATTTTCTTTTGTATTATTTAATTCTTTCATTTCTTATCTCCTCATTTCTTATATATGATCTCGTCTATTACACCTTTTAACTGATCTCAGGAATTTCATTTCTGCAGTTTGTTTCTTCTATTCATCTTTTTTCTTTATGACCCAAGTTTCAGATCCATACAGTAGTTTCGGTATTGCCATTGTTTATAAAATTTTATTTGGGTTTCTTTTCTACATTTATTTACCAAATCGTTCCACACACTCGTGTGAGATTCATCACTTTATTTCCTATATCTCTATCTTGATCATAAGCAATGTCACTTGAGAGATTGTTGAAATGTTTTAGTTGTTCTATGTATGTGTTTTCTATGCATAGTTTGGTTTGAACCGGTTCATCTCCTAAAAAGGCCATTACTTTTGTCTTTGATTCATATATGTTACCATTATATTCTTTTCCTATTTTATGTAAGATGTATATTACTCGCTGGAGATATTCTTCTGAAGTGACGAATGTAGCTTGGTCATCTGCGAAGAGAATGGTTTTCAAGCTTTTATTTCGGTGGATTTTAATACCGTCAGGGGATTGTTGTTTCCATTTTTCTGAGGAGATCATCGAGATAAAGGTTAAAAAGTAGTGGTGACAAACAACAACCTTGTCTTATTCCTTGATCTGTTTCAATCGGGATAGATTCTTCTCCGTCGTGGCTACTGTTGGAAGCGATTTGGATAATCTGAATGTAATTTGGTGATGAACGTAATCTTCAGCAATTTAAAGCAAGTTTCTAATAGACTACTATTTAAAGACCAGAGGTGCAGGCGAACATATAATCGCAAATTACAGTTTTTCAAAGGGGAGCCTGATATAAAATTCAATAGTGACATAAAAACTTAAAACAATAAAATAAAGAAATATATTATTTACTAGTTTATTTTATGTACTGATATACTGTGTACATTCTGTAGTCAAACATTCTTGAAATCATTGTGTTCACCGCATACAATATTTTTTTCATAATGTACACGTCTTAAAAACAAGCTCAGTATAAGGAATACAAGTGCGGCAAATTCTGCTCACGTATTCATGTTAACCACATATTACTTGTCACAGATAATTAAACGTGGTGACTGCATTTGGGACACGACTGAGCTGTATTGATTAATGCAGCTATAGGTAAATTAGGACATAACTATATACTGTTTTATTATTGCTATTTAATAATCGCCAATTTTGTTAATTGAAAAAGTTAAAACATTAAATTGACATATAGCGGTCACAGATACCTATGAAACAAGTTACTGTCGGTCCGTAGCACATTAAATACTGGCCACTGGGCGTAAATAAGTTTGAAATCTGGCAATAAATTATTAACCAATACGTAGCGATGTTGGATTGAGTCGGCAGTCTACGATTTTAGTGAGTTGTAAACAAAAAAAAAAACAATAATATCATTAATAAATTTTTAAAAGCGTTTTGTTAAACTATGCTATATCATGAATAGTTCTTCAAATATTAACTACTTCTGCAAGTATAATTTACTATTGTTTAAAAAATATAATAAATTTTATTTGCAGCAGAAGTTAATGTTTTAAGAACTATTCGTAATATACAAAAGTTACGTTTTGCAAGAAATATTGAAGAGTTACATACAAAATAAACTCTGCTAGACATGCACTGGCAATCACAATTTTTAATTGAATTATTTTTTCGATACAAAAACGTAATTTAACTACTACTTAAGAGCACTCGTAACCGGCAAATCGACCAAACAAATGATTTTTGTTTTTATTATATTAAACATTTCTTCAATATTTCCTGAGTAATTTGACACTAAGTTTGTGTAAATACGCCTAATACTAGATTTTTATGATTTAAAAAAAAATTTGAGATTGTATAAAAGTTCTCTCAAAAGTACTGATAATGTTATAATATTTTACAAATCTATAACTCCTTTATAACAAATCATAGAGACATGAGGTTTTTACAAATTGGAAAGGGAATTTAAAAAAACAATGACTACTAATGTCTGTAATAAAGCCAATATTTGCTGACCTCAGTCAACCGATTTTGTTAAATACTATTTCATGGTACTACACAAAATTCAAACTTTTACTAAACCATTTGATTTTGAATAGTTTTGCAAAAATATATTTGTTGGACTGGATGCCTTCGTTTTGGGTGTACATGGTGTTGTGTTTACCTTGAATGAAAGTAATATAAGTACATTGTCACCGGACAAAAGGCTTGCCGCATGACAAATGGCGCCAATCGTACACTCTAGTGTTTTTGGTGGCCCTAAAAAGGACCTTGTGGCGAGAAGGCTGATGTTGGTTGTGCCGCGCTAAGATGTTCGGCGGCTGCACCTGCTGTTTGTGGCGTACTACAGTCCTCCTCTTCTTCCAGCACCGGTTGTAGAGTCGGCTGCCGGCCCAGCGAAATCCATCGCTGGCGCGGAACTGGAGGGCGAAGACGCAAGAACGCCGGTTCTATTCTTCGGCCGTTCCTTCCGGCTGACTCCGCGCCGATGTCGTCCGAGAGAGGAGAGGAGATGAAGTGCGTCCGTTGGCGTGGCGATGAAGAGTGCGCAAAATTACACAACTGGGGGTCGCGAGTAGTGCAGTGTCCCGAGTCTCAGAAAGGCTCCTGCCACTGGGTCTGTTTGAGTTCATTATATACTTTTAACTAATAATGGGGGGGTCTGAAGCGACCTGCGATTGGTGGATTATACCACCGGGACTAGCAAACGAGGTCGCTTCCAGGACTCACCTGGTCGCGGGGTGTATTTACCAAGTCCGGCAATGAGGGAATTGTGGGTCACTCTGTCGGAACGAACATAGAATCTACGCGCCAGGCGTCTCACGGTGTCATTAAGAGAGCGGACACCGAGTCCTCTCCTCAAAAGACGAGAAGAGTACCTCCGGGGGACTTTGCACGCGAGCTTCAGTCCCCGGTCGAGTACGCGCTGGAGCGCTGTTCTATGACCACGAGCCAGGTATCCCCAAACAGGACAGGCGTAGGTAATCACGGGCAACACGTACGTGTTGACTATGAGCTTACCTAGCCGGGGGGTCATTGCCGTATTAGAAAGCACGGGCCAGAGTCTACTGAGTTGCGCCGAAGCGCGTTGTCGGATGTACTGTACATGGGTTCGCCAGGTGAGTCGGGAATCCACATGGAGCCCGAGGTACTTGACGCTGTTGGTCCAGGGCACCTCGACGGGGCCTACCTTAAGCGGCCGAGGCCGCTTACGTTTTCGCGAGAATATTACCGCGGCGCTCTTGGAAGCGTTAACGGCAACTCTCCAGTCATCGGTCCACCCGACATACGCGTCGAGTTGGCGCTGGAGCTTAACTGCCGCATAACTCGCGTTCGGCTCTGAGGCAAAAGCCGCAGTGTCGTCCGCGAACAGCGACAATTTCACTCCAGGAACTCGGGGCGCGTCGTTGACAAACAACGAGAACAGGAGAGGCCCAAGGACGCTTCCCTGAGGGACGCCAGCGGTAATACGCCTCTCCGAAGAGAGAGCGTGGTCTACTCTCACTCGGAAGCTACGGTCTCGCAGAAAGCTGCCGATCAATTGAACGTAGCAGTCTGGGAGAAGGACTTCCGTGAGTTTGTACAGGACACCCTCGTGCCACACGCGGTCAAAGGCTTTCTCTACGTCTAGGAAGATCGCAGTCGTCTGTTTGCCCTGGCAGCCAGCCTCGGTTATGTATTCCACGAGTCTCATCAGCTGATGAGTCGAGGAGTGCAGCTCACGAAAGCCGAACTGTTCGGGGATCAGCACGTCTAGTCTTTCTAGATGGTCGCGGATCCTACGCTGGATCAGACGCTCAAAAACCTTGGACGTCGCGGACAAGAGGCTGATGGGCCTGAGGTTTTCCACTCGAGAAGAATTCTTTCCCGGCTTGTGTATCACAATGACGGTAGCCGTTTTCCATTTCACCGGAAAATAGGCCAGTCTGAGTCATGAATTGAACAGGTCAGTGAGGAACTGGGTTCCTCGCTCCGGAAGGCGATGGAGGGCGGAATTCATGACTCCGTCCGGGCCAGGCGCCTTCCGGGGCTTGAGCTGAACAATCCTCTCAGAGACCTCCTCCGGGGAGATGGGCTCCGGCTGGACTGTGATATCGGCCGATAGAAAGCGCTCTACCTCGCGGCAGATTTCCTCAGTGAAGGCCGGGTTCTTGGATGGGTTGGGAGCGAACTGACGCTCTAAACTGTCAGCCAAGAACTCTGCCTTTTCGAGGGGGCGGCCAAGGGGTTGACCGCCGGGTCCGGCCAGTGCGGGGAGATGCGCGCGTTTGCGTTTTCCCGTTAGGGCACTGGGAATCCGCCAGACATTACGGTCCTCGGCAGGGCCATCCATCTGTGTAACAGCTAGCTCCCAGTTGCGTCTACGGAACGCCAGCATGTCGCGACGCAACTTGCCGGACGCTCTGTTAAACGCAGCCTTGTCAGCCGGGTCACGAGTCCTCTGCCAGCGTCTCCGGAGGCGATTCCTCTCGCAAGCGAGCTGAGACACCTCTTCGGGGATCCGCTGATAGTCGGGCGTGAGCCCCGGCTTCATCCGGGAGGACACGTCTACCGCCGAGACTACGGCTGTGTCGAATAAGGCAACTGCCTCGTCGACATGCTGGGTAGTGTCGAGCGGGATATGCTCTGGTAGGCGGCGACTGAACGCCGGGCCAAAGCGGTCCCACTCGATTACCCGCCGCTCGTCGCGGACGGTGGCGTGCTGGGTAGCTATATGCACACTGATAGGGCAATGGTCCGAGGACAGTTCCGAAATGACGGAGACGTGGACCGGGCAATAAACGCCCCTGACCGCGGCAATGTCCAGTACGTCAGGGCGGGAATTAGCCCTCGAGGGATAGTATGTAGGCCCGGTAGGACCCATGACTGTGACCCGAGCCGCATCAGCATACCTGCGTAAGCGGGTCCCGTTTGGGTTCGCCAAGCGGCTCCCCCAATCGGGGTGCTTACAGTTCAGGTCGCCCGCCAGGACTACCCTCCTGTGTGCTCCAAAGACGGCCTCCAGATCGTTCGACAGGAGCTCCGTTTGTGGAGGCTTGTAAGCGGAAACCATGAGTAGACCGCCGAGAGCACCATGGAGCTCGACCGCGGTGCACTCGAGGTTCCGCCGCTGAGGCAGGACAACGCGGTGATGGCGAAGACTCGCCTTCACCGCGATGGCTGTGCCCCTCCTGCGCGATCCGACCGGTCGTCCCGGTGGCACACGTAGTTTGGTAGTCGGAAACGACGATGCGGGGTCAGGTGCGTCTCGCCAAGAAGAAGCACGTCGGGCTTGTGACGGGCAACGAACTCTAAGAGCTCAGAATGCCGGGAAGCGAGGCCGTTGGCGTTCCACGCCACGAGCTCGAGGTCTCGCTTGAGGGATTGCCGTGGTTGTCCGTTCATAACAGACCTGTAACACGGCAGGCTTCCACCAAGAGGAGGAACTTATCTTGGGGCGAGGCTGTTGCCAAGCGTTCCTTGATATTAAGGGAAGTCTGGGCTACTTTCTGCAAGTCGTAGCTTGCCAGAAAGTCTGATACAACGGCGAGATCATCGGAAGATGAGGCCTGGGGAGGACGCTTGGCGGCAGCTGCATAGCTGTGGCGGGGCGAGACGGTGGAAGCCTTGGGGGCAGGTACTGGAGCGGGTGGCCGCTCTGGCTTTTGGTGGACGGGCTTGGGTCCAGTGGCAGGTAGTTTAGGCTGGCCGCGCAAATTTTCTGCCGGCCCGGGTTTTATTAACTAACCGGGATTGCTGATTGGCTAGCTCCGAACACGTAGTTGGTCACGTCTCGGCGGCTGCTGTGCCGGATTGGCTCGCTGTGTCCACCGCTGGTACCGGAGAGCAGATGTTCGCATACCGCTGCTGTCACAACATATCAAGTCTTACAAAAAGTAGGAATAAAACAACAATCAAATATGCTTAAGGTAGTGAAAGAAATTGACTTGCAAGGAATCCTTAAGGCAGAGACAGCAGTAGATGAATTGATGAAAAAGTTTAGACAGAATTGTTTTACAATATTGTGACCGCGAGTGCACAGTGTATATGTCCGGGCGATGGTCTAAGACCGAAACAGATCAAAATTAAGAATGTAATTAAAATTTTATTGTAAATCATATGTATGGTATATTAGGTTATGGACAATGAATACACCACAATAGAAGATTGAATTATAAGTTGTGGTTATCCTTGTTCTTCTAATATTTGCCACATTTCTGTCTACTCTATCATGTAGCCTTATCGAAATCAACGAAAGCTACATGCGTTTCTTTACGGGTATATGTAACTAAAAAGAAACCTTTGAAGAATAGGTCTGCTGTATGTTCTATGTACAAAACGCTACACAATACGGTTTCAACCTTTATAGTAATTTACGTTGAAGTTCAATTGGGCATACGGTAGTATGCAAGCATACATAGCAACGTAAGTATTGTTTAATTACAGGGCTATTTATTTTAAATGTATAGCTTTAATGACGTGACACTTTATGTTATACAAGGAATTTCCAAGGAAGAATCAGTAACGTTGTTAAATTGAGTTCCCGTGTTTTTTGGCTGTGTGGTCCAGTGCTAAAAATCATAGCAAATATTTTCGCCGTACCGCAAACTGAAATTTTGCACTGACGATGGTGGTCGATGACTTGGCCGAAACGTTTCCTATCGTTTTTATCACTGGACCACACAGCCAAAAAGCCCGGGAACTCAATTTAACAACACTGACTCCGCCCGTGCAAGCCTTCGAAGTAATCTAAGAATTAATACTGTTCTGATTTTACAAGATAAACAATATCATTCCTCTTATCATTCCGCTCGGTTTTAAATGCTTCTGTTTATCGTTATTGATTATATTGTATTCTATCAATTACCTCCGCGTGTATCTGTACTCTGACAATGAGAACTGTAAAACTATTCATCTACGTGTTTGCTTTGTATGGGGATAAATAAAATTTTCAAGAGAAAAACATTTACATTCATAATAATGACAGCAACCAAATCGCCTCATCACCTTAGTGTCGGACAAAATTCTAAGTTTCCTTTCCGTCAAGGCTTTATTGATTCAGATGTTTCTCAGGGTACCGAGGGTGATATGAGGACAGTTTGTTTGTCCAATCCGTCGTCTATGTGTACTCTGACCAGAGTCACAAAGTAATGGTCCGTCAATCGTTCGTTTCAAAGTTATCCGGTTAGTCAGTGTCTTCGTCTATTTTATTTGTGTCCCGTCTGTGTGTTTGTCGACGCCACCCGCTCCCAATCGGCAATCGTTATTACTCTCTGACCACAAATAATCATGCGTCATGGACATATATATATATATATATATATATATATATATATATATATATATATTGCGACAGTACAAATAAGTGATGTACTAAGCATTGAATATAAAAATTTAAATATACCTAATAAACTGTAAATAATTAATAATATATTAGAAATAAGCATGTCAGGGATTGCAAGCTTGGCTCAGACAAAAATATGAACAGGTGTTTCGACCTGAATCGACGTGCACACACACACAAATGTAACTGAAAGTGTGTACACCAGTATTTTGCTAGTGTGTGTGAACGCAGGTCTATGCAGGCGAGCTTACCACCCCTAGATGAATAATTGCATAATTACTGTTTTTCCGTAATTATTCATAAACTATAATTAAAGAGTAAAATCCAGAAACACAATAAAATGTAAGAAAATTTACTAAATACTGTGTACGAAAACCATGTGAAAGTGCCACACCGTACGAGTGTAATAGTGAAATAACTGTGTACAAATCGAAAGGGTTAAGTTGCAATGTCCAAAATTACAGTGAACATGTGTTGTAAAAATAGTTATAAGATAAGTATAAGAGTATACTTATAGGACTCTGCAATTCGCAGAAATATAAGAAATAGCGAAATTGACAAAGAGTGGGGGAACTGAATCCAGAGACAGTTTCTGACATGTCGATTTCGTACCACTGCATGTGTCGACCAAGACATGGGTATAAATAGGACACACAAGCTACAGTGGTTCTCTTTCTTAAATCATCCACGGTGCAGCGGGAGCTTCTGCCCGTCCACACAGAATATTTAAATTTTTGTAAATAATTTCATCCTTCCAGTTACATACAGTTATGTAACTCGATTGTCAAACCAACTATTTTTAAATAATAACAAAATTACATAAGAAGATCCATTGACGTCAGAAACAGCACGAGGAGAAGTTCCAGAGAGCGAGTCGACGCTGGACAAGAGGCGAGTCGACGCTGGACAAGAGGACGCTGGAGTGCGAGACGAGGACGAGTACAGATGGATCAAATGATCGAGTATGATTGACGACAATAAGGTGATAAACAACTTATTTATCTCTTAATAGAACAATGAACTCAAAGACAATTAAAGACATTCTTGTTGTATTTAAAAGTAAGAGCCAATGTTTATTTTAAAGTAGAATTAAAATCATAGATGTTTTAGAAATACGATTAACGTAACAAGAGCTCAAATTAGTATTGAAATAAAACGAATACAAAGAATTTAAATGAAAACAATTAGTGTTTGATATAAATCAGTACTGAGAAACAAAAGATAAATTCAATAACTATTAATATTTTGAGTACATTACAATATATAAAAAGATATTTAAATATTGATATTTTGAAACACATTAATTGACTGAGTAGTCTGAAAATGAGATTTTTCTTTAATACAATAATTAGTAGAATAGAATATTTAGTCAGTAAGGATGTATATAGCATAAGCCTTACGGCATAATAACAAATAATAACGAATATTTTAAGTCGAAGTAAGTGCTAAGTGCACAATTTTATTAATATCAAATAAATTTGAAATACCGTTACAAGTTACATAAAGTTCTTATTGCAGATACACCTGAAATCCAATTTAAATGCTATTTTGTTACATAATTTGTCAATCTTGAACGTGAGACCAGTCACGCCTATTTTATGTATATCGTATTGTTGCATATTAATTATCGCTTCCAACGTGGAGCATCACAAATGTAAATTATATTATATTTACAACGTTATATCGTTGCATAATATGGCGTCCCAGATCGTGGGGCTCCGCAAACACAAATAAATTTATATTTGCAACGTTGTATCGTTGTAATATATATATATTCACTCTCTATATTTAAGATCACTCATATGTTTACATATATAACATATCTTGCGTGTAAATGTCACTAATAAGTGAACACGTAGCGACGTAATATAAGCTAATCTTTGGCATAGTGTGTTGTCAAAATAAATTTAATAAAGATTGCGTGTATCTCCAAGTTACATTCAGATTGCCCAGACGTTGTAGTAAACACCAATGAGACCCTATTGTCAGGCCTAATACAATCTTATTGTGCTTACCTACTTTATATAACAAGTTAGGAATACCAATAGCAATAATAGTAGCAATATAATATTGCTATTCTATTATATATGGTAAATCCAGGAGTGTTGTTTGGCACTTTAGAACCCATGTATATTAGTTTGGGGTAGTTATTAATTTGAAAAAAAAACTCTTATATTGGTATACGTCTGAAATGAATTTAAAGAATTTAATGAGTATACTTGCTAAAAACATTAGTGTTGTTTAAGCATTGTAAACCTTAAATTGTCACTGTCCATTCATAATGTGTATTTTGGATATCACTAGTATTTCACATATAAGCAACTTTTAAGTTAAAAGTCTACATTACATTAGAATTACTCTAATATGAAACTTACCAATCTAAGGATAAAATTATTAAACTGGTTTCTATAAGTTGAGAAAACGTTGAATTTGGCATGCATTTGTAATAAAGTTTACGGTAACGATAACTAATTCTCTGATAGATTTGAAAATATATCATACTTGTTACAAAAACAGGTTATCATTCCATTCGAATAATGGGAGCATTTAATTTCAAATACCCACTGCTAATGGATTTTTTCTTGGCAGTTGGCAACTAGTTTATTACATAGTCACGTCATTATTTTAAATCTCCCAATACTTTATCCAGTGTACACCTCTCTTTTAGTGTTCTGTTTAAAAAATTATTATTGAAGAACACGCGTTTACTACTGCTGGAAAATTTATAATTACAAATTCAGTAGCAGCGCGTACAGCTACTATACAAATCTAGTGACATTCGTGTTGGACACGATTTTAGTTGATTACACATAGGCACCGTACATTTATCAATGCGACGCAGTCTTGTCCCCCATATGGAACCACCACATTTAATTATGTGTGTGACAATTAATTTGTCGTTAACCTGGATACGTCATGAGTTTGTATTTCATTACGCTCGTTACAACAATGTTGATTACCGCTACCCCCAGTACCTACATTTACCGTTACACATTTAATGTCCATGTAATTAATAAAACATGTGCGTGCGGTAATTGATTTACTGCAATGTAATTTCCGGGTTGTAACAGAACACACAATAAATTATTTATGTAAAGGTTTCACTTTACACGGGGTAATATATTTGCTATAAATTTCCGTTTTGCCAACGTCACAGCGGGCTATAGTTACAAAGTATACTGACAGTCAGTGATCAATATAAAGTAATCCATATACTAACCGAGCAATCGGTATACAGTAAAATTTATCGCTATATATGCTACATCATATCCTACAGCAAAGTTGTGCGTAAAAAAATATTTTTATTGCAATATTCTTTAGATAGTGAGTATACTCGACAGGATCGCCCAGGATCGGCTGAATTGGTGGAAACATCTCTGCCCAATGGACGATTGCCGCATCCCTAAACAACTATGGAAGTATTGAGCTATAAGCCGAGGGGACGGAGAGATGTGGGACGTCCGAGGAAGCGGTGGAGTGACCAGGTCTAATCGTTGTCTATTTGAGACTGGAACAAACAATCCCTGGTTTAATCCGTGAAGAAGATGATGATATTCGTTAGTCTTTTAATTTGGTAACGAATATTTAATTTGAATTTAATATCAGATATGGATTTTAAAATCTTCCCTAACAAACTTTCCCTATAAAGGAGAAATTTTTGGGCTCCATGAAAACAGTTATTGACGAATTTTACTGTACGCAGTTGTTAGACAGGTAAGAAACCCCTTAATTTGTTTAATTACTTATTTTTTGCGTACCGTATCACTTATTATATAATTACCTTATTATCCACTCTAGTGATAAATTTATGAATTTGAAATTTATAAAGCTATAAAAAATAGTACCACTAAAAACAGTTTACTAAATGATCAAATAAATTTTGCATCAAACTACTTGTTCGACGCTGCCATCGGTTTAGATTTAATCTTTGACCAGTCGCGTGACGATCTTGGTTGAGGGTGAACGCATGCGGGAGCTCCGGCCGTGGTTCGTATAACATTTCACATGCGATTTGTAGTTTTATTTTATTTTATTTAATTGACTTGACCAGTATCATGGTTGCGATTTTTATTGTATTAGTTTAATATATTGAAATAAGTATTATCTGAGGATGGTACTTAGTCCCGAAACGCGTCATAACTGACGAAACTTTGTATCACTAGAGTGGATAATAAGGTAATTATATAACCTTAATTTGTATCGTTAAGTTTACATGGCCAGGCTAGTAGTCGGTTGCTATTTACTAGCGACATTGTCGGCAACGTTTCGAATTCCACCGTCGGGAAACTTCTTCAGGCCGCAAAGCGACGGAATATTAGACAAACAAGTACAGCGGATCTGGGCCAAACGATTTACCCGGAACATCCGATATTTTTACGATCTGATGAAAAGCTGCAAATCTTGAAAGCGCTAATCGGAAGAAAATGTCCACATTGGTGGTGCAACAGTGTTATTTCTGTTTGTGATTATAACCACTATCATAACTTTATTAATAAAATAAAATAAATTAATTACACAAAAAATATTTTTAATATAACCGTCAAAACAGCTGATTAAGTAAGTAAACATTAAAACAATCGATAAGGTAAGCAAATTAAATTGATAATTTCTTTTATATTAAATTTGCTTACTTACTTCTTACTTCTTTACTTCTTAATACGAGAATCCGAGGCTGGCTGCTTCGAAGGCTCGATGTCTCCTGTAAGTGTCTGCTGCTAGCGGCCACCAACAACTCTCGGATAGTATTTTATCCAGAGTTTTTTCTCCGGCCATTTTGCGTTTAAGATTTTCCCTCGCTGGTAGCGTTGCCGGGCAATCCAAGAGAATGTGATTTAGGGTTTCGTCCTGCTCCTTGCACATTCCACAAAGAGGACTGTCTTTTAGTTGAAACCTATGCAGGTACCTGTTCGTCACGATGTGACCCTTTCGTGCTCTTGCCGCAAATGACGCCACCGATCGAGGCATCTCTTTATAGATTTTTGGGCGGTTTGGGGAGCTTTGGATGGCAAAGTACTCGCGTCAGGTACTACAATTGTCCCACTTCCGTTTCCAGGAGTCAATGAAGAACTTCCTGGCCGCTTCTCTACACTGTGTCAGAGAATAACGCTGCGCCTGTACAGGGCCCATGCAGCAAGCTTTACTGGCAAGAGTATCTGCTACTTCATTTCCATGAATCACGCAGTGACTTGGAATCCATTGAAAAAAAACATTCTTACCTTTTAAACTATTAAGTTGTTGCAGGATTTTCGATGTTCGAAAGTAATAATCTGTGGTGTTCTGCGCTTGTAAGGCCTGTGTAGAAGACATGGAGTCCGTGAGAATGTAGATGTCACTCGCATCGATGGCTTTGCGAAACTCTAGTGCAGCATTCAGGGCCAATAATTCAGCGTTCATATTTGAGGACGCGTCGCAGGGCAATGAAAAAGAGTCACCTGTTTCTGGGCAATAATAAGCAGCTCCTCTTTTATTGTTGACTTTGTCAACAGAACCGTCAGTGTACATTTTGGCGAATCCATGATATTTTTCCTGAATCAATGTGATTGACACTTCCCTTAGAAGTGCTGGCAAGTCTTGTCGTTTGGTCAGTGAACCAGGAATTTTTGTACATGCCTTTAGTTGGTCACGTAGCCAGGGCGGGATATCAAAAACAGCCGGGATCAGCTCAGGCTGAATGAATTCTGAAACTCCGCCTGGCCTATTTCGGTGGTAGAATAGAGATTGCCGGATGTTAACCTCGTTAAAGCCTCTTACTGGCTGGATAGCTTGCAATTGGAAGTACTTCCTCCACTTTCTGGTTTTGATGTAAAGATCCAGTGGTTCGATTGCCAGCTCGATTTCCATTGCTTGAACACTTGTTTTGGGGCAGCCCAAACAAATTCTAAGCGCAACATTCTGGAACGTTTGCAATTTATTTATGTGTGTTTCAGCCGCTCCTCCCCACACTTCACACGAATATAGGATTTTGGATCTTACAAAAGACTGATAAAATTGTCTTAAAATGTACGTGTCTGCACGTATAATTTAAAAATTATATTAAATTTGTAATTCGTTACTTTATATATTGAAATCGAATCAACTTGCTTATTTTTTAATTCATTTATAAAACTCTGATAATACTGATATGATCGGTTATAAACATCTGATGTTACGGATGTAGGCTAATCAGTGAAATGTACGACAGGTGAAATACAATAATAAGTTTTACTTGCAGAAGTGTTTAATATTTGAAAAACTATTCAGAAAGTAGACACAAGTATATGTTTGCAGACGTGAATATAAATACTTTTACATGAAATTAAAAATAAACATGTCTAACCATGATGTTCCAATCATGTTTCAATCTAAGTATATACTCATTCATAAAATATTACAAAATACTATATATTAAAAAATTATACTATAAGAAGACTATAACATTCTGTACCTTCATGATACATACTGCATTCAAAAAGTTCCGGGACTAACGCTACTAAGGACACAACTTTTCAGATAAATGAAATTTTATTATTTATTATTCAACATACATCCCTTCCCTCTCTATACAGATTTTAGATCGCTCATACAATCGTTGAAAGGCATGCGCATAATTCTCCTTCGAAATCGTGTTTAAAACACCTGTCACATTCTTCTGAATTGTTTCTACATTATCAAAACGGTGCCCCTTCAGTGCCACCTTCAACTTAGGGAACAGAAAGAAGTCAGCCGGAGCCAAATCTGGTGAGTAGGGTGGATGGTTAATCACTGTGACTGATTTTCCAGCGAGAAATTGTGAGACAATCAATGATGAGTGGACTGGAGCATTGTCATGCAGAAGAAACCACTCCCTTGATCGGTACATTTCTGGCCTTACCCTGCGAATTCTTTTTAAAAGGCGATCAAGTACCTCTTTGTAAATGGTCCAGTTACAGTCTGGCCGGGTGGCAAGAATTCTTTGTGGATCAGTCCCCTTGAATCAAAAAATGTGATCAGCATTGTTTTCACTTTTGATTTTGTGGCCCTCACTTTCATGGGTCTGCCATCTCCTGGCTCGCGCCATTCAGCTGTTTGACGTTTGCTAGATGGTTCATACTGGAAAAACCACGATTCGTCGCCTGTGACAATGTTCTGTAAGAAATTCGGGTTGTCATCGGCATTCAATGAGACTTCGCGACGCTTCGACACGTTGTTCTTTTTGCTCTGCTGTTAACGAGTGTGGAACGAACCTGGCACACAGTTTCCGTTTGCCGAGTACGTCATGCACGATAGTGTAAATACTACCCACACTGATGCCGATCTCTTCTGATAAAATCTGGACGCTCAGCCGACGGTTGACGGACAGTGCAGCACAGACACGCTTGACATTCTCGTCAGTCACGCTTGTGGAAGGGCGCCCATCTCTTGGATCATCTTCTAGAGACTCACGACCATTTTTAAAGCGTACATACAACTCGAACACTTTGCTATGACTTAAACAATCTTTTCCATATGCAAGTTTCATCATCGAACCCGTTTCTGTCGCACTTTTTCACATTTAAAACAAAATTTAATTGCAGCTCTTTGCTCCATCTCGAAAATTATGACAACAAGGAAAAACCAGATAAACTTAACAGTGTCGCTGTTTACTATGGAATGAGTCCTCAACAATGCAATTGTCACAGGAAGTGGATGAAGGTTGTCACATAGTGTTCCAGCTGTGACACACATAGATAGCTCCATCTGTATGTCTATAGCAGCATCAGTCCCGGGACTTTTTGAATGCACTGTTTATCTTATACATACAAGTTGATATTTACAATCGTCTTCAATAAAACTAGTTTATATAATTTTAGTTTTTGGAAAGTAAGAAAAATATTAAAATTTTAATACGATTGCTTGAATTATAAAAATCACAAATAAATTATATTTCATATATGTAGCTACGGGCTGTTTGGCCGTGGTCCAAGGTTTACATTCAAACCAAACGTTTCAGCAGCACCACTGGGTGCCATCTTCAGTGGAATTCGAGTCTACCTGACGCGGGGCGTGGCCGAGCCTTCGCCACAGTACTGTGAGCCTGACGTACGACACCCCGCGTTAGATAGACTCGAATTCCACTGAAGATGGCAGCCAGTGGTGCTGCTGAAATGTTTGGTGTGATGTAAAAGCGGGACCACGGCCAAACAGCCCGTAGATACTTCAAATATAACTGACACCGGCCGTGAAAGCCTTGTAACAATATAATCACTAATAAAATTAACATTCACTAATAACGTATTTGAATCATATAAATAATAGTAAAACTGTACCGTATATTTTAGTTGGCTCTATATGTTGTATGACACTACTCAAAACACACAAACGTTTGCATGTCACAGGAAAAAATTACATACTAATTTTTGTTAATGTGTGAGATTATGCATTAAGATTCTAACAGTTTACCGTCTACTATTATAAACGAAATTCTAGCAATTCTTTATGTTTAGTGTGAGATGTAGAAAAAAATTAGGAAACGACTTTTAATAAAATAAAAAATGTATTATTATTCTTAACAATTTATTTGTTTACTTTCTTTAAAGCTTTGGACATAATAAAATAGTTAATATAAACAAGTGTATATTTGATATCTTATTATTTATAAACACGATGAATTTACTAATTAAACAACAGGCTCAAATAAAAACCAAATGTGATGATGTATTCAAAATTAATTTAAAATCTTTTAATAATAGAAAAAATATTTTTAATATAACAGTCAAAACAGATGATTAAGTAAATAAACATTAAAACAATCTATAAGTTAAATCAAATTAAATCAATTACTTCTTTTATATTAAATTCAATTAATCGTTATTTTTGATAATGCAATCGAATCAACTTGATTATTTGTTAATTCATTTATAAACGTCTGATGATACTGCTATAATCAGTGAAACGTACGAAAGGTGAAAATACAATAATAAATTAATCTTCCTTACAGACGTATTTAATATTTTGAAAACTATTCATGAACTAGACTATAGTATACTGTTATACTAGGTACTTTGGTTAGTAGTGAATTGGCTCGAGGGTTGGCTGGTAATGTCAACAACTATTTCTGTTAACAAAATGCAGTAAACCAATGTACAAACGTACGCATTGTTGCGCAAATATACCAGCAGTACATTTTTGTAACACCACAGAGACGGTGCTGTTATTGTTATAGTGATTTGTTTTACCACTTGACAATTACACAATATGCACAAACCTTTATGTACGGTAATAATTATTAAATTCAAACACAGTCATACGGGTACGGTATAGTGCATGTCCACATGTTCATGTAAATGACACAGGTCGCCTGCCTATTTTCCTTATATTCCTATGTGTGTTAGCGCTGTTCCATACAAGCCACAATATAAAATATAAACACGAATCTCTTCAGTTTGCAAGTCACGAATTAGTAATATTGAGAACATAAGAATTCTAATTTTTTCTAAAAAAGGATCAACGAAGAAACAAATAACGTTAAGAAGGTTTGAAACGGAGATCCTAAGACGTGTTTATGGCCCGGTTAAAGAAGATGACGAAGTGACAATAAGAAATAACCAGGAGATAGGTGAGCTATTGAATCATCAGGACATTGTAAGATTCGGCACATATCAATCAGTACTACAGTATAGGCATTTACTACCCCATATTCAGTCTTCTTCCCGTGATTAGAAGGGTTATGAATCAGATAACACAGACTGAATTATTTAAAACTGAGGTTAATGCTGGTGTGTGGAACCTGTAATAAAAATTATGATACGATTTACAACTAATTAAGTGGCATGATTAAGACATAGTTCCATTAATAACTAAGAGTTCCTACTGGAGAGTTTTAAAGTAGTCTGATTACAACAAATTTTTTTTTTTTTTTAATATTCATGTTTAATATGGTAACCAAATCACTTTGTACGAATTAATAAATTAATTACCTTAATTATCCGCCGTGTGATTTCTTAAGCTTCGTCTATGACGCGTTTCGGAGCGTATGCTCCATCATCAGATATTAAAAGGTTAAAACTGTCACTCTTGCGAGATCGTTAAAAACTTAAAATGTCAAGATTTGCATATGAACCGTACGCGGATTTGGGTGCGCACCCTTTCAAGGTCATTCTGCCACTGAGCGGTTGCTACCTTATCGCAGCCCCAGCAAGCAGACTCAAGGCAGTATCGTACAATCGGTTGGATACAAAGTTCAGGTGGTCATTTAACACGATATCGCGACTCATTGGGTTTGCATATGCACTGTAAATTTCAAATTCCTCCAAGGCATTCATGAAACGGCCCTTCTTACACACATGTAACGGTATTAAATTGGAACTAAAATCTGTGTAATTATGATTGTGTGAAATCAGGTGTCGGGCGTAATTTGATTTGATGTTGTCAATGTTTCTTATTTTCTTAGGTAAATGTTCTCGAAATCGTTTAAGGAGTAAAATGGCAGCGTACAATAGTTTCATTCATAGATTATTGACGATTCCTTTGGATGATAATGACTTCCGTGATGAGCTAAATGTCATAAAATATATCGTGGTTGCCAATGGTTACAGTAGTTTAACCATTGACAAACTGTCGAGAAAACAGGAAAAAAGAATGCTTAAACCCCGAATAAACAACAACACGCAAAACATTTTTATATCTACTAATTACACTAGCTTTATGCGTAAGGTTTTGTATTCTATATTGAATAATAATAGTTTCACTATTTCATTTAGGACTAATAATAAGTTACTGGATATTCTCAAACCGAAAAAACACACGCCTCCAGAAGAATAAACTGGCATATATAAGTTAACATGTAATGATTGCGAGTGCTTCTACATTGGACAGACTGGGAGAGGTTTCCTTAAACGATTTCGAGAACATTTACCTAAGAAAATAAGAAACATTGACAACATCAAATCAAATTACGCCCGACACCTGAATTCACACAATCATAATTACACAGATTTTAGTTCCAATTTAATACCGTTACATGTGTGTAAGAAGGGCCGTTTCATGAATGTCTTGGAGGAATTTGAAATTTACAGTGCATATGCAAACCCAATGAGTCGCGATATCGTGTTAAATGGCCACCTGAACTTTGTATCCAACCGATTGTACGATACTGCCTTGAGTCTGCTTGCTGGGGCTGCGATAAGGTAGCAACCGCTCAGTGGCAGAATGAACTTGAACGGGTGCGCACCCAAATCCGCGTACGGTTCATATGCAAATCTTGACATTTTAACTTTTTAACGATCTCGCAAGAGTGACAGTTTTAACCTTTTAATATCTGATGATGGAGCATACGCTCCGAAACGCGTCATAGACGAAGTTTAAGAAATCACACGGCGGATAATTAAGGTAATTAATTTATTAACAAATTTTTCTTTTCATTTTAAAGCTTAAAAAGGCCTTTCACAAACATATGATTTTAAAGACATCTCAATTTAGTTAATCTTATTTGGAATTTAATATTCAGTAATTGTCTAGTAAAATACGGTTATGACATAATTTCAGAACCCTGTATGACATTTCGCTGAACTAAGTATGACATATAGTTACACTCAAGTAGCCAAAGAATTCAGTTAAACCATTAAAGTGTCACAGCTTAGGACGCGGGAATTATTTATTATTATAGTAAGTGCGGTACTTTACGGATGGAACAAACACTGGCTGTAATACATTAGTGTAATCCGGTTACAGCGCCGGCTCGACCACTGACGAGACTTGAGCAGCGGTTACTACTTGTAACCTCCTTAAGTCAGTCTTCCTCAGACAGGGAAGATGATTCCGTTGTACTTTACTTTACAGTAATCCTGCGCATTCAAGTAAAGTAGATTTGTGTTGTCTGCTTGTTGTACTTAAGGACTGTAATCACACAGATGAAAATACACTTTTTTAGCAAGCTTAAGAGAATATTGCATTTAGTTTATTTCCCTTCCCTTCGAAAAAGATTTACTATAGTAACGTTATTTATTTATTTTTTAATTTGTATTCCCATCAGTACATTCACAGCACTAGGAATTACCCGATCATCACATAATGTGAGCTGTGACAAATATTAAGTTTTAATAATGTCCTAGTTATATATTTAATTAAAAATAAACAATCTTTCGTAGGTCTTATCACCAACAGTGTTGTCACATCCTAAGGGCGCAAGTCTATAAAACCAGAAAGAGGAGCCGACCTAAGATATGATGGTTTGATTACGTGCTAGAAGTTCTCAGAAGAATGGATGTGAAGGGTTACAATGTGATGTTAATGCACGTAATACTTTGGAGAAGATTGGTGTTAGAGCCAGGGTTCACGATGGGCTGTAGAGTTGAAGAAGAAGATAATTTGTCATTAAATGATTTGAATATGTTGATAAATAACTTTTTTTTTTAATTTTACTTAGGGATGTAATTAATTATTTTTTTTAATTTCTTGCGCATCTCTATGAAGAATGAAGAACATTCTGTTCGTGAATGTCAGAGACTTTTATGATTTATTTTTAATTAAGCATGTTTTCAGTTTGTACTATTTTATCACAGCGTACCTACGATATCTGTATAAAGCAGGAAAATTCGAAATCGTTCAAATCCTTCTAGTTTATCTAATAATCAATACACAATAATGCAAAGAAAAGTCAAATGCATATTAAATCTGTGTGTTTGTGTGTGTGTGTGTGTGTGTATCTGTCTGACTGTGTGACAGTCTATAGTTTTAGCAGTATGTAATTTTTTTGTTGTGAATGTGGCGGCTTTGGCATATGAATTTTCATATTTCGTAAATTATTTTTCCACAATATTTCAAAGGCGACCACATCAAAGAGCATTTCTGTCAGATCTCGTATAGCGTATTCGTGAAGACCTCAGGCTCCACAGATTAAATTAATTTAAATTGTACGTTATTTAGCTTGTCGTTTGTAAAAGAGCGAAATTGGCTAAAACGATTAAGAGATTTTCTGAGTATTCAAACAATATTAATTTTGTCTACACAGTTCTGTTCTACTATGGTTGAATATCTTTCTTGTTTTAGGTATAAAATATAACTTACTTACATTAAAATATTCTGGTAATACACATTTTCGCGGTTTACGAGGTACTTACGTTAAAGCTAAACACTTTTGCTGGTAAGTAGTTTTGGCAAATCAGTGGTAGTCTTTAGCAGGCACGCGGTGGTATGAGTACGGAAGAAGGCAGCTGTCCAGCCGTTGTTGGGTCTTTCAACCCCCACTTACAAGTAAAAAATATTCATTTTATTTTACGTTATTTTGTAGTTTTTACCTCTGCTTGTATGTTGTGCCTAATGTTTGAATCACTTATATTGTTGTGAAAACTCAATATAATTTCATTTTGATGATGTAAAACAAACTGTTTCAACTCCTTCACAGGCTCACATACTGTTTTACACGCGCACACTGTTTCATACTGTTTCAACTGTTTCACACCCGCAGACTCACATACAGAAATTTATCTGTTGTGTTTGATATTTTCTCTTGTATCTTGTGTCTCTTGTTTCTCTTGTCGAACGTATATGAGTTTAGTATATAAAACTAAATACATATTAGAAATACAGATAGATCCATTTATAAAGTTATAGATATGTGTATGTATAATTATACTACATGTATATGTAGTTACAGAGAACATATACATGACTGCATATAACATAGTAGAACATACATAGTTTTCTGTATGACTAGCATGTAGTCATAATAAAACATAGTCAATTATATGTAGAAATGTTTTCTGCACCAGTTCTAATATTATAATTGTTGATTACTGCTTTTATAATTAATTACAAATTTTACATAAGGAAACTTTTACATTACCAGTAATTTAAATTGTAATAGTGTATAAATTATAACCTGGGGTATAATAATTTTCTCGGTGTACTTAAAGAAAACAATATGTAATAATGCAATTATTTTGATGATGTAAAACAAACTGTTTCAACTCCTTCACACATACGCACACACTCACATACACAAACACATTCACGCAACCAATGTATCTGTTGTGTTTGATATTTTCTCTTGGATCCGTACACAGGTCCTGATGATAACAATAATTAATGTCCCGAAACGTCCACGCAAATAATTAATATTTGCGTTATACTTTTTTTATCGATCCTCGCAAACCCTTTGTTGTTAAAATTCTATTGATCGAAAAGTCAAGTGACAAAAAAATTATGACGGAAGCAGTCCGGATAGAGGATTTACCCGAGAGAATGTCTCTATCTAACAAGTTCATCTATTAGTAATTGAATAGCGTGCTTGTACATTCAGCGACCCATCATTGCTTTGAATCCACTTTACAGGAGAGCATGTAACATTAGGCTTCGCCTCATTAGCTTGCAAGTGTTAGCGGTCAACGAGCCGCTGTGTCAGCATATTATACACGCAGCATATAGCGTTCTGGGTTACGCAGAGTACACATACGCTGTCTTAACTACAGCCTTCGCTTTCACACTATATAATGTTTTATTCTACACGTAAAGTTAAGAAATATCATTAATATTTTTACTTTAACATTTTTCTTAAAGTATACCCGAATGAAACTTTATGACAATGTAGCTGTCCCCACATTCATGTATGCTAGTGAGACATGGACTCTTGGTAAAAGTGACGTGCAGAGGATTCAGGCAGCTAAAATGAAATTATTTCTAAAAGGGACGTAAGGTTGTTCTCTCTTGCATTGGAGAAGGAACGATCTTTATTAGACGCGATTTAAACATTGTATCATTCCGCCAGAAGATTGAAGACCACAAAGGAGGAGATGGTGTGAACACATGACCCGCATGCCCGATATCCATCTACCTGTGGCTGCCTTCGGTTATCACCCTACTGGGAAGAGAAATGTTGGTAGACCATGGAGGAGATAGGTTCCGAAACAAGTCTAAGGCCTAGTCCTCGGAGTGGTGATGATGATGATGAAGAAGATCTGAATTCTTCCACTAAATAAGGGGACTGTCTCTCTTCTCCTTTAGTGTGTTTGCAGCTGCAATTGCCTAGGTTATAATCTCTTCGGTTGACCAAGTAATTGTATATGTAATTTTGATTAACTTAGGATAGTTTAGGTTTGATGTGCATGTATCCGTTGGTTCATAGAAATTTATGGCATAGTCATCGCATAAGGGCTCTTCTGTGTTCACTTTTATTAGAGCTATATATGCAACACCTTCAAAGACCAGATAGAGGAGAACCTCAAAAAGCTGAGCATAAGAAACTGCAAAGGTAGGGCACGCAATAGGGAAGATTGAAATCGACACTTGGAGCAGGCCAAGAGCCACCAAGGGTTGTAGAGCTACGTCAGATGAGTATGATGATACTATATTCAACATCGATTCTTCCTGCTTACATTGAAATCAAACAAATTTTGTTAATCAGAAACCTGATAATATTTTTTAATTATTAGAAACGTATACAAAAATATACTGCAATGACGAAAAGTCTCGAATAATGGAGAGTATGGTTCTAGGTTTTTCCCGGCCAGCCTAACAGGTGTGTGTTTCTGCCAAGGCCGCGCTTAAGTATCCTCTAGACTTTTTGAGTGCTTGTTGACGCAAATTATGGAACATCTGGTGACTATATTTCTAAGTTGCCGCTTAGAAATCAGTTTAAGTGGTCATTTATTCAAATGAGGTTCGAAGTATTGTGGCGAAATGTTATTGTGTGTGGGACTATTAGTTGACGTTATTATTGCGTGTGTGTAATTTAAATTGAATTATTGTTCAAGTATAATCTTGTTGAATAACGTATTGATTACAAACAGTTAATTGTGATAATTAAAGCTGGTTTTTCATCGTGATCATTATAACCTCTTCTCTTGAGTTATAACTTAGGGAACCAGTAATAATTGGATGTGCCAATTATACCGGCTGCCTTCGTTGTGAAGCACTGAAAATAATCACAACAAAAAACAATTTATATAGCAGGATATTAGGAAGGGGAGACTGTTGATTTATGCACTCAGTTTACTCGGTACTTAGATGACATCTCTTTATTACATTTGGTGATTAAGTTCTCTATTGAAAGTTCTCAAACAATATAGTTTACTATATGATTAAATATATAAATTACTACTATACAAAGGGGCCTCAAAATATGATGTACATCCTTTTTTAATTAATTCCACGGATCCGGGATTAAATATATTAAATGAATAATGATCACCTTGCCATGTACAATATTGAAACTCTAACCATTTGAAGAATGGTTTTTTATTAATCTTCTAAAAAAACAAATATTACATTACATGTTACCTATAATGTCAGTTTTCTAAAGTCTTTAATGTTATTACATTTAAAGCATAATTTTTAAAGTCTTTAATATGATAATTTAAATTGTCTTTTGGGGTTATAATTTTGTAACTCTTAACCATGGAAGACAAGCCTCCATGTCACCTGTGTGTTTCCTGAAGTTGCTGCAGAATTAGTTCTTCGGTCCTCCTGATGTTTCTTGAAGTTCAGTCATTACATTATCATACTTTGGTGGTGAAGTTCTAGAAGTATGTGGAATCATCCCTGGTGTGGTACATTCATCTCAGGAGACTGTAGTTATTCTTAGTAATTCTTGTAGTTAGAACACATAGATAGAAAGTTTGTTTCACTGTTATACACTTCACATGATGGTAGATTAGTTTACTATCACCTTATTGGTTGTAATACTGTATTATTTACATAGTCCGTTATTTTATAATATAGAGAGATGTCATCACCACACAAATTTACTGATTTAAATAGTCATTGAATCAAGCCTTTCACATTTTTATATACACGTAGCGAAACAACGCTTTACGCTGCTTACGGCGCGAGCGCTCCATTCCAAGTGGCAGAAATAGTTAAGGGAAGCGTAGTAATCTCAAGACAATTACTAGGCAACATAAAAGTAGTTCCGTTTTTCTAATTTTAATTAAAGGACTACGGTTGATTAAATAATTAAATCGTGATATTCTTAGTTGCAGAAGTTATCAAAGTACGTAACAATGGTCTTACTTAATTATTTAAATAATAACAAATTTACAATAATACTTAGTTTATTTAGGGGTCAGAAAACAAGTTAATTCTGGTCTATTCCTGTTTATGCAGGAATTATTAATAAGCTTTACCCTTTCTGTACAATTCAATTCCCATTTAATTTTATTATTAGATTTATATTAAATATTATTATTATTAAATGATTGCCATAAGATTTAGTTTACAATGTGAGATTTTATTAAGAATTTAAAATTTCTCCGATTATATATTATCAACTTAATTAATTAACATATTTTTATTAAATAAAATCGTCACATACTCCGCCGCTTAAGCCACAGACTCCGGTTTATTTTTTTTTTTGAATATACCGAGAGTATGTTTAGGGATTTCCGTGTGTAATTTCTCTCACCAGTTTCTCTCTGTATGTAATTATGAGTTATACACGTCAGTCTCGAATTGTTTATTCTTACTATCTACATATCATACCTTACAGACTAATTCTAATAGAACCTAAAATTCACACATTATAAAACATATAGTTAACATTCTAAATTTTCTTAACACTACTACTTATGACTACTACCGGGTTTTTCTTTAGTTGGGAGTTATTCTAGTGATAGAATTACTCATTAAGTAATTTGTTACTTAATTATTCCTCATATTTGCTGTCAGCTGACTTCTCACTTTGCTATACTTTCGAAGAATAGGATTCAAGGGTGATCAGGCCTCGTACCTATTTATACCTTTAGC
Source organism: Magicicada septendecula (assembly GCA_034769895.1). NCBI lineage: Eukaryota > Metazoa > Arthropoda > Insecta > Hemiptera > Cicadidae > Magicicada > Magicicada septendecula. The sequence goes on along the minus strand of CM068367.1, from coordinate 1,427,974,891 downwards.
TAGCTAAACGTTACTCTAGTACTCCTTTGCAGTTGAGTACAAAACATATACCTTTCCTTTTTCTTTACATTTATTTAACTTGCACTCTACCATTACCTTCTTCGTGATAAAGTTTTATCTGCGAAATATGTGTCCTTCGTACATATTTTTGAGTAGAGGGTTCATACAGTGCTACGGTTACTGGAGTTAAATATTTGCGAATTTGATAAGGACCGCACCATCGGTATGATAGCTTGGAAGTGGTCTTATCGATTGCACTACTCGTAGGATGTGTTTTACACATAACTAAGTTACCGATTTGGTACTTTACTTCATTATTATTATTTCGCTCGTGATATTTCCTTGATTTCGCTAAGTTTGTTCGTAAATTAGCGCGCGCTTCATTCCATATTTTCTTAATATTTTTATCCCTAATTTCAAGGGGTAACAATTCATGTATTTTCCACTTAGTGGATAATGGGTGGTTAGGTTTATATTTGAACAATAATTCAAATGGGGTTGACTTATGTCCTTCATGATATGCAGAATTAAAGGCGAACTGTATCCAGGATAAGTTCTGGTCCCAAGAAGTATGGTCGTTAGCATGGTAGGCAATTAAAGCAGATTTTAGGTTTCGCAAATACCTCTCAGCTATATTACCTTGCGGACGATACTCTGTAGTGGTAATATGGTTTATACCTAGTTTGAAACACATGTTCCTGAATTCTTTGGACTTAAACTGTGGTCCGTTATCCGACACTAGATGGACCGGAATACCGAATTCTTTAAATAATCTATGCTGTAAAATACTTACTGTGGTAGTAGCTAAGGCTCGCCGCATGGGGTACATCCAGACGAATTTACTAAAAGAGTCTACACAAATTAGTAACATTGTATTTCCTGATTTAGAACGCGGGTAGGGTCCTGAAGAGTCTAAATAAATTTTGGAGAACGGGGTAGCAGGAATCTCTGAGATTAATTGACTTATTTGGCTGTTTCTCGCTGGTTTGCTAAGTGCACACAACTTACACCTTTTCACAAAATTGGAGATCTCGCTGTTCATATTTTCCCAGTGATATTCTTTACGAATTCGGTGTATAGTTTTATTTATTCCCATATGTGCTCCAATGGTGGAAGAGTGATAATATTCCATCAGCATAGGTTTAATAATATCAGGGGCAATTATTCGTAGATATTTTCCGTTCGCTATTTTACAACATAATACTCTCCTACTTAATATGTATTTCTCTGACTTATTTCCTTTTTCAAGTTGTTCAATAATTGGACTCAAACGTGGGTCTTGTATGTGATACTGGGCTAAATCCGTAAATGCAAGAGGAAATTCGGTAATTAAAGTATTAATAATCGGCGTTTCTCTACTCTTGTTTTCGTAAGTATTACTACTAGGCTGGAACATACGTGACAGTGTATCGGCAACTACATTTTGGGTGCCTCTAATATGTTGTACTTTGAATTTGAAACAATTTAATCTTAATACCCATCTTCCTATACGACCTAACTGTTTTGGGTGATTTAGTAGCCAAGATAACGCTTGATTATCTGTTTCTAATAAAAACTCCTTATGTTCTAAAAATGGTTTGAACTTCTCAAAAGCGAAAACTATAGCTAAACATTCTAATTCGTATGCGGAATATTTCTTTTCTTGCTCAGTCAGGTTGCGAGAAGCGTAACTAATAGGTAACCTTGAGTTATCTACTTCCTGATATATTACTGCACCTAGTGCGACACTAGAACTGTCTGTTTGCACTACAAATGGTTTTGTAAAGTCGGCTAATTGTAGCACGGGGGGTGATATTATGCTTTCTTTTAATTTCTCGAATGCTGTTTGGTGTTGCTCATTCCATTCAAATTTAATTCCCTTTTTTCTTAAGGTATTTAGCGGTGATGCAATTTCGGCTAGATGTGGGATGTACTTATGGAAATAATTTATCATTCCTAAAAATCGGGCTATTCCTTTTGCATCCCGCGGCGGTAAAAATTCTCTGATGGCACGGGTTCGCTCTGGGTCTATGCTTACCTTTCCGTTTGCTTTTACGATGTGACCTAAAAATGAGAATTGTGTCACAGCAAAATTTACTTTACTGGGATTTACGGTTAAGCCAGCTTTCTCCAATCGGGTTAGTACTTCACGTAGATGATTAAGATGTTGCTCAATTGACTCGCTGTAGATAACAATGTCATCTAAGTAGTGATACACATATTTAAATTTTATGTCATGAAATAACTTTTCTAATAATCTGCTACATACAGAACTACCTTGGGATATACCAAAAGGTACCCTTGTAAATTGGTATAGGTTGAAAGGGACGGCAAAGGCGGTAAGACGTTTAGATTCTTCCGAAAGAGGTATCTGATGAAATGCCTGATTTAAATCCATAATGGTAAAGATTTTTGCTTTCGTAAAATAATGAAATGCACTGTGGATGTCGGGAAGTGGTATAGATTCAAATTCTATCCGTTTATTTAGTTGTCTGTAGTCCACCACTAATCTATGTTTGTCGTTACTTTTGGGTACTAAAAACGCGGGTGATGAATAAGATGACGTAGAGGGTTCGATGACTCCTTGTTCTAACAATTTATTAATTTGGTTCCTCATCACTTCCATTTTCGGTGGTGATAATTTGTATGGGGCTAAACGAATTACTTTGTTGTCGCTCAAATTTATTTTGTACTCTATCAGATCCGTCAGTCCTAACTTTGGGGTGAGGACGTTGGAGAATTGTCTTATTAAAGTCTGTATGTTCCGTCTATCTTTACTTCCTAGATGACTTAATTCAGATTCGTGATGCTTTATATGTGTAGAAGTGGTGCTAGTACTTTCTCTATTATTTGCATTATCATGCAAGTTATATTTCCGTGAACGATCGAATCCAAAGTAAAATATCTTCTCGTGAATGTCTAAAATTATTCCTGTTTTACTGATAAAATCAGCTCCCAATATTAATTTGGGTCCTAATTCGTCGCATACCAACATTGGAAAATACCACGTTAGATTTTTAATTTTTACTTTAAAAGTGATGATAAGCTTTATCATTAAGTTTTGTTTATTAGCTGTAGCGCATCTAATATTTACTGATTGAGTGCGTTTAACTAAATTGTGTTTAAATAATTGATTGGCTAGCTCTTGACTAATTAAACTTCGCGTGGATCCGGAATCAATTAATCCGAGGGTGGATGTAACACCAATGTCAACTTGTATAGACGGTAATTCACACCTATTGTAATCACATTTACTAATAGAGTTACATTTATCGATAAATTTCCTAACATAGGGGTCTAATTTTCTTTTGTTATTATTATTAGTATTTTGTTTTAATTGGTGGTCTCTCAGGGGTTTACCTGTTTTCACGATGCTGCGGAAGACACAGGGTTTCGGATCTCCCTGCCTTACACGTTTTTTGGATAATCGGTTTTCTGATGATAGATAATGTTTCCGTTTACAGTTTCTACTGAGGTGTCCAGGTTTTCCGCAGTTATAGCATATATATTCTTTACGCGGGGTCTCACTGGTTTCGTGTCTAGGTGGTGCCTCTTTGGACTTACCTTGGCCATGAACATAGGTTGGTCGCCGAAATGGTCGTCGTTCTCGTAGACTTCTTGTATCTGAGGATAGGGCTTGCGTTTCCTTTCTATGTGGTGTTGTGGATACCGGTGCATGTCGATGCTGATCTGCATACCACACATTTGAAGAGTGCACACTACATTGTTCAAGGTCAGCGAAAGTAAGGGGTCTACTTATTAGAGCTAGACGGGAGCGTTCTTGAGGAGATAAGCCTACCAATATAGTATCGACCAATTGTTTTTCAGTCCAGTCGACTTGCAGTAGACGTGAAGATTCTCTGACGTCTGCGATATAGTGGGCCAGTCTTTCTTGAGCTCTTTGTACTCGAAGTACGGTATTCCTTTTTATCTCCTCATATATTCCAGTGGGGATAAAATATTTGATTATATTTGTATGAAGTTCTTCTACCGGAAGAGTCGAGTTTAATGCTTCTAGCACGCGATCTCGTAAAGGTGGTTTACATTTTGGTAACATGACCTGCAGTATTTGCCAATCGCTCAATAGTTGTAGATCTTTTATTTGCAGTAGATATCTGATAAAAGTCAATAGAGTCGTGATGCTTAAGCCATCGGTGTAAGGAATTTCATTAATTATTTTCTCTACTGGGTGGGAAATCTTTCCGTAGAGGTCTACATTAAAACATACGTTAGGTGTACTTTTCGAAAGATTGGTGTTTGCATTGGGATTTGTAATCGCATATTTACTAGTGCGAGTATGCTGAACATTTGGCGGTGGGGGTTCTGACATAGTGTGGGTATTTAATTCTCTACTAGGTAATTGTTCATGACTCGGTTGTATCTTCGATACGGTGGGTGATTCGGGGTTCGAGGTGGAGGGAGGGTGTTCTAAAGTAGGGAATTGAATTGGGGAGATATATAATTTTTGTAAGTAGTGCTCACTTTCCTCCATTCTCGATGAGTCTGATTTTCGTCGTAAGTCATTGATAATTATGGGTAATTGGCTTAATGCCTCCTCCGCAAATTTCTGCACATCGCCGGGGATTATGGTGACGTCGGGCCAGCTTAATAAATTATTTAACCGGCGGGTTAAATGTTCTATACGTTGCGTAACGCGCAAAAATTCTGTAGGTGATTTCTTGTCCTCAAGGTTCTGAGATAATACTATCAGTTCCCTATATTTCGCATAACAGGTTTCTCGTTCGCCGTCATAATCGAGTTCACGCAATCTATCTAACTGCGAGGGTGTATCTGATCCGGTTTGGCGTAATGATTTTCGTAACTCCGACACGGTTACATTTACGTGTTTTAAGCCTCGTAAAAGTGCTTCGTAGCATAGCTCATCTTTTAATAATAGATCAGGATTAAATTCTGCCATTTTTGTAACGTGAGCGGCTATATCTAATTATTCTACTATTTGTATTAAATGCTATACAACGCTTCCTCTTTTTTTTACACAAAAAATATAAAAATATAAATCAATTGTATTCTTACTCCTTTTTCTTTTTTACAAATAAACACTTAAAATGTTATGACAACCTTTATCGTTTTACTGTGAGAGAGAGAGAGAAATTTCACACATGCATGAATATGCGTACGACAAAAGATTCCCCCTTAGGTTACTAACACATGAACAGACACGCTTCTTATAACAATAGACCACACAAGGAGGGTGGCTTATTGTCAAACTCAACTAAACAATGACAATTTTAAACCAACGGCAACAGGAAACTTACACGTCCGAGATTGTCGAGAATGTGGCACGTTTATGAAGGGGACTTTTAACAAGTACCGACATGGTTTGTTTACATGGGATTATATGCTAATATTACTTTACACAAATTATATTTACTAATAAAGTTATTTATACTATATTACTATAATATTAATTATTATTTTTATCTTATTAAAACTCTGACACATATTGAAATACATGAGTGAATAGATCAACAGCTTTTGTGCGTGGGATATCGGGACGCAATTACTTCTTTCTTTTCTCTTACGCAAAATTAGCAAATAGCAGCTAAATAGCAAAATAGCAAAATAGCAGCAGATAAGCAGAGTTGCGCAACTTATAACCTCTTCTCTTGAGTTATAACTTAGGGAACCAGTAATAATTGGATGTGCCAATTATACCGGCTGCCTTCATTGTGAAGCACTGAAAATAATCACAACAAAAAACAATTTATATAGCAGGATATTAGGAAGGGGAGACTGTTGATTTATGCACTCAGTTTACTCGGTACTTAGATGACATCTCTTTATTACATTTGGTGATTAAGTTCTCTATTGAAAGTTCTCAAACAATATAGTTTACTATATGATTAAATATATAAATTACTACTATACAAAGGGGCCTCAAAATATGATGTACATCCTTTTTTAATTAATTCCACGGATCCGGGATTAAATATATTAAATGAATAATGATCACCTTGCCATGTACAATATTGAAACTCTAACCATTTGAAGAATGGTTTTTTATTAATCTTCTAAAACAACAAATATTAGATTACATGTTACCTATAATGTCAGTTTTCTAAAGTCTTTAATGTTATTACATTTAAAGCATAATTTTTAAAGTCTTTAATATGATAATTTAAATTGTCTTTTGGGGTTATGATTTTGTAACTCTTAACCATGGAAGACAAGCCTCCATGTCACCTGTGTGTTTCCTGAAGTTGCTGCAGAATTAGTTCTTCGGTCCTCCTGATGTTTCTTGAAGTTCAGTCGTTACATTATCATACTTTGGTGGTGAAGTTCTAGAAGTATGTGAAATCATCCCTGGTGTGGTACATTCATCTCAGGCGACTGTAGTTATTCTTAGTAATTCTTGTAGTTAGAACACATAGATAGAAAGTTTGTTTCACTGTTATACACTTCACATGATGATAGATTAGTTTACTATCACCTTCTTGGTTGTAATACTGTATTATTTACATAGTCCGTTATTTTATAATATAGAGAGATGTCATCACCACACAAATTTACTTATTTAAATAGTCATTGAATCAAGCCTTTCACATTTTTATATACACGTAGCGAAACAACGCTTTACGCTGCTTACGGCGCGAGCGCTCCATTCCAAGTGGCAGAAATAGTTAAGGGAAGCGTAGTAATCTCAAGACAATTACTAGGCAACATAAAAGTAGTTCCGTTTTTCTAATTTTAATTAAAGGACTACGGTTGATTAAATAATTAAATCATGATATTCTTAGTTGCAGAAGTTATCAAAGTACGTAACAATGGTCTTACTTAATTGTTTAAATAATAACAAATTTACAATAATACTTAGTTTATTTAGGGGTCAGAAAACAAGTTAATTCTGGTCTATTCCTGTTTATGCAGGAATTATTAATAAGCTTTACCCTTTCTGTACAATTCAATTCCCATTTAATTTTATTATTAGATTTATATTAAATATTATTATTATTAAATGATTGCCATAAGATTTAGTTTACAATGTGAGATTTTATTAAGAATTTAAAATTTCTCCGATTATATATTATCAACTTAATTAATTAACATATTTTTATTAAATAAAATCGTCACATCATCATCTTCACGGATTGAACCATGAACTAGTTTTTTCTAATCATTAAAATAGTTAAGATACATGTTATTCCTTCATGCAACTTACTTTGGTGGCTAGGCACGACGCGTTTCAGGATCAGCGTCCCATCTTCAGGTGATGATCACTCGGGTCGAGCCCGTCAGTTCATAGAAACACATACATAAAAACACTGAATTCAAACACTCATACTGCGCGAGAGGGGACGATGCGCATCGTCGAGAAACTAAACGTGCACAACGATGATGTGCACATCACGATGATGATGCACAGTGATCTATGAACTGACGGGCTCGACCCGAGTGATCATCACCTGAAGATGGGAACTTGATGCTGAAACGCGTCGTGCCTAGCGACCAAAGTAAGTTGCATGAAGGAATAACAGGTATCTAGCCTATTTTAAAGATTAACCATTGCAATTTGGTGACAATACTCACAATGAATAGTTTGTTCGAGTTTAAAATAGACAAAGATTAGATCTGGTCACTCCAGCGCTTCCTCGGACGTCCCACGCCTCTCCGTCCGCTCGGCTTATAGTTTCAGAGTTGTTTGTGGATGCGGCAGTCATCCATTCGGCAAAGATGTTGCCACCTATTCAGCCGGGGTACTGGGCCATCCTGTCTAGTATACTCACAGCATTCAGTTCTGCCGTATTTCTGTCTTTATTCTATGATGATGGAGAGTATACACTGCCATGTGCCTGAGAAATCGCATTTCAGCCGCTTGGATGCGACTGGCCTGGCCTTTCGTTAAAGTCCAATTATCAGACCCATAAAGAAGAGTGAGAAGGGCCAACTTATTCGTATCGTCGTTGCATGCGTTATAAGGCACACTGTAGTGCAAGGATCCAAAATTGCTGACTTGTTCCAGGACAGTACCATCTATAACAATTTTCGCCCGTACGGGATCAGTTCCACGAAAACCCATCACCTTCGTCTTAAGTGTGGATGTTTTGAAGCTGGTTTTTAGTGACTTTATTGCTGTCTTTTATTTTGTTTTCCACTGTACTATACGATGATCAGTGAGACCGTCGTAAGAATATGAGACCGTGGTAGCAATATATTTTCTTCTGAAATAGTATTGATACTAGTCACATATGGAGCGTAAAATTCTTTAAATTGATAATGATATAAAACGTATTTTGATTGAATATCATTCTTTTTAATTTTCGAAGTACTAAAAGAATGTTGAACGTTTAATCTCAATAGATTTTTCAAACGTTCGACGTCCATTTGATAACAGCAAAAAAATAGGAAAGAATCAGACAGAGTGTATCTATGCTTTCACGGGTAAGTATCAGACGCCAGTATACTGTGCCGAGTACGACCCAGTATCCCTGAGCGCAATCTCAGCAGTATTAAATTACTCAAAGGGTTAAAGCTGCCGGTGCATTTGATAGAGATTGGATGCATCAGAGAATCTATAGCACAGCTTTCACAGTGTATATAGTATACTACGAGAAAATGCTCAGCCCACATTATAGTGAATTGCTGCTGCTTTATATTGATCGTCCATGTTTGTCTTACCGTAAGCTGTAGGCTACTATGTGTGTCTTGCCAATATTATTAATCCTAACGGTGCAGATTGTAAACAGTAGTTACTTGCCATTAATCGAACATAAGCGCCTATAAAATAACCATTCCAAAGAAATTTTAAAAAATCGATAGTTATTTTTTGGTTTTGATAAAAATAACTAAAAAAAAATGGTTAAACTACTAAATATAATTATTTCACTACGACTCAGAACACAAACGTTTTTATGGGTGAAAACGTAAAAGTTTTACCTTATAACCTGAACCGGTTTTCACTTTTAAAAAGCTTCTTCAGATTTTGCCGCTGGTAGCGCTGTCCGTCATGTTGTTGGCGACGGAATCGAGCTTCGAAAGATCGATGTTGTGTGTGTGGGGTGTGATATGTTCGAATAATGCGTGTGACTCGAATTGTGTCTGTTCGTTTAGGATGTCGTTTTTATATGTTTTCGTGTGTTTGTATATTTCCAATTGTTGCCAACAACAAAATGAGAATTTACGAAAAACATAAATCAAATGTTTTCAATTGCAATTATAGAATACAACACAAACTAGCTGCCTTCAGAACCATAATACATAGACTTCACAACAACATTCCCCTTGATGAAAAAGACTACAAAGACGAACTAAACACGATAAAATATCTAGCATAATCCAACGGATACGACAGACTAACAGTCAATAAATTCCTATACAAAACACAAAACAAACAACAGACAAAGGCAGAAAACAACAAATTCATAACACTAACATACATCAACAAACAAATTGAAAAAATAGCCCACAAATTCAAAAAAGCAGGATACAGAATCGCTTACAAAACTACTAACAAAACAGAACACACCCTATCAAAGCACACACACAAAGCACAAAACAAATTCGATCTACCTGGCGTTTACAAACCAAATTCCACCAAATTCTACACAGCCCAGACAGGACGTAGCTCAAACAAAGATACATTGAACACACAAAGGCACTCCACTCCACTACAGTATCCACCTTTGCAAACCACCTCATTGAAGTAAACCACACATACAAAAACATGGACAATAACATGAACATTCTACACGAACACACAAAAGGCCGAAAACTAGACAACAATTGGAAATATACAAACACACGTAAACAAATAAAAACGACATCCTAAAGAACAGAAACCATTCAATCACACGCATTATTCGAACATATCACACCCCACACACACAACATCGATCTTTCGAAAATCGATTCCGTCGCCAACAACATAACGGACAGTGCTAACAGCGGCAACCTCTGAAGAAGCTTTTTAAAAGTGAAAACCGGTTCAGGTTATAGGGTAAACTTTTACGTTTTTACCCAAAAAAAGTTTTGTGTTCCGAGTCGTAGTGAAATAATTATATTTAGTTAAGAAACGGACACGTCATTGACAACAAAATCCAAGAGGTTAAACTATATAAGAAAACAGTACAAGCTAGAAATATGTCAGTTTCTAGACCTTCAAAGCTTCATCATCATCATCATCCACAGAGATTAAGTGTGTATAAAATCAGAAGTCATTTTATAATTGTGTGAGACAATAACGAGGTTGTCCTCTAATTTTTTGTTATATTCCTCATTTAGAGTGCCGGCAACAACATACGTAATCAACGTACACACACGATACCAATTAGGGACAACAAAAACAGTTTGTTAGCTACCGTAATGGGCTGGTGATTAATTTGAGCCCGTTTGGAACAAAACACACGCAGACCTCTACACAACTTTGAAGTTATACCGCTTTTGTTTGTTTACTGGTAGTCCAATTTACTGATGCCCTTTACTTTCGCTGGCCCCATTCCTTTTCAGAATTTTGCTTACACACCGAATCATTTACGTTCATATATTTCAATGATAGTGGACATTCATATTGAAGTTATTTCACGCTTCACAATGTTGACAGTTGTATTAAAACAGTTTGTGTTAAAATAGTAACTGCCCGTTGATGAAATTATTGTTATCAGCTGTCCTTGTAATCAGTTAGACCACAGTTGTCGTTATTGACAAACGTTTCGAACCCACCATTGCAGGCCATCATGAGTGTCTAAATTGGTAAAATATCGGACAATTCACCTCAGCGAGGGGTAGACTCTAAGCGTTTTGCCTGAGAAGGCCCACTATAATAAACTTTTGTATTAGCACGAGCTGGAAAACAATAACCACCATTAAGCGTCAAGTGCTATCTGATTGGCTTAGGAGCACATGCCAGATGCTATTCAATAGGAGGCTTTCTCCCCTTCGATTCACAGCGGCGGAACCATGTTTGAAGATTTCCACGGACTTGATGTGCTGCCGAGGGTAGTGGGCACTCTCCTAAGCTGACCATTGCGTTCTCGTTGAGCAGACCAAGATCTTGATCTCGGAGAGTGCCCTACCCTCTTCTGCATATCGAGTCCGTGGGAATCTTCAATCTTGTTTCTATCCCAGTGGATCGAAGGGGAAAAAGCCTCCTATTGAATGCGATCTGGCATGGGCTCCTAAGCTAATAAGATAGCACTTAGTGCTGATAGGTTGATGTTGCGTTTCAGCTTAGATTATACTGGTATAAAAGTTTGTGAAAATGGACTTTCTCAGGCTAAACACACAGCTTCGTCCTCAGGTCTGATTTGAATTGGCGGTCACCGTGACAATCTAGACACTCATTATGGCCTCCAATGTTGGAGCCGAAACATTTGTCAATAACGACAACTATGGACCACGGCCTAACAGCCCAGTGGATAATAATAATATCAACAATTAAATCCTTAAATTTTTAGTGAGCGTCAATCAATGAATGTTTTAGTGGATGGTTAGTGAGGATCGGTCAATAATACAACTTTTAGTTATTTTGCGTCGACGTTTCGACAATATTTATTGTCATCTTCAGGACCTGTGTATGAAATAGAATAGAAATATCAAACATAACGAAACAATTAAATATTTGGGTGAACGTGTTAGTGATGTGAGTGTGTGCGTGCGTATTGTATGTATCATTTTTATGTGAAGACTTATGATAGTTTGTTTACATCTTCAAATTATCTTTAAGAAAGCGAGTAAATTATAGTATGAGAGAACTTAATTTATACAGTATTACAATTTAAATTACTAATTAAATTAATTAATTAATTACCAATTTATATAATAATTATAATATTTATTTAATATACTTAATTAATATATTTAATTAATATACTAATTAATTAAAATAACATTACGTTTAGTAATTTAAATTGTAATACTGTATAAATTAAGTTCTCTCATACTATAATTTGCTCGCTTTCTTAAAGATAATTTGGAGATGTAAACAAACTATCATAAGTCTTCACATAAAAAAAGATACATACATACGCACGCACACACTCACATCACTAGCACACGTTCACCCAATATTTAATTGTTTCGTTATGTTTGATATTTCTATTCTATTTCATACACAGGTCCTGAAGATGACAATAAATATTGTCGAAACGTCGACGCAAAATAACTAAAAGTTGTATTATTGACCGATCCTCACTAACCATCCACTAAAACATTAATATCAACAATATTAAAGTCGGCCGTAAAAGGTTAAGAACTTGCATAGTAACTACACATGTTACTCTATTCAATGAACTTTGCTTGATTTCTTTGCTCAAATGTCACAATTTAGTGTAAAAATTCTTCTTCTTCTTCAGCGGCGCGACAACTAATTACTGAGTCAAGGCCTCCTTTAACAGCCTCCGCCAGTTGTCTTGGTCAAGTGCAGCTGCTCTCCAGTTCCGGGTCCCAAGGATATTGCGTGCATCATAATTCACACCGTCTTCCCAACGTAGTTTGGGTCTACCAACTCTCCTGATGCCATGGCTCTGTTCTGTGAATGCCCGTCTCTGTATTTCATTCTCCCCCATTCCGAACACATGTCCAGCCCACCTCAGTCTACCAAGTTTTATAAATTTCACAATATCTGGTGTATTCAGAAGATTGTTCAGATCATGTTGGTCCTTTTCCTCTATTCACCTCCCACACATGTTGGGGAAAAAATACTGCGAAGAATTTTACGTTTATGAAGCAGATAAACTTAGCTCCTATGCCTTTTAAATTTCGTAGAAGGCTCTTCTCCTCCTGAGCTCTTCTAAAGACTTCCTCAATCGTTATCTTCTCCCTCCAGCTTATCTTGAACATTCTTCTGTAGCACCAGGCCTCAAATGCTTGGAGACATTTCTTGCCACTTTCTCCAATTGTCCAAGATTCACTCCCGTATAGGGCAACACTTCATACGTACGTCTTTACTAGATTCTTCCTTATTTTTAGGCTGATAATGTTTGAAGTGAAGAGGTTTTTCTGTTTGTTGAAAGCAATTTTAGCCTGGTTAATACTGTTTAAAATTTCCTTATTGCTACGTCCATCACTTGTGATTTTACTTCTTAGAAAGTTATATTCTTTAACTGTGTGGATAACATATTTCCAAGAGTTATTCTGACTGGATCTTCTTCCTTCCGACTACGGACTAGGACTTTGGTTTTTTTTCACTTATTTTCGTATTGAATTAATTCTTCATTACTTGATCCATTGTGTCAAGAGTCTTTTGTAGATCTTCGTTGCTCTCTGCAGTCACTGCTATGCCATCTGCAAACACAAGTATGTCCACTTTTTCCTCGTGTGTTTTTACTCCGAGATGGGTGTCTTCTATCGATCGCTTCTTAGACGTAAAAGTTAAACAAACATGGAGACAGAGAACATCCCTGTATTACTCCTTTCTCAATGTTCACCTCCTCTTGATGGTTTCCACATCGAATTATGCCTGTCTCGTGCTTGTAAAGATTCTGGATCAATCTTCGTTCTTTGTAGGGCACTCCTGTTTTTTTTTCAGAATACTGACCAGCTTATACCACTTAATATTATTGAAGGCCTTTTCAAAGTCAACAAAAGTTATTAATGTCTCTTTGTCTTTCCTCAGTCCTTTTGTTATTATTTGGGTTAATGCCAAAATTGTCTCTTGTTCCCGTATTTTTCCTAAAACCAAACTGATCTTCTGTCAAACGGCTCTCTATGTTACTTGTAAAATTATAAGTGTAAAACATGATAACACGTAGCCTTTCTGATTACAGACCTGCATGGATAAAGCAAAAAAAAAGGATAAAGCAATGTTAAATGATTTTATTCTAACTACATTTTCAATGAATTTTTCAGTGAAGGGTTAGTGAGGATCGGTAAAAATATAACACAAATTTTTAACTTATTTGTGTTGACGTTTCAACAATGTTTATTGTCATCATCAGGACAATTGTTGCTGACGCCAAACACACAACTGTGACAAACAAATCACAGTTGTGTGTTTGGCGTCAGCAACAATTGTCCTGATAATGACAATAAACATTGTCGAAACGTCGATACAAATAAGTTAAAAATTTGTGTTATATTTTTACCGATCCTCACTAACCCTTCACTGAAAAATTCATTGATTGACGGTCACTACGAATTTATGGATTAGATTTTCAATATTTTTGTGTGTTCTGTCAAATGCAGAAAAAACCGAAGCTTATCGCTTTGCTATCTCATGCGGTATACACTAACAGGAAAGAAAAAAAGTCTTTATACTTTGGATTAATCATAGAGCTCGTCGTAACTATTGAGTCATCGCTATAATTAACAAAAAACAATCTTGATATAAGCTTCTTAGACGTAAAATTTAGACAGTATATGCCTATTTTTTTTAACGTGACTGCTACATCAGATATTACAGTATAGCTACATCAAAAATGGGTGAAACATGTGCGTTCGGTAGACGTCTTCCACCAAAAATTTGAAATAAATGTGGAAGATCCCTTTACTCCAAATACAGAACCAGACAAACAAGAGTCGCATAAAGTGAAACAAATAATATGAACAATATAGTGTCATGACAATTACGGAACGTTCTCGAAAAGTCGAGACTGTTCATCCACCCGTTTCTCGCCAGGTGAAGCTTCACGGTCAAGGCCGCACATTAAGTACCATCAAGACTGTTCGAGGAACCTTGTAACTACGCAAATTGTGCTGGCACGTTGCCAAAAGAATGGCAAATTTTTCTGGAACCTGTCTTGGATCTATATAAGCAACAGGGGATGGCTTAGAAATTAGGTAAATTTTGCGAATCATTCAATGCGGTTCAAGTGATAGTGGAAAGCAAATACTGTGTTACAATTAGTGCGGAACTCTTAATAGTTGACATTATTTTTGTGTGTAGACGCACTGAACTAGAATTATTGTATGACAGTGTCTTGTTGATTTCAAATTGTTATTTGTAACTAAGTAAAGCTGTAGTTAGTGACATCATTGGTGTCTGTATTTTGTTTCAACCGTACAAAACGACGATTGTTGAGAACATCGTAACAATACTTTGCAGGCCCAAGGTTTATGCAACGAAGAAGTAACTAAAGCAGTCTTGTGCGGTTACTAAAACTTTCGTGAAAACACTAGCTCATTTACCTGTACAAACACAGGATGGAAGTGAATAGCACCTTGTAGGCATTGCAGATGAAGTGAATAACATCTTCCTAGTAAAGAAAAAACAGAAATAGATAAACCTAGAAAACAAAAAATTAGTGTGTCTTGGAACACAGACCAGAAGTGAAAACTTTAGTGTTGATTGGCGAGTCTATTCATTCAACGAGTAAAAGGTAGCTCGTATGTGATTAAAGTGTTTATCCGTATTTCATTATAAGAAATCGATATTTACAATAAACATAAGTATAATCATATTGTTGCGACGGTCTCACGGATCGTCGTATGGTACAGTGGAAAAACAAAATGCAAGACAACAATGAAATCACTAAAAACCAGCTTGTTGATTTCACATTGTTACTTGTGACTCATTAAAGCTGGTAATTAGTGACTCGTTGGTGTCTGTGCTTTGTTTCCACTGTGCAATACGATGATCTGTGAGACCGTCGTAACAATACAATGAAAGAAATCTATTGACGTTGCACAATCCTGTTTTGAAGAAAATGAGCACAACGCTGTCACAGAGCACAGAAAAATGATGTTATACCCTTAACAGCCTAACCAGTTGGAAGAAAAATTTCAACTCAATAAAATATGTGTGTGTGTGTGTGTGTGTGTGTGTGTGTGTGTGTGTGTGTGTGTGTGTGTGTGTGTGTGTGTGTGTGTGTGTGTGTGTGTGTGTGTGTGTGTGTGTGTGTGTGTGTGTGTGTGTGTGTGTGTGTGTGTGTGTGTGTGTGTGTGTGTGTGTGTGTGATAATCTAACTTAACGGTCATACAGGAATACAAAACTTTAAATGTATCAATTAATGTATCGTCTAAAGTATAATACAGTTTGTTTCCTTTGGGTATAATTATTGAAATAATTGTGTTTCCAAACACAAAATTTGAAAAATTTTCCTCATGTGTTTTTCAGCGTAATATGTATCCGTCAGAATCTCTGACAGCTTGTTTATTCGAACTGTCACCGTGTTGTTATTGTTTATAAGCAAAAGTGTTTTGATCCTGCTGTCATAGGGATTTGTCAAAACCGAAGACTGTTAGTTGAATGGATTTTTGGCGCCCTTTTCCACTGATGCCTTGTTTTATGGCATTTCCACCTTTCTCAATATTTCCCCTTAGCCTCCTCCAAAATACGTGTTGTATACCACATAAATACTGGGAAATTTCTGTTTAGCACATAAGCATTTGAATATAGGGGGCAGTAAATCTGTTAATTATCATTTTATTAAATCTCTGTACACTAATAAGACAGTCTGTGCAGGTGCATGATAAGAGCTCATTTCGCTAGCTCACAACTGAACGTTCCTCGTATCTTTTTAATTCAACACGTCCACATTTATTATTATTAAAAAATTTATTTATTTATAACGTCACTGCAACAGCAAGGGTTATTAGCGATCACAAAAATTATAAAAATGAATTTGTACAGATTCTTAAAGAGATGCAGTAACAAACATTAAATATTTGTTTAAATAATGCAAAATAAAATAAGAAATAAGTATAAATAACACTAAAATAACAGTATAGTTATAAAGATAAATATAACATTAAGTAACAATATATAACAACTATATAACAATAAGTAATAACATATTCAACGAAAAACAATACATAACAGTAAATATTTAATAACAAGTTACATAATAATAAATATACATAAAAAATAATAATATAAAACAATAATAACATTCTCGATCACATATCAATCCATTAACTTAATTACACAATTTTTAATGTTCTTATAATTTTCATAGTTCGTACCTATATTGTTCCTTACAACTGAGTCTCCTTTATGAAGAAAAACCTCACATAATTTTAAATCCTGAAAACATTTTATGTATTTTTCGATGCGTGTTAATAATGTATACTCATATTTATACATAGAAACATCGTCAAAACTGGACCGTGTTTCTCCATGCAACATCTCTCGCTCTATCTCTCTCTTCTCTTTCTCTCTCTCCCTCTCTGGTCTGTGTTTGTCTGTCTCTCTCCCTCCCTCTCGTTCTCCCTACCCCCTCTCAATATCTCTCTCTCCTCCAACGTGAAACATGTCTGACACTACAGAATGTTGATTACTTATATTTAAAAAAAACTGCAATTTTGAAATAAAATAAAAGGGGGAATATAGTTCTTTCGAAATAGTCTCACACAATTATTTTAAATCCTGAAAACGTTTTATATATTTTTCGATGCGTGTTAATAATGTATACTCATATTTATACGAGTATATTGGTAGCTGGAGTCTTGTCATTTAAACGTTTTCTCGCATCTGAAGGGATGTTAAATTTGCTTCGCAGATGTTGAAGAGCAGGTCACTGTGAAACTAGATGGAAGGCTGACAAAATCGTGACACAATGAATACGTCTAGCAGGAGGCTCTCTCGTAAAGGTGTGTTTGTGAGTTAGCAGCGCGTGTCATAAATGTCCTACACTATTATGAATCGCAATTTTTTTACTGCAAATTTGTAATTTGTTCGACTTTTGAATATCAAGATAATTTAATGACATACACATACACGAATTGTAGTGTTCTATACTGAGAGCTCTTCTTGTTACTGCCTACAGATTAAACACACACAAATACTATAATTGTTTTTTCTTTCTTATTTTTATTTATTAAAATGCAGTTTTACAATCTACTCATTTCACAGAGTAATAAGTAAAAGTGATGTATAAGTCATCACTTGATGTTGGAACCATCCAGCGATGATTACCACGTTCACACGGTCAGGTCATCTGGCCACTGTCTCTTCAGCCTTCTTACATCCAGTGATGGATTGAGGAGTTCGTTGATCAGGTTATTGCTGTGTCCTATGTTGCGGTTCCTGTACTTAGCGGCGTGCATCTTTGATGACATCAGAAATGTATGGAATGTTGAAGTCTTTGTGAAGAGTATAATTAGAGATGAACCAGGGAGCATTTGTTAAGCAGTGCAAGATTTTTGACTGAACTGTCTGCAGAATCTTTGTGTTGGAAGGTTTAGAGCAACCCCACAATTCTATACCGTAAGTCCAGATTGGTCTGATCACAGCTTTATATATGATGATTTTGTTTGCGAGAGATAGTTGAGATTTTCTACCTATGAGCCAGTACATTTGCCTAGCTTTTAAGTTGAGTTGTTGTTTCTTAGCCTGAATGTGGGCTTTCCATGTTAATTTGTCGTCCAAATGCAGCCCCAGGTATTTAACTTCTGATTTTATAGGTATGGGGGCATCGTTTATGGTGACTTGTGGACAAGAGGTAGTTTCATGGTGAAGGTTATTTGAGTGGATTTTGCAGAATTAACTAGGATCCTCCACCGCTGGAACCAATCTTGCAGGAGGTAAAGATGGATTTGCAGTTTCTCAGAGGCTCGTTCCGGGTTTGAATCTACTGCGAGGATAGCGGTATCATCAGCGAAGGTGGCGATGGTAGTGTAGTGTGTCACAGGTAGGTCGGCAGTAAATATAAGATATAAGTATGTCCCCAGAACGCTGCCCTGAGGCACTCCCGACTTATAGGAGAGATTACTGACACAGTGTCTTGGATTTTGATTTGGAAGTGTCTATCTTGCACATATGACTTCAACAGTAAATATAGTTGATCAGAAAGTTGTTTCTTCAGCTTGTACAGAAGGCCCTCATGCCAGACTTTATCAAAAGCCTGCTGAATATCCAGGAAGACGGCTGCGCACATCGTCTTCTTTTCCAGGCTATCCCTAATTTTGTTCACTATTCTGTGGCATTGGTGCACTGTAGAATGTTTTTCTCTGAACCCAAATTGGTGTTCAGGGATCAGGTACCTAAAGGGCACTATTTGTTTTAGTCTGGTCAGGAGAAGTCGTTCAAATATTTTTGACAAGAGTGGAAGAAGGCTTATTGGCCTGTAAGATGTAGTAGGGGGTTTGCCAGATTTTGCGACCATGAAAATTTGCGCAAATTTCCATTGGATCGGAAAGTAGCACAGTCTGAGCATACTGTTGTAAATAGTTGTAAGTAGTACTAACGCTTTTTTGGGAAGATGTTTCAGAACTTCTCCAACTATTAAATCGTACCCTGGGGATTTATGAGTCTTGGAATGTTTTATCTCCCTGAGAACTTCAGAGAAGGCAAACGCTTTGATTGGAGGAGATAATTGGCAGGGAGCATCAAGGTAAGTTAGAATTTCTGAGTCATCAATTGCTGATGAGGTTGGGGTGAAAACCTGGGAAAGGTGATCTGCGAACACATTCACCTTATCTTCATTTGCTCGAGCCCAACTGCCGTCATTACGAATGGGGGATACTGGGATTACCGGGCTTTTGATTTTTTTTGTCGCCTTCCATATTGAATGATCATGGGGTGTTAAACATGATACGTAGTGTTCAAACGATGCGTTTCGGGCCTCTTGCATAGCTGCGCGAATTCTATGGGTGAGCCTATTGAGAATTGTTTTATACTGGGAGTTTCTCGTTCGTTGCCACTTACCGCGAGCTTGTCGTTTTTCTTGAATAAGTTGTTTGATGTGCAGAGGTATATTATGATAATCAGGTAAAACTTTTCTTCTTTCTGGTGCAGCTTGCAATGCAGGAACCTGTAGTAGTTTAGTAAATTATTGAACGGCTTCTTTAATGTCTCTGGAATCCGCAATGCGAAAGTTAGAGTTGATATTATCATTGAAAATGTGTTCAAATAAATCCCAGTTAGTCTTCTTAGTGCATAAAATAGGTGGAAGTTCCCTCCAGATTACATTAGTGCTTAATATAATTATAATGGTGCTATGATCAGGGCTTAAGTCGAGATTTGGTTCGATTTTGGTATGTAAGTGCGAGATTCCTTTTGTTATCGCAAAATCAAGAAGATCTGGAATTTTATTTAAGTCTGTGGGCCAATACGTAGGTTTTCCTGTTGATATGTAGCTAAGATGAAGATGGTGTATAGGTTCCAGTAGATTTCGACTCTTTTGTGTGCTAAGCCTTGAGCCCCAGGCAGTATGCTTCGCATTCCAGTCCCCCGCTACAAGAAGGTGTGGTCCCAGAGTGGCGAAAAACTCTAGATATTCGCCTGTCGATATGGAATGGCGTGGTGGGCTGTATGTAGCTGCTAAGGTCAAGGGCCATGGAAGGGCGAGAACTTTAATGATTGCACTTTGGATTTTTGCAGTGACATGTGGCTCCATTACATAATGATGAAGAGTGTTTCGTATAATGACAGCTGAACCTGCGTGAGATGAACCGTCAGGGTGGTTAGCATAGAATATGTTATAATAAGGTATTTTGAAGACTGTTCGATCAGTTCAGTGGGTTTCTGAAATTTGGAGGATGTCAATTTTATTGATATTCAGGAAGAGGATAATTTCTTGTATGCGGCCGGAAAGCCCATTCGAATTCCAGACAGCTATTCTTAGTGCCGTGGTCATTACTGAGATATTCTATTTATGATTGTAGATAACATGTTGAGGATAATGCTGTTTTGATTAATGAGTTGAGCGAACATAGATTTGAACTCACTTAGGAAAATTGCCAGTTGGTCCATTACTTCCCTGTTAGTGGGGTTTGCGTGGCTGTTGCTAGTCATTTGTGTCCTTCTACTTCCGCCCGTGATTTGAGCATATGTAGAAGTTGTATTTCGCGCTGGTGGTAGAGGGTATGGAGAATTCTGAATCACATTAGATTGTGTCTGTGGAGTAGCACTAATTAGCCGTTGTTGATTGCCCTAAGTTTAGATCTTATCAGGTCTTGGTAGACAGAACACCCTTTATAATTGGCTGGGTGACTGCCATCGCAGAGTGCACAGGTAGCAGGGGTATCCCTAGGTTTCTTGCACGTTTAGTGTCATGAGATTTTCAACACTTTACGCAGATAAATGATTTTCTGCAGTAAGTTTTGGAGTGGCCATATTCCTGGCATCGTGTGCATTGGATTATTGCGTTTTTGACTCTTGGCGGTTAAACTTTAATTTTTGTATTTTGTAGATATTCCAATTTATATATTTCCTTATTGTTATCTTGGGGCTCAAGGTCCACAAAAAATAGAGGCAGTGGGTTCTTGGATTTCCTGTGTCTCGCTTTATGATATTCCAAATTTTGTGGCTATATTTAGCTAGCTCGTCTTTAATTTCTTCTAGTGGCACTGAATAGTGAAGATCTCTTATGACAACACGGTAGGCTCTCTCATGTTTCAGCTGGTAGGTGTGATGGACTATATTTTTTTAACAGAGTAGTCTAATTAATTTTCTGTAAGTGTCAACGGTGTGGGCGTGAATTTTAACTGTGTTGTTTGAGAGAGCTTTGCTGTGGTATGTTTCGTCTTCTGCAGCCGATGCCAGAAAGTCTGTCATTGCTTTATAGTTCGTAAAACCGTATATATAGTTTGACGGAGGCTTTGGTGTTTTCGGTTGATTGTTTTTATTAACGTTATTTGAGTTGCCAGAATCGTCATGATTAAGAGACGTATCTATGTTGGACAAGGGATCGAATCTATTTGCTGTTTCAGTTAAGTAAATGCTTTTAGTTGCTGTAGCAGATCGTTTCCTTTTTTTAGAGGGCCGTTTAACTTGCTGCCAAGGCACGTTATGTACGCAAGATTCATTTCCAGTTTCAGTTTCATTAGGTTCAGAGTAGGATAAGTCTTCACTTAATGAATCATAATCTGTGTCCTCTTGGGAGTTCTGTGTGATATTGGTAGGACAGCTGAATGGAGGTATTGCTTGGGCCATATTAGTATTAGTGTTCGTTAATATTTGCGATGACATTTGGTTCTGGAGTTGATTGCAGACATTAGGTGCCGGCATATTTGAGTAAGGACAACTAGTTTGTTGTTGATATAGCTGCTGCATTTGTGACTGAAACTGAGGTTGCGAATTACCTCTAAGATGAGTATTTTGTTGTATTAAATACTGAAACTATACCCTAGTGTAATCTTGATATTACTCTTACTGTCAACATCCCAAAGTTGAATACCATAGGTCCACACCGGTTTAAGAACTGCTTTCTATACTGCGAACTGCGACAAAACAGTTTATTAGGCGTAGTGTTAACACAATAATAATAGAGTCTGTTATCTGGAGTAAGGTTGTATATTTAAACAAATTTAAATATGGTCTGCGGTTTAACAAAATATTTATTTTAAACTAATAATGTCTATTAATGTTTTGAAACTCTTTTGGTTTTAAATGTCTAAGTTTACTTGTTCGTTGAAATCCCTTTTGATAAGGTTGATTCGTCACACTGCTCCTGTTGTGGTCCGTTAAAATCTGCCACCTCGCTGCCATCTGATATCTGCAACACTGACAACCCGTTGGACACTCAGCTCACACGAACGCAGGCCGACACACCAATAGCGATTATCTCTTAAACTCAGGGCTCGAAACTGGGTACTTTACATTTATATGAATGCGGTGTATTGAACGTACACCTTCCCGCGTCTTGAGGTGTCCTTGGGTTTACACAGGTATATCTCGGTAGATATACCTTCCTTAAGCGGATATCTTGACTTTCGCGAGACTAGCACTAGTTAAATAATTATTTTAATTTTATTGATCTGAGTTCATGTACTCCTAAGATATTAGCAAACGGGCAACTCGTCGCTAAGATTCCCTACTCGTAACCCTTATATAAGAACGTATTCTGCTACGAAAAACTCGCACAGGGAGCATGTCTGTTTAGGTCGAGCTGGTAGATGAAACTGCCTGAAATTTCTCTGACGGTGACCCAATCTTAATGGAAATTGGGAACGCTGATTGGTCGAAACTCCTAACACGTGATTATTAGGCTAAACTGATAGATAGAAGTCCTGAACGAATTGGCAAAAAGCTGCAGAAACAGGTATAGATTTTATCTAGAAAATTTATTACTTTTAGAAGATAAGGAATCTATAGAAAGATGAATTTTGGCAAAAAAAATACATATTAAAATAATCTGTTTCGAGTCTTTGACAAAAGAAAAATATAGCGCTAATTTAGATGTATGCGCTGTCCAAGTCTCAATTCAATAAGTTAATTTTAACCGGAGATATTCACATAAATACGAATAACACGCGCATTCGCACACTAAACTCGCACTTGACATGATTGAAAATAAATTTATGGGCTTTTGACACATAACAGTTAATTACCTATTTATACTTAATTCAAAACTTATAGCTACTTTACGAAATTTAAACAAAATCAATCTTCAACATGTCTACAACGTCATAAATTGATATAAAAGCATGTGATCCTGGCTACAGATACCCTTTCTGCGATGTTCCATTGCAATACTTAAATTTTCTTGGTAAGATTTAACAGCAATTTTCTGACTATCAGCTGGTAAATATTTCTGACATTGATGTTAAGTTCAATCTTTTTGGTAGTTACGTTTTCCTTCCACTTCAGTCTCCTGTCCAGATGCATCCCGATATACTTACCCCTTTCAACGTTAATCTTAAATAAAGCGGCTTTTGAAGCAATTCCTTAATCCCGTATCCTTGTAGGCACGCCACAGTTTCAGCTGTCGTTGCTTTAATCTCTTGTTTTTTTTTTTTTTTATCCTCCAAACCTATTTCATGTGTCTGCTGTGAATCTTTCATGATTCACAACCGTCATATGATTTCATACACACACACGCGCGCGCGTCCGCGAACCATGTTTTTCTTATTAACGTAATAATGGAATAATAAAAATAGTTCCAGCAATTCCGTTAGACGTAACAGTACACTCTTTGCTGGCGCCTTGTGTTTAATGGAGCAAAAGGTATCGAAGTCCCTTACGGTTAGAAATAGATTGTCGCCATTGCAGTGTTTATGAGCCGGAACACGCGAGTCATTTGAAGTGCAATGCTGTGTGACGATTCAGAGGTACGGGTAGCAGTTACTGTGGGAAACAATAAGAAATAAAATGTTATCAACGACACCCTTCAGCACCTGGAAACGAAACAATTGTACTGCTTTGTCGTAAAGCAAAACAGTTCACAAATTTTACTTTTATTTTTTAAAAATTATCAAGAGTAAACTCTGGATAATATTAGATAGGAAGGGGTATTCTAGACATTCAATAAATGTAATAAATACTGCTCATAAAGGAACTAACATAAACATTCCGTTGAGCAATAGACAATTTTTGAAGGAAATGTTTACTAACAGAGGATTGCGTCAAGGGTGCTGTCTGACCCTACTATTATATACACTAGAGTCCCGATTAACCGAATCGCGATTAACCGAATTTCCTAACTAACCGAAGAATGATGACGCGGTAATTTTCTTTTTTCAAGAAGTTTGCATATTTTAAATTTTACAGCGTTTATAATTCGTGTGACGGACTGTACTCTATCCGTGACTGTACTTCACGCGCGAGTCACTTACCCTACACCTATAGGGTACTCACCCATGAGTACGCCTACTGTAATGACTTAAATACGTACTACTGTATTTGGAAATGTCATTTGAAAATAGTTTTTTGTTTGATTAAAATATAGTTGTTC
Organism: Magicicada septendecula; assembly: GCA_034769895.1. Lineage (NCBI taxonomy): Eukaryota > Metazoa > Arthropoda > Insecta > Hemiptera > Cicadidae > Magicicada > Magicicada septendecula. The sequence continues at coordinate 1,427,950,403 of CM068367.1, read as the reverse complement.
TTTTAAATTTGTATACAGTAATATTGTATCATTTAATTAGAGTATTTAAAGCTCGCTGACTTTAAAAACGTCTCCATTTCAATAGGATATATTTAATATTTATAATAAGTTTACCCCAAGATGTTTTTTCCTTATTTGGAACATGTTTCGGGACACATAGTATTCCCATCCTGATCCTTCTTAATTTTGAATCTTATGGAGTACTTGGTTATCCACAATGTTCCAAATAAGGAAAAAACATCTTGAGGTAAAGTTATCATAAACATTAAATATATTATATGCATAAAGAAGTAGACTGTAGCAGAAAGTGTTTGAATTTTAATAGAAGTATGTAATAACGGCGCATAAGTTTCCCTAAAAAACGATTAAAGGCGCTTGTCGTCCTTTATCGTTTATTCACGCTAAAAAAGTGTAAATTACAGTACAGTACTGTGTTTCCGATTTATCCGAATTTTCGTTTAACCAAATCACCCTTGGTCCCATTAAATGCGGTTAAACGAGACTCTAGTGTGTATATATATATATATATATATATATTTATTTATATATTCAAACACTTTATGCTACAGTCTGTTTCTTGATGTGTATATATATACATATATTTAATATTTATAATCACTTTACCTCAAGATATTTTCTCCTTATTTGGAACATGTTTCGGGTACCATCTTGTACTCATCCTCAGCCTTCCGGATATTATTTCTAGTGAAGTACATATGTGTTGGTTGGTTATTATTGTGGATTCATGTTGGCTTCTGGTACTTTAAATTGGTTTTATTGTGTGTGGTTTTTGTGTATGTGTTAGTATTTTGTGTATTTTCGATGTTGAGTGCTTTGAAAATTGTATCATGATTTGTATTGATTTGTATTTGTCCAGGTATTAGTTTGTTTTGTGTTTTAAGTTTGTATATTTGTAAATTTTCCTAAATGTTCATTATTGTGCCTTTGTGTGGTATGTGCTTTATTAGTGTCCTGTTGGTTATGTTTGGGAATTCATGTCCATTGTTTATTGCATGTGTGGCTAAATTAGACTTGTATATTTCTGGTTTTGAACACCTAAACGCATACAGAAATATATTTCTCATTCTGTCACATTACAATATATATATATATATATATATATATATAGAGAGAGAGAGAGAGAGTCGATTTTGTCCGTGGACTGAAAAAAAATTCCTTCAGGTGTAAAGCTACCTAAGACTATGTCAATTAATACGCTGCTCTTTGCTGATGACATGATGTTTATTCAGGAGAGTGCGAATGGTTTGCAGAAACTCATTTAAGCGTTTGTAAAAGCAGCTGAAGCGTGTGACCTTAGGGTATCAGTTATAAAAACAAAAGTTACTGCTTTCAGTGGGAAACATCCAGTTCGGTCACAAATTGTTTCGGTCACTTAGGGTGTTGTGTCACGTACGGGCATATAATGAAGATTTTATCATCAAAGTATGGAAATTTCAACATATTTATAGTATAATAATAAACACTCTGAAATTAAAAACAGAAAGAAAAACAATTAAAAATTTTATAAGACGATAGCTGTTCCAGCATTTTTATATTGCTGCGAATCTTTGTCGACGAGGAAGAGCAATTGGAATAAAATTCCAGGAGCAAAAATGAAATACTTAAAACAGCAAAAGCAGGCTGCATAATAAATGACGATGTAAAGAAGGATTTGAGTATACTTTTTTCAGTTAAAGAAAAGATACTGTTGTATAGAGAAAAACGAAAAAGCCATTTTCAACAAATGGGTAATACCCGCATTCCACGTATAGCGTACAATTAGCAGCCACATGGAAGAAGAGACGTGTTGGACGACCGGTAGCAAGATGCCGAGAAACATGAGGCCGAAACAAGAGAATGCTCCTAAGCCCTGAACGTTGATGATGATGATGATGAAAAAATCTCAGTATTATACTTTAGTATATTAATTAACGGAGGAACCCACACTGTAGTAGTCAACAATAGGGATGTGACGGGGAAGATTCATAATAATAACGTAGGTCGTCAATGAAATAGGTAGACGTACAATTATATGAGCAATTATGAGATTTTACACAACCGATAGGTATTAATCTTTAATAAGAATAATCATCATCATCATCTGCAAGGATTAAACCAAGGACGGTTTGTTCCGGTCTCAAACAGGCAAAATCTAGAGCTGATCACTCCAGCGCTTCCTCGGACTTCCCAGACCTCTCCGTCCCTTCGTCTTGTAGTGACATAGTTATTTGGGGATGCGGAAATCATCCATTTTCGGCAAAGATGTTCCCACCAATTCAGCCGATATTAGGCCAATCCTGTCGGGTATACTCATAATATTCAGTTCCTGCCGTGAATCTGTATTTTTGCTATGATCATGTAGAGTATACCCTGCCACATGCCTGAGAAATCTCATTTCAGCCGCTTGGATACGAATGGCCTGGCCTTTCGTGAAAGTTTAATTCTTAGACCCGTAAAGAAGTGTGGGAAGGGCCATCACCTTTTTTCTTTACTTGCTGACGTAAGAGCTCGCCTGATGCTCCTCACATAAGGTTGAACTTATTCACAACGTTGTTGTTTGTATTATAAGACATACTGTAGCCCAGATATTCAAAATGTCTGACCTGTCCCTGGACAGTACCATCTACCAGTACCAACATTTTTTGCCCGTATAGGATCAGTTCTAAGAAAATCCACCAGATTGGTCTTTTAAGTGTGGATATCCGTAAACCAAAGTCTTGTTCGCAAACAATGGTTCAACAATGTTCGCAGCCACCTGCAACCTGCTTTCAGAGTCCGACATATTACCCTGATTGTTCGCAAACAATGTGTCAAATGCAGAGTGGCCAATCATAAAATGTTCTGGAACACACATCTGTCAATTTTTGTATGATAGTGTCGATATATAAATTAAAAATGGAAGGTAATAATGGACACTCTTTTCGTACTCTGAAATTAATCAGGCCAAATCTAGGAGCTGTTCTCGGTCTCCTTGCTTCAATTAAGATTTTACTGTCCACATAAAAACTCTGTATGACTCTAATTAGATAAATACCACTTTTACATTAACGACTCGGAACACTAGCTTTTTTATAAGTAAAAGCATAAAGTTTTACCTTACAGCATTATCAACTACCGCAATGCCCCTGCACACAAACTCGCAAAATATCTAGACAAAATTATCAGACAACACACACAACTAGACAACAACATTGCAGTAAAAATCAACACAAACCTAGTAACGAAAATAAAAGACATACGCATCCCCCATAATGCCACATTAGCCTCCTTTGACATTAAAAGGCTGTAAGGTAAACCTTTATGCTTTTACTTATAAAAAAACCTAGTGATCCGAGTCGTTAATGTAGTAGTGGTATTTAGTTAAGTAACGGACACGTCATGGACACCGAATTCCAAGAATCTAATTAGATGTTATGAATCCGTTCCCGTGCCATTGTTGCGCATATCCTTAGTAATTATACTTAGTATGATCCTAAACTGAGGAACCTACATTGTAGTACACAACAATAGGGATGTGGAGAGGAAGATTCACAATAGTAATGTAGGTTGTTAATGACATAAGTAGCACGACTACAGGTGTATCAGCAACTACGAGACTTTACTCAACCATTAGGTATTAATCGTTAAAGGATTACCCGAGTTTTACATTACAATTCCATTTTTTTTAAATACTTTTTTTTTCATAATAGTAATAGGTAACTTTATTTAAAAATGGGTTACGAATTGTTAGGATAGTCTCACTGATCGTCGTAGGTGCAGTGAAAAACAAAACACAAGACACCAATTAAGTCACTAATCACCAAGTTTAATTATCACAAATAAACAATTTGTAATCAAAAGGATAGTCTCTTAAAACAAATCTATTAAAAATTGTTCACACGCAATAATAATGTCAATTGATAGAGTCTCGCACAATTATAAAACACATAAAACTTCCCCACAACACTTCTAACCGCGCTGGAATAAATCACCACTTAAACTGAACTAAACGTCGCTGAGTGCTTGTATTTATACCCCGCTGATATTCCAGAATAATCCATACTACTCATCAACAACGCTACTAGAAAACACTAGAGCGTAATTGCTTGCCGCCTTGAACACAGTGTGCGCGGACTGGTAAAATCTGGATCAGTCTCGGCTACGGACACGTGACAAGTGTCACGTAATTGTCATTCATCTCAAATTAGCAGGCATATGTACGCACACGCACATTATAGCCGGGCTACGCTAAATACGTAACAGTATTTCGAAACGTAAAAATAAACTTCTGCAGATTTTCATTATATTGCCTTCCGATGGCCTACTGAAATGTCTGTCTTTGAAACTCAGTATGTTTAATGACATTGCAACAGTGTAGTGCTTTCGTATTTTACATTTATTATTATGTTGTTTAGATAAACGATAATTTATCACATTTACGTTTGAATTAGAGGTGCTTTACTAAAATTAAGAAAGTTACGAAACATCTATTTCAAGTTGTAAAGCGTATTAATTTTCAAATTTCTTATCTCTACTAAGGTAATTATAAAATAACAATATCCTTATTAAAATGATAATTATAGGTAATTAGATGGCTTAGCATGGTAATTAACAGAAAATAAAATCTATTGCTATTCAATTGTCATGTATAAAGCAAAACACGCCCTAGAAATGGAGTATTTAAAGGATCGACATAAAAACAAATAAAATAACATCAACAGTTTACGTTGTAATCTGCGAAATGTACGACTGAATGTGTTTGATTACTGTGGTTTTATTAGTGGTCGTAAATGAGTCAGCACAAAACGGGCTCTCTTTCCTGTTGGTTTTGTCTATCTAAAATTAATTACTGCACCTATATATTGCGAATTTCATTTCTTTAGCGAGCTGAGAGAGTGAAATGAAACAAAAGGGCGACCGCTCTCACTCAACTCTCTTAGGACGGTCTCACTGATCGTCGTGTGGTACAGTGGAAACAAAACCCAGACACTAATGAAGTCACTAATTACCAGGTGTAGTTAATTTCGAATAAAAATTTGTTATCAACAAGGTACTCTCGTACAATACTGAAATTAAATTTGTCCACATGCAATATAAATGTCAAGTAAAAGGGTTCCACGCTGATTATGACACAGTAAACACTTTCCACTAACGATATTAATTGATGACTCGTTGGGCACTTGGTGAAACATATTAATACAAAGGTTTTGTAAAATATATATAAAAAAACACTTGGTAAGTTTCACAAATATTTTAATTAACTCTGACAGCTGTTTCGACTATCTCAGTCATTGTCAAAGAGGCGAGTGAATGAAATTACTGAACACAGGATGTTAGTGGAGTGTATGTGGTGAACATCTGTTTAGGGCGTATCTGGAACATCTGTGTTGTGATGGCGAGGGGGGTGAGCAAGAGACAGGGAAGGTCAGGTGTCTTTAAAAACTAAATACAATCATGAATGGAAAATATAAAATTAACTGAACTAAATATAAAATGAATGCAATATTTAAAATAATGATGAACAATCAAAATAATATGAAATAAACTAAACTAAATAACAGATTTTAATAAAGGAGATACACAAAATTCAGTCTGTTCATTGGTTAAATTTTTGTTATTTTTTTTATTGCTTTTTTAATTTCTTTAAAAAAATTTTAGAAATTAAAAAAGCAATAAAAAATAGTCGACTAGATAGTCGAAACAGCTGTCAGAGTTAATTAAAAAATTTGTGAAACTTACCAAGTGTTTTTATATATTTTACTTTCCACTAATCTTCAACAACCACTCGATCCGGACTAAAAAAAATAGCTCACTGCAAGTGACTGACAAAGCCAGCCTCTGTCCCTTTTACAAGTAGCGCAGGTGTTCCAGAATAACTTTCCATTCTTTCTGAGTGCCAGATTAATGTCTATTTACAAGTGATCTCCACAACAATCTGGAAGGGTTATTAGAGACGCCACCATCACGGCAGTAGAAAAAAAGGGTGCAAAGACGCTATTGATTCTTCTATACAGTTTTACCGTTACAATATTAAATATATATTTAGTATCTTACTTGTAGGCTGTGAAATAAAGTGACAGACATGTGATAGGCAAACGCTAATTAAAAAAGAAGTGCTATAGAAACTATACGAAGAGGAATATTAATAATCATCATCATATCTTAACCGTTTTAGGCTTTAGCGGTCTGTTCCTATTCCACAGTCCACCTTTTCTTGGGTCTACCAACTTTTATTTTGCCTCTAGTGTTGTAATATTTCGCCATCTTCGGTATTCTACTTTATATCGATGTGTTGAATCCATTTTCTTCTGTATTCTTTAATCCTTTCATTAACTGCAAAAATATCTAGGTCACTTCTTATCTTCTCATTTCTTATATGTTCTTGCCTATTACACCTTTCAACTGATCTCAGAAATTTCATTACTGCTAATTGTATCCAACAAGGCGAAAATATACCAAAGAGGCTCTTTGGTATAAAATTATTTTAAAATAATTTTGTTTAATTGACACACAGACTACGCTACTACAGGTGCCTTGTTCCAAGAAGGCGAAAATACACCAAAGAGGCTCTTTGGTATAAAATTATTTTAAAATAATTTTGTTTAATTGACACACAGAGTACGGTACTACAGGTGCAGAAGCACGACAGATCAGCACTACTCTGTTTCTTTCATCCATCTTTGCGATATGTTGCAAGCGTTGTCCGTCTGTTTGAAATATTAACTGATACACACAGAGCCATAAATAAACCAACCTTAAAGTCTAGAGAACACCGGTGTGAAATTGGCTTCTACTGCAGTACTGAGTGAGAGCGCGCACCTGCCATTCCGTTTTCTCTGCTACCCCTACTTTCACTGTCTTATATTTCCCCCGAGGACTCGCACCCCTTCGCCGTTTGACTTACAGCTACAGTAGCTGCCACGTTATAATTCTCCCCAAGAGTTACTACATTATTTACATATACGAATCCGTACCGACCCACCTGAGCAGAGGAACCTTTACGCTCATTCACCGATCTTCTGAAATACAATATTAAATACAATTTTGGAATAGACAGTGGTATTATCAACAGGATAAAATTATTACTAAACACTGACACGATATAGTATTATTACCAAACGACGAAGGGTTTGCAAGGATCGGTCAAAATTATAACACAAATTTTAAATTATTTGTCTCGACGTTTCGACAATATTTATTCTCATCATCAGGAACCTGTGTACGGATACAAGAGAAAATATCAAACACAACAGATACATTCGTTGAGTGAATGTGTTTGTGTATGTATGTGTGAAGGAGTTAAAACAGTTTGTATTACATCATTAAAATAATTGCATTATTACATCTTGTTTTCCTTAAACACATAGTAAAAATTATAATACCCCAGAACATAATTTATACTCTATTACAATTTAAATTGCTGATAATGTAAAAGTTCCGTAATGGTATTTAATTAATTAATTATCTATTTAAGTGGTAATTATTAGTAATTAATTATAAAAGCAGTAGTCGACAATTCTATATTAGAATTGGTACAAAAAGGAACATGATTATGTTTTACTATCACCACATATACTGTACATATGTTTTACTATGTTATATGTAGTCATATGTATTTTGTCTGTTGCATTAGAATGTAGTCATGTATATTTTTCTTTACCAATTCTAACATATACATAGCTACATATACTGTACATATGTTTTACCATGTTATATGTAGCCATGTATAATTTTTTCTGTACCAATTCTAACATATACTTGACTACATACAAAAAATATACATGACTACATTCTAATGTAACAGAAAAAATATACATGACTACATATAACATAGTAATACATATGTACAGTATATGTATTAATATTAAAACATAATCATGTTTCTTTCTGTACCAATTCTAATATAGAATTATTGATTACTGCTTTTTATAATTAATTACAATTTCCATTATAGAATTTTAAGTTCTTATCAGAGACAAATAAGTAGACACAACAATGGCAACTTTTTCCTAATGTCAATCATGATTAGGCTTTAAAGTTAATGACTTTAAGTGTTTCAATTTTATAAAGTAATTGCATGACAAACAAAAACTTCTGAAATTAAAGAAGCCGTTTAAATAAAGGAAATGCTTCTTAAGTAATATGATAATAAAAATTAAATCTAATAAGAGGTAAAGTTTAAAAAGCACGAAGAGTTTCACTTAAAAACGGTCGTTAGCAGTTAGCAGGTTTAATTTTATCCAGTACTTAGTATTTTATTAACAGTAAAACTTAATTGCAACGAGACGCCTTTCTTATGAGTAGGTTCAGTTAGTTCTTGCTACAAGCGTTAGAATAGCTATACTAAGTGGTTGTTTTAATGTTCCTTTTTTAATGAAATAAAGTCTACTGAACTCGTTTGAAAAACTAATTAACATGTATTTAAGACTTGTAAAAAGGCAATACGTTTTGCTACAATTCACGAATTGATATGGTGTTAATTTTCTGAGTTTACATAGCTAAAATATAAACATTGCTCCAAATAATAAAGATATACAGAAAACCATTCAAACTAATTTTATTATTATAAATAAATCTAACCATCCTCCCGAATATACAATGGCACCATTAAATTCATTAATATACCGTATTTATAGAATCCCATTAAACGGGAAAGAAAGAAACATTATCAAACAAACTGCAATAGATAATGGATACAAAGTCAAAACTATCAGTAAGTTAGAAAATAAAATAAAACACAATCTCACAAAACAAACCCCTTATGAACATACATATAAAAAATCCATCTATTAATCATAACATAAAATATACAACGTTTACTCATTACGGATATATAACTCGTAAACAAAGTAAACTTTTTAAATAAACATATTCAAATATATCTTATAACACGGATAATAGTGTTTTTAATAAAATGAAACAAAGCTAAATCCATCCAGCAATAAAAATGGAATTTAAAAATAGAATGTCCGAATTGTAATAAATTCTATGTCTATCGTATGTCCGATAAAGAAAAAATTATTCGATATATTCCTTCAACATAGCAATCCATTTCGAAAACCAAATATATAAAAGTATAATTTAGCCACACACTGTTTAAATAACAATAACCACCAATTTCCAGATATTAAAAACGTTAAACTAATTAAAAACGTACAAAAAGTTGACAAAATTAATGTCTGGGAAAATCTCAGTATTTACAAAAATACGTTTGGTTTGAATGTAAACCTTTGACCACGGCCACACAGCCCGGTAGACATTTCAAATAAAACAAGTAGTTTGTTAAGGCCTTGTTTGAGTGCAATGTATATAAATGCAGAAACAAGTACTTGATTCACACTAAATACTGACGATTGACATCCTAAACCAAATCAGCTCAATTCACCGTTCGAAAGTTCGTGTTGAAAATATCCTAACAGACTGCCAAAGCACACAAGGTGAAAATACGTATGACTTTGATTTGTAGTAAAGAAAATCCCAAATTCCATTTGCGTTCTTTCCAGGAAATTGAATTCTAGACTTCAATTTACACGTGCAACACAAAGGTGGTACTTGGAATGTGTGTGTGTGTGTATGTGTGCGTGTGTGTGTGGCACAGATTTGTTCTCTTAATAGTATATCTACTTGTTTCGTCCAGGCACTGCGGTTTCTTCTTCTGATAGTTCCTATCCGTTTCCGATGTTTGATATCATGCAGACTATTTTAACTTTCTGCACTGCTGTACGGAATAATTCAGTTGTTTTCATGCCAAACCGGGTCCTTAAATTTTTCAGCAATGAGATTCCCGGTCGCGCTACTCCAAGATTCCCTCTCTTTCCAAGTACTTTTTCCTGTAGTATGGACTGCAATAAGTAAAATCTCTGGTCATATCTCATGAGATGTCCCAGATACTGAAGCTTTCTTATCTTCACTGTGTTAATAATAATATCTTCTCTATCTTTCTTCATCATTTTAAGAACTTCAACATTAATTATATGTGCTGCCCATGAAATGCTCAGCATTCTACGGTAAAGCCACATTTCGAAAGATTTCTGCCGTTTACCACACACTTATTGTCACATCGTTAAAAAAATACTCCAAAAAGTATACATCTTGGGATGACATAACGGTACAAGCTGCGTAACGCTCACTAAAGAACTTAGTTTATGGTAAGAAGTAAAAGGCTTGCTAAACTACTTTATCGTTGAAGAGGAGAATGTGAAGTTGATTATTATGCCAAAAAAAAATTACGAGAGTCACTTGAAAGGTTTGCGGAGAGGCATCTGTAGCTTAGCGGTAAAACTAAAAATTTTCGCAAGATTTGTATTTTATGTAAGCTCCTGTTAATTTCCAAATCTCTATATAAATTTATTTATTGTTTACTGGTTGTTGCAAAATTGACGTGTCATGCGTGTTTTTAAAAAAACGGACAAAATCAAACATCGTGGTGTGATTCTTTGTTAAAAATTGTTTAGCGCCAACGGACATTCAGAACGAAATTGTAAATGTGTCAGGAGATGGTGCGACTTCAAAACCAACGGTTTGTAAATAGGCACTTGAGCTCAAACGTAGTCCTACGAGCATTGATGATGTTCCTCCCCCCGCACTGAGCGCCAAAAAAATGGAACAACTCTAGATGTGGCAGCCATCTTGCACAACACTTACGCAAGGTTCCAGAAAAACTTTCCATTCTTCCTGCGGCCTGCCAGCATAATGAGTAGTTCAATTAATCTCCAGAGCAATCTGGAAAGGGTAGAGTGCTACGTGAGTGGACAGCCTTGACAAAAATGAGGCTGGGCTAATCGAGAAGAGTGCAGAACGACATTCTGTCCACTGTCCTAGACTGTTTCGTAATTGCATACCAATATATTGTAATGAATACACGCACCATTTTACTTACTTATTAGTTTAGTGTTTCTGTTTGATACTTTTACCTGTCTTGGTACTTATTTTCCTACAAACAAGCAGAACTACGGAGAACAAACTGACAGGACTGAATTTGTAGAATTGTTTACTGAGCTTTGAATCAATTTGTTTAATTGTTCCGAGTACTTGTTGCTATATATTATTAACCTTATAGTTTTTGAATGTGCACAAACTTTTGAAAAATCAACATCAACACCACTGCCTTAGACCTATTCCGGAACCCCCGGAACTCCTCGGTCTACCAGGAGGCGACATTTCTCTTTCCAGTAGGGTGACAAACCAAGGCAGCCACATGTAGTCGGATATCGGGCATGCAATTCAAGTATTCACACCCATTTCCTTCTGTGGTTTTCAATCTCCTCGCGCAATGATACAATGTTTAAATCGCGTCTAATATCCTCGTTCGTTCTCCGATCCAAGAGAACAACCTGTCGTCTTTTTAGAAATTTCATTTCGGCTGCCTGAATCCGCTGCACGTCCCTTTTACCAAGAGTCCATGTCTCATTAGCATACAGAAATGTGGGGACAGCGACAGTTTAAGAAATTTCATACGGGTATCCTTCGGTGTGTTTTTTTTTCAAGTACCTAACAATCGTTCCACAGATGCGTCTACATTTTGTTAACTTACTATCCCAATCAATATAAGTTCCATATAAGATATTACTACCCACGTAATTAAAATGACTGGCCAGATATGACCTGATGAGATTATTACTTTTAAAATAATAAGATTTGTTTTCTTGATACCGAATACGAGAGGAAGAAACAGAATTGGTTTTGTTTGTTGTGCAGTGTGCGTGTGTTTCGGGTAGCTTGTGCAGTATGCAAGTTTTAAAATAAAATCTTGCAGCTCATATATCTTGGTGTTACTGCAAGAACAGCCAGATGCAAAAGTTACGACCGGCAATATTTTATGTAACCGGATAACACAGTGTATAATTTATATGGGAAAAGGTTTTTGTCCTATGTAGATAATGCTATTTTACGTTACCCAGGCACTATTATTTATTGATATGAATACAATTATTTATTGTAAACATATAAAAAAATAAAATACTAAGAATTTTAGTGTTATGGTATTTTAAAAAAATATTACACTAAAAATACCCTATTTGGGAGATTATTTCACCGAAAATAACTTTAAAACATTTTGCCTATTACAAAGAAAAATAATATAATTTGTTACTTAAAGAATTTGTCATACTAAAAATATTGTTATGTTATTCTAATAATCTATTTAATTTTCATCATTACAAGTGTCACACCTTTGAAAAATGGTTACTTTTAAACCGGTTATTTTTAGTTACTTAGTCACAAACAAATTACATTTTTATCATCGTTTTCACAACACGTCGTAATTAAGGCGCTGCCTGTTCCGCCTTTAAAACCTTTCAGTCATTTCTTCCTGGGCCTATCCACACAACTGTGTCCTATAGGTTTGTGTTTTCAGACTTGTTTGGCCTGTCTGGAATCTGACATTCTTTTTAATTGTTCTTTCCACCGTTGTTTGTAATCCTATAGTTTTTCATCCAAATTAAAAATTTGTAACTCTTCTCTTGTGGCCTCATTCTTTTATTTACGGTGTAACGTCTCCCTTGTTAAGACATTACAAAAGTGGGGAACCAGTTCAATTTGTTACCTGTTAATTAAACTAGCTGCCGTTGTTAGTAAACCTTACTTACCAACAATTATAACACATTATTAATTAGGAAGTTAGTCAAGGATTGTATAAATTTATTCACTCTCTGGGTGTTAGCTAAAACATCTCTTTATTATTATATTTATCTCTCATAGTTTACTTTACTCTTAAAGAAGTACTCTAATAAATTCTGCATTTAATATTTTGCAAATTTTTAATTTTTATTCTTTTTATCTTAAAAGCATTCAGCTAGATATTATTTCAAGTACCTCGGATCCGGGTCTCAACTTTGCTATGTTTTAATTTATCACAACTTTAACCAAATTATTTGAAGAATAATTTTGGGTGTAAATTTTAGAATTACCTTACATCTACACATCGTAATGTTATTACTACTTCATTACAGAGATTACAAATGTATATATATTAAACTTTAAATTGTCAAAAGCTCTTTGCTGTTCTTTTGTTACTTCTCTTGTTGAAACAATTTTTTACAAATGTTATGAGTTTATATCACCTGAATATAACATGAGTTTGCTGTGGGGTCCGTGATGGTCATCTCCAGTCGTCTTCTAGGGTGTGATACACGGTTCCTTTTGATGCTCCATTAGGTTGATTGTTTCCGAAAAGTAGTCTCGTTCTAGACGATTGGATTTTGGTACTAGAAGTTCATACGGTTGTTGTTTGTGTTTTCTTCTTCTGGAGTCGGTTGTTCACATTTTACATTTTAATTACAGTTCTTATTTTACCAGCACTAAAATCTGGTAAGGAACATATCTTACCACTTACAGTTTGTTAAGAGATGTGTCGGATAAGTTTCCTTTTTTTTTTAATTACATATTTCTTCAAGCACTATATTATATTATTATTATTATAATTATTTCCATGCTACATTGGGTCAAATCGAAATCAGTACAAACTTAATTGAATAAGTTTTTAACGGTATACACCTACGTGTATATTGACAACACAGTAGCGACATCCTTACATGTCGAAGTTTCTCCGGCGAATGTGGGCATAATTTAGCGGCGAGGGGTCGGTAAGCTGGCGCGGTTTTACGCGCTGAGAAAATAGTTCGTTCTTTCAAGTAGATTAATTAAATCGTAATACTTTATGTTACCTTTTGGTTATGAGTTAGGAATTTCCTTATTTATTTAGTACGTCTTTTATTTAATTAACGGAATTATTATTTTTAGCTAAATAACACCGTGCTTTGCGTGTTGGTACGGGACAATTTGCACGTTGGTGCAGGAATCTAGGTACAGGTAAGGGGTGGATAATACTCTTACTTGTTATAAAGCAAAAATTTTATTTGTGCTACTTAAACATTTTTTTAAATCGTCACAACGGTCAAATTTAGAATACCAGGCATCTTTTATTAAGATAGCTAATTCTAAAACCTGTATTTTCCTGTCTTGTTTCTTTGTTGTTATCTACAATTCATACCCACAGGACAGTACAGGGACAGCCATAACTTTGTAAATAATTAATTGTGTGTCTCAACGTACCTTGTTTGTAAAGTTAAGATTGATTTTCCCACAGATCGTTTGGAGCTTACCTAACTTAACTTCAGTATCATAATCCCTATTATAGACAATATCATTTTCCAAATAGTTAAAGTGGTTCACCTGTTCTAGAATTCGATTACTAATCATTATTGATGTTTTTAATTGCTTTCTTGCCTCAAACATGCTACAGTAGTCATTTGTTTTTATAGTAGACATTTTCGTATTCTATTGTTTAAAAATCTTATGAAGCTTAAAAACAGACTTTTTAAAATCATATTTTTTTTTGAAGTATATTCAAATATCTATCTCGTGTTAACTTAATACCAGGGTGTCCTAGATTTTTCCATTTCCTTACCAGATCGTCAATATAAATGTTGAAAGAGTAGGTGATATACTGCACCCTTATCTGACACCTTGGTTGACAAATATTTATTGACATATCCTACAATTTAATCGTAATTCTGTTCCGTCATATATTGGCCTTGTGTAATTCTTAAAAGTTGTTGAGGTTATTCCAATTCTAAAATGCTTAAAATTATATTTTCATAAATTTTAAATTATGTTTTGTAAATTTATTCTATATTTATTTCAAAATGTAAAACGTATTCTTAAGAATGCTGTAATCATGAGGAGCTCTGTATACAATTTTTTAGATTAAACGTTCACAGAGAGGTAGTAACATTGTTCTGGGTTAACTGTTGTGTGTTGGATTCCACAAGTCCCCAGACTTGCATGGATGTAGTGTTGTCAACTCCCAAAGGAGCCTTTTCCTGTTTCCAGCCAAGACCGTGCTGCGTGTTAAACGCCACACTAGAGACAAGGAGCCCTTTGGCGTATAACAGCTCGGATCTGGACGGATAATATTACTGTGGAAGGAGAGAAATGCCACCACGGCCACGTTTTGGCACGTATGAGGTAATTTTATGGGGTTGGGATCATTCGGGGTTATTGTAGCCGTCAATGTGTTTTTGATTTTCCGGTTTACACTACTGGAGTGGACAACATAAAGGAAACACTTTTTGTTAAACAACGCTACTTGTAAAATACACTTTACTATGCGAAATGAATTTGCCTATACGGCAGAATTTTACGGCAGTTTGTGGCAATTTAGACTGAAATTTTGAACTTTCAAAAAGTATAAAACTTATTAACACCCATAGCAATATATCACGTAAAATACTATGATAAACTATCCTGTGTTTACTTTAATATATTATATGTTACACCTAGTTATCTAAACACATAACTTCATCTCAAGAAGCTTGAATGCAAAATTTACAAAAGACTTATCAGGACAACATAAAGGAAACACTTTTTGTTAAACAACGCTACATGTAAAATACACTTTACTATGCGAAATGAGTTTGCCTATACGGCAGATTTTTACGGCAGTTTGCGGCAATTTAGACTGAAATTTTGAACTTTCAAAAAGTATAAAATGTGTTAACACCCATAGCAATATATCACGTAAAATACTCTGATAAACTATCCTGTGTTTACATTAATATATTATATATTACACCTAGTTATCTAAACACATAACTTCATCTCAAGAAGCTTGAATGCAAAATTTACAAAAGACTTATCAGGACAACATAAAGGAAACACTTTTTGTTAAACAACGCTACTTGTAAAATACACTTTACTATGCGAAATGAATTTGCCTATACGGCAGATTTTTACGGCAGTTTGCGGCAATTTAGACTGAAATTTTGAACTTTCAAAAAGTATAAAATGTGTTAACACCCATAGCAATATATCACGTAAAATACTCTGATAAACTATCCTGTGTTTACATTAATATATTATATATTACACCTAGTTATCTAAACACATAACTTCATCTCAAGAAGCTTGAATGCAAAATTTACAAAAGACTTATCAGGACAACATAAAGGAAACACTTTTTGTTAAACAACGCTACTTGTAAAATACACTTTACTATGCGAAATGAATTTGCCTATACGGCAGATTTTTACGGCAGTTTGCGGCAATTTAGACTGAAATTTTGAACTTTCAAAAAGTATAAAATTTATTAACCCCCATAGCAATATATCACGTAAAATACTCTGATAAACTATCCTGTGTTTACTTTAATATATTATATATTACACCTAGTTACCTAAACACATAACTTCATCTCAAGAAGCTTGAATGCAAAATTTACAAAACACTTATCAGGACATGTACTACATAAACCTGGACAATGACAACAAATAGCGAGAGGCTTCTAGGTTATTGTAAAAGACGGATTCTAAGAACAATATTCAGAGGAGTACAAGAAAATTGAATGTGGTGCAGGTGCTATAATTAAGAACTATACCATCTTTACAAAGAGCCGGACATTGTCAGGATAAACAAAATGCACAGGCTAAGATGGATTGGACACGTTGAGAGAAAAGAGGAAGGACAGCCTACGTAACACATTTTCTACCAGTAGTAGAAAAACGGGAAGACCGTAAAATAGATTCAAAGACCAGATACAGGAGGACCTCGGAAAGGTGAACATGAAAAACAAGCAATAGGGAAGAATGTAATCGACTCTTGGAGCAGGCCAAGACCTACCAAGCGTTGTAAAGCCACGGATGGTGATGATGATGACACCGTAATATATCTTATACAACTCACACCCAGCTCACTGCACATTTTTTTAATGGAAATAGTCACTTAATTTAAATTACTGATCATTTTAGTTAACTGGATTGTGATATCTCCTATGGAACAGATATCGAATGGGACAATAACCTAATGAAACTTAGACGCATCGGTGGAACAATTCATAGGTACCTGATAATAAAACACAGAAGGATATTTTATAAAACTGTGGCTGTCCCCACATTCCTGTACGCTGGTGAGACACGAACTCTTGGTAAAAGAGACTTACACAGGATCCAGGCACCTGGTGGGTGTTTGGGTTTGTGCGTCAGTGTTTAAGGTAATATACTGCAATAATAATTTCCATCCATTATCAGTTGAGTGTACACATTAAATAGATCCATTTTGTATATATTTACTTATATGTAATAGATATATATCCATTATATATTTGAATTTACTTACAAACCTCTGATGATACTGATATTTTTCAGTGAAACGTGCGTCAGGTGTTAAAAAGAATATACGAAATTATACTGCTTGCAGAAGAAACGAATTGAATAACATCACAAATTATATATATAACGGATTTCTATGGCGTAGGCCGCTTCTCCGTCCCTAGTTTCCATTTTCTCCTATTATAGCACATGTCTTCTTCCAGCCCTCTAAGTTTCATAGCTCCATCTACACCCTCTCTCCAACTTCTTCGTGGCCTTCCTCTTTTCTTCCTCTCATATGGTATCCCTCTAAAATTTTCTTGGGCCGCCTGGTTTCATCCATTCTTTTTGTGTGTCCGTTTTCATTCCGAGGCTTGTCACTAGGTTGATCAGCATATGAGCCTTTTTGTGAATAATGAGATGCTGATCCAAACTCCTAACTTGGAGGACCAGGATATTCTGTTAGGGTTTACTCACTTAGCCGATGGGTTCCAGATAATTATAGGCGACGGAAACTCGCCTTTCACCCTCTCTCGTCTGCTACATAACGTACACCCATTGCACTGCACGCCATGTACCTAGGGGTTACGCGACTATAAATTATTATGCTCTTCGCGGACGTGACAGTCCTCGAACCTTTGACTCATTCGTCACTCATTTTAGTGCTAAATAGTAATCGGCATAATATATCGCCCCTGAGACCTTTTACCAACCTTTAACCCCCATCCCGTTATATAGATTTAGTACATAAAACTAACCAAAAGTGTAGTTAGATCCATTTTGAAAATTTTATCTTCTCTATAATACCGTCTCTAGCAAAGACTGGATCAGAGGAGCCGGAGATCCAAAGACGGACCACCATGGCTAACAAGGCGTACTTCGCATTGCTGCCATCATTTAGGTCTGGGGATGTATACAGGTAAACAAAAATGAAAATATATAGGACTGTCATCAGACCGGTCCTATGCTACGGGTGTGAGGCATGGACAATCACACAGAAAACAGTCGACATAGTAGACACCTTTGAAAGGAAAATCCTCAGACGCATTATAGGCCCTATACAAGAAAATGGCTCATGGAGACTGAGATACAACAACGAACTGTATCAAATATATAAAGAGATACCAGTCTCAAAATTTATAAGAATTCAAAGATTGCTTTGGGCCGGACATGTTATGAGAACGGAGGATGGCAGGAACCATAAGAGGGCTTTGCTGGGTACATGGGAGGGAACGATACCTAGAGGTAGACCGAGGAAGAGGTGGGAAGATGGCGTTGTAGAGGACGCGAGAGACATGGGGATAAGAAACTGGAGGAGGGTTGCAGTGGATAGAGTGATTTGGAGGCGGAGATTGGTGGAGGCCAGAGCCCGACTTGGGCTGTAGCGCCATAGGAGAGAGAGAGAGAGAGAGAGAGAGAGAGAGAGAGAGAGAGAGAGAGAGAGAGAGAGAGAGAGAGAGAGAGAGAGAGAGAGAGAGAGAGAATACCGTCATTTGTTTCCCACAATTGTATTTAATATAGTATTTTAGAAGAATAATTAATCAGCGTAAAGGTTCCTTCACTGAGCTAGGTCGGTACAGATTCGTATATGTAAATAATGTAGTAACTCTTGGGGAGAATTATAACGTGGCAGCTGCTGTAGCTGTAAGTCAAACGGTGAAAAGGATGCGAGTCCTAAGGGAAATACAAGACAGTGAAAGTAGGGGTAGCAGAGGAAACGGAATGGCAGGTGCGCGCTCTCACACAGTACTGCAGCAGAAGCCAATTTCACACCGGGGCGTTCTCTAGACTTTGGGGTTGGTTTATTTATGGCTCTGAGTATATCAGTTAATATTTCAAACAGACTGGGAACGCGTGCAACATATCGTAAAGATGGATGAAACAAACTGAGTGGTGCAGATGGATTGTGCTTCTGCACCCGTAACACCATTAATGTGTCTGTTATTCAAAAAAACATTAAATAATTTTATACCAAATAGCCACATTAGGATAACAATAGACTTCATTTAAGAAATTTCATTCCGTTTATATCAGATAGGATTAATAATACTTTAATGAACTATGGTTTTCACATGGTATAATCGAACTATGTTCTCATTTCTGGTAAACAATAATGAAAAATCAATCATACTAATAAAAACTAAATTTATCACATACACTGTGCAGAATGCGATACTATTTATACCGTACAATGTGGTCGTGCATCATCGCAATTTCTGAACATAAATATTTTAATTTTAATGCGACTTTAAATAATACGGCCAGCACAGGTTTTACAGATCATTGGTTAAAACAAAACCACTTTGTAGACACAAATAACATAATACTACTGCACAATATACAGAAAGGTTATAAAACAGATTTTTTGAAAATTTTGTAAATTAGAAAACTCTAATTTAAATTATAAATTTAAATAACTCTCGATATATGGAATTGTTGAAATGGAATTTATATCAGAATACGCATAATTAAAAAATACCTATCTGATGACAATAGTTATTTTAAAAATTAGTACTAAATGTATGCGGTTTTTAAGTAAAAACTTTTAGGGCCCATAAATTCGGTCGTAAAAGTATTGTGTTTTTTGAACAAAAATATTTTTCTGGGGGGAAGTATGTATTTATTATCTGTAGAAGAATCATGAGTAGGGGTTACCAAAGAACAAATCACGTTAGGAAAATTGAGTTAATGAAAATTACTTTTAACGGATAGAGCAGTTGGAATCGATAACGTGTGAGCGCTCTGTGCTGGTGTTAGACCTTTGGTGTTCCTGCCGCGACGAATGGAGTTACTATGAGAGTTATTATAATTGTGCTAATCGGCGACACTGCATGATATTCCAGTTAAGGATATACAAACTTAAAGTTTCCTGGAACGGGGTATATTACCAGAAGCAGTAAACGCATAACAGTAAATGTATCCCCTTTATTAAAAGCTGTTATTTAGTTTAGTTAATATTTATATCTTGCATTCAGATTATATTTAGTTTTTACAGACACTTGACGTACCTTTAGCTCCTACAAACCCCCCCTATTTTCACACCCCACACACGTCCGGATACACGCCCTAAAGAGATGTTCACCATTCTAACAGCCTATATTTATTGTTATATTGGAGTGTTAGTGGTCTCAAATATTTCTACTAGTAATTTTATACAAACCACTATGTTGTCTTTGGTATTGACGAGCGCTTTCGGCAGTCAAGCCATCTTCATGTCATTTACCAACAGAGAAATATGAAACCGTTCACTTCTTATATACCGTTTTACCGGACCTATCTAGCCCCGCCCCCTGACGGAGTAACGTCTTACTTAGCTCCACCCATAGTGGGTTGTCTTACATTACCAATTTTGTAGCCGTTACAATTTACGTTAACTTACTCTTTTTTGTTGTCTAATAAGCTGCTAAATATTTCTTTATTTTCAAATGTGGTTTTTATATTCATTAGTCGTTTTTCATCTTCATTTCTTATTTTAATTAAAGGAAGAAGTGAAAATGTTTTTGTTATACAAAAAAGTATAACAAAAATTTTAAATTATTTGTGTCGAAGTTTTAACAACATTTATTGTCATCATCAGGACAATTTTTGCTAAGTATTACGACGCCAAACACACAGCCGACAATGTCGCTAGTGTATAGCAACCGACCTAGAAATCCTGTTTATTATATCAATTTAATAACAGTGACACCAGCCTTACGACCTTAAGGTATAAATTATGTAACCGTATGTTAAAAATAAAGGATTTTGTGTAGTGTGCGTGTGTGTGGGAGAATGATGCGTACCATGGAAAGAAACATGGAAAGAGCAATAAAACCGATTAATCTAAACGGAATATAAATTAATACGAAACTAGATTTAAATAACCAATTGATTTACGGAATTAGGGTCATCATTTTCTGCGGCAAGTGGACAAGACTTGAAGTAGGCTAGATTATGCCAGGTCATCAAAAATATGAAAAAACTAGTTATAAGTAAATTGAAAGACGTTACAAAAGCAGTTTACTATAACATTATGGCAGAGTGACGCCCGCGTATTTTATTTTTATACAGTAAAGAAAAACTGATGTAAAATTCAGAAGAAATAGTACAAAACGGTGAATGGTTGGTAAGAAATTTGCTTAGTAGTTGCTGTGACATTTATGATGTAAAAACTTCATTTTGATAACAATTACATTAATTTAATTTCATTGATTAAACTAATTAAAAAATGGCTTATATCTTGAAAGGTAATGTCAACTTTACTCACAAACCCTTCATTGCAAAATTAATTGATTGACGGTCACTACGAATTTAAGGAATTGTTCAGAGAATCAATATTGTGCTTTAGCAAATCTTTTATATATAATACACGTATAACGTAATATTTAAAAACTCTGGATGTAATTTTTGTAATTCAAAATTAATTTTACAAATCAATTAACATTCCTCGTCAAATAACTTCTATAGCACATTATTTTCATTAAAGATTGCGATCACTTGTGAGTAATTTCATTCCCCAGCCAACCAGTGAGAACAGCAAATATATTTTATTTGAAACCCGAACTGAAGGAAAGCGATAGCGCATTTTATTAAATCTTTCTTTCTCAGCTCGATAAAGAAATGAAATGTCGAAATATAAGAACCGTAATTAATTTTAGATATACAAACCCAGCAGGAAAGAAAGCTCGTTTTGTGCTGACTCATTTACAGCCTCTAATAAAACACAGTAATCAAATACAGCCACCCGCACATCTTACTGATTACGAAAAACCTCTTGATTTCATTTTATTTGTTTTTTGTTAGTCCTTAAAAAACTGCATTTTCAAGTGTCTGCATTTTGTACCTCAGGATGAAGTAGGAACCAATTTTATCTTTTGTTAATTACTTGTTTCTTTTTTATTTAAAATACTAGTAATTTTATAAATAACTAGATTTTGAGAGTACTGAATTGCGTTTTTCTTCGAAATTCTTTAAATTATATTTTGCAAGATCTGAACCAATATAATGAAGCAGGTTCTGATTTTTTGCAATAAATGTGAATGATTTTACTTCCGTGTTCCGTAAGGAAATGGAAGCATGGTGATCGCAAAAAAATCGTCTTCGTGATAAGGGCTGATTCTGATTTTACTCAAAACATGAAGAAAAGTCATTTTCCGAAAACTGTCTGTGTATCTATCTATAGAATTGTTTCCTATGGCGAACGACAACTGCCGCAAATTCAAACAGAATCAAATAATTTTTTGCATATATGCCCGAGTTGTAGAGGACTCAAGGCCTACTGATTTTGGTGAAGATAGGTTATAGGGTAAGAGGCAGTTTATCTGCAACGTTTTACGTTTTAACAAAAGTAAACCACTTAATTTTAATAAATAAAGTATCCTGAAAAGGAAAATTTTATAATAATCCACTGTAGAAAGGTAGATGAAATATCTATAAATTAAAAGGGTAGTTGAATGGGGAGAGGGTAATTTTTTATACGTGTACTACTTTATTGGCAAAAAAGAAGTAGTTTCTTTGGAAATGTTTCATTTCAATTTGTTAAACATAAAACTCGATTTAAAAAGAACCCACCTAATGTGTTAGAAATTATCGAACCGAATTCAACTAAATGATTTTAAGTAATATAAATCTTAGAACATTGAAGTCACGTATGGATCTCCATAACAATATTTTTCCTGTATCTCAGGATATACTTTTACATTTTTACGTAAAGAAATAGCAAGAATTATTTACTATATTACTAAACAAAACTAGCCTACTTACCTTACACATTATCAATAAATCTAAAATCTATAAATACTCAGTAAATATCGGTATGGAGAACCATACATGACTTCCGTGTTCTAAGAGTTATATTTAAAATCATTTACTTGAATTCAGTTTGATAAGTTTTAAAAAATGTTGCCCATTCTCAAACTAGTTTCACTATTTATGTATATTTTTGTTATTACGGGTTAGTCGCTTAATATAATGTTATTTTTCAGTCAGTTTACCTATAAAAATTAGGTATTTTATTCTTTTAAAGAAACTGAGCTATGCAGATAATCATCTCTCCTCCTCAACCGATCCCCACCATTAATGATATTTGCACTTTCATAGAGTAATGGTTTTATCATATGTAATTTCTAAGTTATCTAATCCTTCAAAATTAAATAGTCGTAATTTACATGATTCCAGCACAGCAATTTTCAAAAAATCATTCACTCCCCGTCCATCAATAACCCACTCCTTTTATAACACTGGTCAACACATGTTTGTCCCAGAAAAAATTTTATGTGATTCTTATGTATTTTCATACGAGCAGTCCAGTTTTGCTATCAAAATTTTGCTATCACGTATAGTTTTATAGATATAAGAATAAAGTTTATTTTTCAATTTTCTATGTTGGAAATTGTATTATTTTGCAATAAATATTACTACAGTTTTGTCTTGGAGCATGTATTGTTTATTTATTTGAGGAAGTGAAAACAAAAGCTACATGTGACATATAGACTTCGGTTAACCCTTTGATCAGTAATCACGTATATATACGTCTTTTATCTGAGGGACCAAATTCAGTAATCACGTATATGTACGTTTCCAACTTTCGCTGCCTCTGGTAGATTGTTTTTTAAAGGTTTGGCATTCGTTGATTCTTGCTGTGATGTAATATGTGTGGCTGTGGTGAGAATTTGTGCAGAAGTGTCCTTGGAAGTTATGTTGTGCTTAGGTTACGAACATACAGAGTCGTGCAAGTGTATTCTTTTATAAACGACTCGTATTGTTTATCTTATCTTAAACACTGTGTTATTGTTCTGTATTAGTAGCTTTTATTTGTGTGAAAACTCAAAATAGCCGCGCAAGTGCCTAAACCATCCGGACACGTTTTGTAATGTGTGTGGTGAGTTGACTTTTAAACTTCAAAGGCGGAACATTACCCCTTTAATAAAAAAGTGCTATCAACTTTATTTCGGTTGCAAGGTAGGAGATCAAGACAAGAGTTGGGCCCCTCCATATTTGTTTTGTTACTTGTTCAAGCCTTTGACGAGGTGGGCAAACGGCTTTCGTCATATGCCATTTGCAGTTCCCATGGTGTGGAGATAGCCAAAAGATCATTCTTACGACTGTTATTTTTGTTTAACAAATACAACGGGAATAACAAGTAAGTCGAAACACACTTTAAAATATCCCAATACACCTTCAGCGATTCAACCTGTTCTCCACAGAGATGATCTCCCAATACCAGATCACCCGGTATCAATAGATATAAATAAATATCCAAGCTCTGAAGAGGATCAGAAAGAAGATCACTCTGATCGACATGATCCAAGTTTTGAAATTTCTAACGAGCCTCATTTATTGGCACAAGGAGACCTAAATGATTTAATGCGTGATTTACATTTATCCAAAAATCAGGCAGAACTTTTGGGATCACGACTAAATGGGTGGAACGTTCTTGATCGCGGAACTAAGATATGCTACTTTCGAAATCGTCAAGAGGATTTCAAGAACTTTTTTTCTCAAGAAGGGGATTTTGTGTACTGTAAGTATATTTTATCAGTGATGGATACTCTAGGACATTCTCATAACCCAGAGGAATGGCGTTTGTTTATTGATTCGTCTAAAGCTAGCCTAGAAGCTGTCCTTCTTCACAATGGAAACAAATTTCCATCAGTTCCACTAGCACATGCTATTAATATGAAAGAAACTTATGAAAATATGAAGATTATTCTAGACAAGATATTGTGTGAAAAATTCAATTGGAACATATGTGGAGACCTTAAGGTGATCGCTATGCTGCTAGGTTTACAGACTGAATACAAAAAATGTTGCTGCTTTTTATGTGAGTGGGAGAGCAGAGATCGCAAAAGTCATTTAAAAAAGAAAATATGGCCTTCACGTAAATCTCTCACACCTGGTAAAATAAATTTTATGAATGCTTATTTAGTTGATCCTAAAAATATCTATCTTCCACCTCTTCATATCGAATTAGGTTTGATGAAGCATTTCGTGAAGCCAATGGACAGAAATGGAAGAGGTTTTATGTATTCGAAGGAAAAGTTCCTCAGAATTAGTGATGCAAAAATTAAAGACGGAATTTTCGTAGGACCACAAATAAGAGAACAATAAAAGATGAAAATTTTGAAGGACGGTTGAATGACTTAGGAAAACGTGCATGGATTTCTTTCAAGAATGTAGTGACGCAATTTTTAGGCAACAACAAGTCTGACAACTACAGGGATCTAGCAAATCAGCTGCTGAATGCATATGAACATTTAGGCTGCACTATGTCTTTCAAGATCCTCTTTCTTCACTCTCACTTGGATTTCTTTCCGGAAAACCTGGCAGCCGTAAGCGATGAACACGGTGAACGCTTTCATCAAGATATTTCAAACATGAAAAAAGGTATCAGGGAAGTGGAGCTCAAATATGTTAGCAGATTACTGCTGGACTCTCAAAAGGAATGTTCCTGATGCAAATTACTGCAGGAAACCGTTTAGGTACGTTGAACATTGATTCATTTCTTTACTGTAAATTTTATTAATGTAAAATATTTACCTAGCTGTCACACGAAACCCTTACGTGGTAGAGAAAAATGGTTGGCATTTTTGAATTCAGCGTAAAAAATACTATATAGATCAGCCAATAAAGTCTTTGAGACAAAAATAAGTTTTTTTTTTTTGTAGACCAGTGTAATTATCTCATTTACTATTTTACAGTGGATTAATATAACTTTACTTTTGGGGGACGTATTTATTAAAAATAAGTACATTACTCTTGTTAAAGCACAAAACAATGCAGGTACACTACCCCTCCCTTCTAACCGAAAAACCAGGTTGTCAGGCAAACAAATGTATTTCATTTTTAACACTTACCGTCGTTTAAAAATGTTTTAATGTATTTTTAAGTACTTTCCTCTTGTTAAAACGTAAAACGCTGCAGATAAACTACCCCTCCCCCTTAACAGAACTTCATCAAAATCAATAGGACTTGAGTCCACTACAACCCGGCCGCATATGTAAACAATTATTTAATGCAGTATGAATTTTGCTGCAGTTATCGTTAGCCATATAAACATTCTACACACAGACACTTTTCGGAAAATTACTTTTTTCAAATTTTGAGAGTAGTAAAATCAGAATCAGCCTTTATCTCGAACACGATTTTTTTCGCGACCACCATACTTCCATTTCCTTACGGAACATGGAAGTAAAAACGAATGTTTAAACTCGTGTTTAAGGAAAGAACACGTTAACGTGTGTACTAATGAAGAAACAACGTTAAAGCAGCGTGCATACACAGATACAAATCTTTGTTTCAACAGCAAAGCTCGGAGCCGGTAAGCTTTGAATGTACGTATATCTCAAAGAGCGCACCTGACTGTTTTCTCGGTACACTGTTTCACAAAGTTTGTTTAGTCAGCCGTTTTACTGGTTACAAAGCGCCGTGGGAACGACAGACCGTGCACATTTGTTGTGTATCTAGAGCAACCTTTTACGTTCTTACTACGGTTCTGATTTTCCTTGATATTTGGAGTCCTCTCTTTGTTTATAGAGAGCAAAGGGATCCGTACAAAATCGACTCTGAAGTATACAGAATTTCAGTTACAATTAAATAGACGACTTTGAACAATATACATCTTACATACAAGATGTATATTGGATGTAGGAAAATAGGAAAAGAATATAATTGTGTCATATCCAAATCAAAGCAAAAGCAATGGCCTATTTGGAGACGAACCTGTGCGAACCAAAATATGCATAGAGAACTCATGCATAACACAAGTAAGACATTTCAACTGTCTTGGACGTCACATTATTTATGATTAAGATGGAGTTATATAAAATAAGGTGACGAATTTTACAAGAATGTGTGGAACAATTAGTAGAACTTTGGGAAATAAATATAGAAAAGAAATCCAAATACAGTTTTATAAAACAATGGCAACACCTACACTACTGTATGATTCTGAAAATGGTGGGTCATAAAGAAAAACGATGAACAGAAGATACAAACAGCAGAAATGAGATTTCTGAGATCAGTTAAAAGGTCTAACAGACAAGATCGTATAAGAAATGAAGAGATAAGAAGTGACTTAGATATTTTTGCAGTTAATGAAATGATATACGACCGTTCCCCCTCGCAAGGCAATGGCAAACCAGCGAGAGGTATCCTGCTTAGTATAAACCTTCCCCAACTATGGCGTTCTTATCCGGCGTTAAACTGTAGGTCCCATATACCTGCGGGAGAATCAGTACCACACGCACAACGGGTATATGCGGGGAGGGTACAAACCAGTCGAAGACTGAAGGACTACGAAGAATGAAATGATTAAAGAATACAAAACAAAATGGATTCAACACATCAGTAGAATGGAAGAAAGTAGAATACCAAATATGGCAAAAGATTACCACAACCCTTGGGACAGAAAAAATGTTGGTAGGCCTAAGAAAAGTTGGACTGTAGAATAGGAACAGGCCGCTAAAGCCTAAAACCGTTAACAAGATGATGATGATTAAATAAACAAATTTTTCAAATACCAATGAAGTTCTGTTATTATGTAAATATCTTTACTAGATTCTATTGCTGAATAAAAAGGAGGCTAAAAATGAGGTGTTTAAATACTTGGGTATTTAATAGTTAATCAGTTTAAATATTTGGGATGTTGGATGGCAAAAGAAACTTAAGAAATAAATGAAATAAGGAAAAGTATACAGGCGGCAAATCTATTCAAGACAAGACATGACATCCACCGACCGTCCAAGGTCACATTATACAAAGTTATGATAAGAACTGTGGCATAACATATGGCAGCGAGACTTGGACTCTGAACAAACAAGCCGCTAACGTAGGCGAAGAATGCAAGAACGTCCGTTCTACTCTTCGGCTGTTCCTTCCTGCTGACTCCGCGTCGATGTCGTCCGATAGTGGAGAGGAGATGAAGTGCGTCCGATGGCGTGGCGATGGAGTGCGCAAAAAAATTCTAGCTGCGCTCTTTTTATGCCCTGACCGGTATCCCTGATTGGCTCGCTGTTCGTCAGATGTCCGGGGCTGGTACCGTGGAGCAGACGTTCGCTTACAGCCGTCAAAACGTGTCCGCTTAGACAAGCCTCAAATAACGTGAAAAAGACACTACTTGATAGTTAAAGTAATTACAATATTTCATACAGCTATGAGCTATTTCATACCATCGTAACATATCATAAATCACTCTCGGCGGTAAGTGTACTAACGGTAAGAGACATAATTGCATTAAACAAAACATAACAACGTAAAACGTGTTTTTAGATAGCTCACTAATCTAAAAAGTGTATTAGATTTAATCGGGGATATAATCAAGAAACATCTGGCCATAACCTGTAGAGCATATAAATGTAAATATGCAATTGCTTATTTTCAATAAATTATCTGGTTCTTGGATTTTGTTGCTCATGACGTGTCCGTTGATTAACTAATTATAAGTATAATACTAATGACTCGGAACACTAAGATTTTTATTAGTAAAAATGTAAAATTTTGACCTTATAGCCTGAACCAGTTTCTGCTTATTACAAACTTCGACAGACTGCCACTAGGAGCGCTGCCCGTCTTGTTCTTGGTGACAGTGACAGTCTCCAGAATGTAACAAATTCTATATAGGCCAGACGGGACGTTTCATCAAACAGAGATACATTGAACACACAAAGACACTACACTCCACCACCGAATCCACCTTTGCAAACCACCTTATTGAAGCAAACAACACATACACAAACATAAACTGTAACATGGATAGTCTTCACGTACACACAAAAGGTCGAAAACTAGACACGCTTCAAAAACTATAAATATACAAACACAAAAAAAAAAACACATACAAACGACTTCCTAAATGAACAGACACAATTCAAATCACATGTACTATTCGAACATATCACACCGCACAGACACTACATCGATCTTTCAAATGACGGCGCCGTCACCAAGAACAAGACGGACAGTGCTCCTAGTGACAGCCTTTGACGAAGCTTGTATTAAGCGAAAACTGGTTTAGGCTATAAGGTCAAAATTTTACATTTTTACTAATAAAAAACTTAGTGTTCTGAGTCACTAGTATTATACTTATTATACATTATCTGGTTTTGAATACTGAATTTGTACAGAAAGAGAACGTACTGGCTCTTTTTATGCGGCCGCGTGTGTGTGAGTTTGTGCGCTTGCGTTTGTAGATGTAGTTTGTGTGGCATGCTACAACTTTCAACGTATAAATTCTCTTGGTGGTGCCTCGTGTCCGTGCATATATATTTCTGTGTCGGGGTTCACCAGCGGAAGCAGCCAGATGCAAACGTTACGACAGCAGTATTTTACATAAGCGGATAACGCTGCATAATTTATACAGTTGGCATTGTTTCGTTTGTACTACGAGTAGATAATTTTATTTTAGGTTATATGCATACTTTTTTCCATGTTTTAACTACGAAATACGACTACAGTCCCAAACCGATTTAACTTATTGTGTTCTACTAAATATTACACAAATACAGATATTTGTATTTGTTTAGAAATATACTTTACCGTTTAGATCAGCATTTTGTTACGACGCTCTACTGATCGTCGTATGGTACAATGAAAAACGAAAGTCACTAATGAACAATTAAGTCACTAATCACCAGCTTCAATTATCAAAATTGAACATTTAAACATAATTAATGCGGTCCAAGTCACTGTATGATAATGATATAATTTACCTTATGATTCCCGTCAAGTGACTTCTAACGTAATTTGAGCTGGGTTACGCGTTTCAGGCCATATGACCCATCTTCAGACCTTCACTCCAAAGGAGCTCGTTATATATTAAAATCCAGGATAAAATAAACACATAATAAATAAAAACGTAACATAAAATGAGTGAACATATTATAAGCGTACTAGTAACCGACACGGTGCACCGCGTGTAGCATGTCAAGACTGTGTCGATGGGCACTATTATTTAGTTTTGTATTTAAGCAATCGCAGCGCGGTATCATACAGTGGGTTGGACCTGAAGTTGAGTTTATCATTGAGTATGTCGTCACACACATCGGGGTTATTATGGCCTCTATATATCTCGAATTCTTCGAGTGCATCCATGTAACGGCCCTTACTACAATAATGTAGAGGTATAAGGTTAGCGTTGAAATTGGTATATGAATGGTTGCTTGAAATTAGATGACGTGTAAAATTAGATTTAATGTTTTCTAGGGAACATCACCCCTGTTAAAGTGGCTGTGTGGTGTGTGTTCACGGAATCGTTTGATGAAAGGTCTACCCGTTTGGCCGATATAAAAACGGTCACAATCGTCACATATAAGCTTATAAACACCGGTTTTGGATTCAATGTTGGTCTGAACGACTGGTCGAACCAAGTTCCGTAGACAGTTATTTGTTTTAAAGGTAACGGTGTAACCTATTTTATTTAAGGTGGATGATAGGATCTTAAGCATCAACTCGGTGTATGTTGTTGAGATGAATTTCTTATTAGGTGTATTATCTTGTGTCTGTCTGGAACGACGGGCTTTGTGTTTTTTAAAGATGTTATCAATCATTTGGCACTCATAACCATTGGCCATAGCTATGTGTTTAATTATGTTGAGTTCATTCTCGAAATCATCACTATTTAGGGGGATCATCAAAAGCCTGTGAATGAAACTGTTGTAGGCCGCTAATTTTTAAGAGAAAAGGCGGTGTGAGTCTGCATGTATGGTGACGTATGTGGTGGTAGGCTTTCTATAAATTTTAAAATTCAAGTTGTTAAGTCGCCTAGTAACGGTAAGATCGAGAAAGTTGAGTTCATTGTTGGTCTCGGTTTCCATAGTAAACTGAATATCAAAGTGGGTCATATGGCCTGAAGATGGGTCATATAGCCTGAAACGCGTAACCCAGCTCAAATTACGTTAGAAGTCACTTGACGGAAATCATAAGGTAAATTATATCAAAATTAAACAGTTTGTAATCAACAAGATAGTCTCTTACGACAAATCAAATAAAAATTGTTCACACACAATAACAATGGCAACTAATAGTGTCCCGAACAAAAAATAAAACACATAACACTTGGCCACAATACTTCGATCCGCACTGGAATAAATCGCTACTTAAACTAAAAACTTAGCACCGCTGAATATCTACACTTATACCCCACTGAGATTCCATAATAATCCACAATACTTGTCAGCACTAGACCGTAATTGCTTGCTGCCTTGAACACAGTGCGCGCGGACCGGTGAGTCTGGAACAATCTCGTTTTCGACTGTTAAGAATCACGTACGCACACGCGTTAGAGCTAGTTCCACTGGAACTGGAACTGGAACTTCTTTAAACAATTGTATTGCTAAGGCGATTTAAGGAAATTATTAAACCACAGGCTCGTGATTGCTTTTTACACAGACGAAAGTAGTTGCTTTTTACTTAACTGTATCAGAATAAAGTGCAAATTCTAAGATAACCGTAAACAAGTTTTTAAAAATATGAATCTTAAACAACCATTTAATGTTAGTATATAAAATGATATTTTGAAGAGAATATATGGACCAATCCAAGTCAATGGGATGTGTAGAATGCGTTACAATGAGGAACTATACAAGCTGTATAAAGACAATGATGTGGCGACCACCATCCGACTGCATAGATTGCAGTGAGCAGGGTACATCATTAGGATGGAAAGCAACCGAATACCTAGGAATGTACTGTTTAGTCAAATCGAGGGTAGAAGACCTGTCGGAAGATCCAAGACACGCTGGATTGACGCAGTGGCGAGAGATGCTAATAATGTACTTAAAATAAAATGATGGACATCGATCGTCTAGGACAGGAAAAAATGGAGGTGGATGATTATGTAAGCAAAGTTCAACTTCGATCAATGACGCTATAGAAGAAGAAGAAGAAGATAAAAATGATCACATGTCCCAGAATAGAACCAGAAAGAATCAATTGCGCGTGTTTGGATTTATTACGCTAAACCGGTTTGGAAGTTACAGAGACTGCTGTCATTCAGAAGACTGGTGCATGTGCATCAATTTGCCGCTGGAAGGTAAAGAGTGTAATGTGTACCATTAACAAACTTTTTTCTTGAATATTGTCAAAACAGTGTGGATACATCTTATTTGTGAATATATATATAATCACGTTTATTCATCATTAGCTAAACATGCAAGTTCTGACCAGAGAAGTTCATCTTTTTGAGACCCCATATATAAAAGTTACAAGTAAGCTTAGACATTTTATTCTTACATATTCGTAATCAGCATAAAAAACCGTAAAAATATATATCCGTTTCAAGATAGTTTGTTGAAAAAAGTTGAATAATAATTACCCTGTTAACTTTATCGTTACAAACGACTCACACGTGTAAAAAAATGCATTACTATTTTATCACGGATATCGGTTTAGCTTTTAGTGATGAAAAATATGCACAGTGTTGCCACAAAATGTATATAAAGTCACGAAGGTCACAACGTTGCCAAGTCTACTGAACGTAAGCAATTCCTGCAATATTAGCAGGTGGTGTGTCTCGGCTGTTTATACAATTACTGCTTCCAGTCGCCTACGTTTAATTCCTGTATACGATCTTAGTTATTTTTAATTTCAGTACCGTAGTAAAAATAATCTTTGAAAGACGTAATCAACTATTTTTCAACGCTGTTATTAAAAAGTGGGTTAATCATTCAATGACAGAAAACATATAAGGTATAAAATGTTGTGATCACTTTATTCACACGTTCTTTTCTTGACACGTAAATAACTATATACTAAATAAAGATATAATAAGTATATCTTCATTGTACATTAGTATAATATGTAGTTAAGAGTACAGTGTACAAATGCAAATGCTAAACCAATAGAAACGTCTAAAAAAACACGTTCTTCTTCTGTGTATCTTCTGTAATTGTTAATTATATTAATTGAGATTTTGGCTACTTATAGAGATTTAATTACTGAACACAATGCAGTTTTCAGAATTGCTGTATATTTATTGGTTTTGAAGTTATCGCAGGTTGAACTGCAAAAATGGATTGAATAAAACTTACTCATGCGGCCGCGTGTTTGACGACGAAGCTAGAGCGAGATAGTTGCTTATTATACCCTTTCTGTCTAGCGTACGGCGCAGCGCACAGTGTCCCTTTCAATACAGTATATTTAATGTATCTTTTAAATGTCAATAAATTTCAATGTAGATAATGTAGAATGTAGAAAATGTAGATAAAGAAAATGATTATGATATTGATTATAATTATAATAATTGGAAGCTTGTTTCAAATATATTATACTACATAGAAATGTTTATACACGCACTCATGCGCGCACGCGTGTGCACGTACGCGCACCCACCCACGCAGGCATATTATATATATATATATATATATAAAATTTGTGATGTTTTCAATTTGTTTCTTCTGCAAGTAGTATAATTTCGTATATTCTTTTTAACACCTGACGCACGTTTCACTGAAAAATATCAGTATCATCTGAGGTTTCTAAGTAAATTAATAACAATCGAAATAATTCTATTAATATAAAATTAACGAATAATAAAAAATTCCGACTTAATTTTACATCTTGTGCCATTTTGTCAATGTTATATGTGGACAGACTTGCTTACTTTTCTATTAAATGTAGAAATTGATTTTACCATTATTTTTTGCCGCAAACCATTTAATCTTGTTGTTTAATCCTTTTTCTATATGAATAGCTCATTACAATTATTGTTAATATTTCGTGTAAACAGCAGAGAGATGCTAAGTAGGACATTGCCTCAGGTAAGATTGCATGGTAAATCAAGACTCGCGCGTATTTCTTCCACCAGTCGGACGTCACGCGGCAAAAACAGCTGATCGCTAGGTTAGCGCGGGAAGCCGGAATGGCCCCCCCTGTGTTGTGGCTATTCAGCGCTAACACCACAAGATTTCTCATTCCCGTCAACATGAGTACCTACTCAAGGTCAAATAACATTCTTAATGTTGTAATGACAGACGTGTACGTTTACAAAACACTGTTTTGGCTGACACATATATACACATCTATGTCTGAACTCGCAACCTCTTATTTATCAGCTGGCCGGTTTTACGTTTCCACCAAACGTGTTCCAGAAAATCATATTAAAATAATATGAATATTTTATAGTAAAAACATAATAAAAATAATAATAATATACAATTTAAAAAGTTAATACACTACCTCTTGCTTATTCTAAGTTTTGTGCCGTATCACTTTTCCAAGGATTCATAAAATTGTTATCTCGAATGATACATGGATCTTGTAGAGCTCGTAATCCTAATGTTCCTTGCATGATTGATGGAATATGTACACATAATAACCGAGCAACATTTTACGTTAAACTATTGAAAATAACAATGGTTTTCCAAAGTACCGGAGACGAGATGACGGAATTGTTGAACTAAAAGGAATACCGTATATCATTTGATAATCGTGATTCGTTCAATACAATCGCTTCCTAATTCTACAGTACAATGCTCACATCAATATTGAAAACCGATAAATACATGTATAAATAGGCTTACCATACGTCCCGGTTTGACCGGGATTGTCCCGGTTTGACGACCTGATCCCGGGGTCCCGGCCAGTTTGTCAGTTGTCCCGGTTTGAAAATTGACGAGAGTAGTTTCCGTCCGGGCGAAGACGTTGTGCAAGCTAAGCTCCCGATTTTTGGTTAAATCAATAGAAAAGAGAGTTTGAAAGATTAAAAGTAATTTTTCATGAATGGAAAATTCAAAAGCTGCAGTAGTCACTTTGCACGAGTATACACATTCAAATGACTTAGGGAGCACAAAAATCCTAATGTGTGCTACACTTGCTTTCCTTCGAAAAGATGTAGAATGTGGCTAGTAGTATATCCATGGTCAAGTTCCAGAGGAAGAGAAACTCGATTAATTCTTTAATTGTTTCGTAGAACAATAGCTAGACAATGATTAGTGCCACAGGAGTTACGGAACTGCTACTTCCGACGTCATACAATGAATAATACCGTACAAGCACGCATCAGAAACTAAACAGCCACGTTGGAAGACCACATCCAAGAATAAAAAACATTATCAAATGTTTATAATCTGAGGCAGAGAAATGTATTCAGAACACGATGTAACGATGGAGTGATATTTTTAAGCTATGAAAAGGACGAAAAAGTATACTGAATTGGATAAACTAAAAGATATGAAAAAGATTCTGAAGTTGGGATGTTTCTCAAGATCACGTCGTCCGTTCTACAAGTTGACTAATAAAAATAAATAAAAAATAACCTTCCTTTTTAATTTAGAGAGAGAGAGAGAGAGAGAGAGAGAGAGAGAGAGAGAGAGAGAGAGAGAGAGAGAGAGAGAGAGAGTGAGGGAGCGGCTATGCAAGTGTGTGTGTGTGTGTGTGAGTTTTATAAAAATTGTAACTTGGTAAACGTAGTTGGTAACAAAAAATACATTTAACGAATTATAAAAACATAAACACAATACAGGGTGGATGTACATACATCGTTGTTTGTGTGTTCGCAAGTGGGAGGTACTCTCACGTATCAAAAATTAATTACGTGTCTTATCTACTTGAGTGTTCGCAAGTGAAACGAGTTGCAAGTGCCACTGTTCGTAAGTGGGAGCACACCATCGTCGGCCGGATACGAAAAGCAGATTAATTTACCTGGTTTCTTCGAGACAAAAGCATCAACATGAATCAAAAAATTTAACTTGCAACCATTATTTTAGTAAAACGTAGATGATTGTGGGTATCATAGCTTAGGCTTTTAGAGCATAGGCTTGTACATTTATCTAGGATTTACATTATGTAGCTGATGATAGAAGTTCAAATGCGAGTTCCTGGTCCCTAAAAACATGGGTATCTCAGCTGGGAGAGTGAACTCCAAGACAAAATACTGATCCTTCAAATGTGTGCGTGTCGGGTAGGTATAGGCCTACTCTCGGCTCCTTAAAAAAGCTACTGCTAAAATAACAGTGATTTGTTCTAATTTTGTTTGCTACATAATAAGGTGACGCCGTATAACATTAAAATTTGGGTTTGGCAAAGATTATCAGAATTGGCACATTCAACAATTAAAAGTTTTGTACGAATGAGCAGAAAATAATGGTATTTAAAAGGAACTATAAAGACATATCTTATGGTCATAAACAAACCGTAGAAGAAATTACTATTGTAATCAGTATAGTCATATTTGGACAGGTGTAGAAAAATATGGAGAAGCCTGTACAGGTGTGTCGGTGCTGATGGGAACACACATAAAAACGTTTGTATGAGATTAAACGTATGTATCCAAGATAAATACCGTTTTATCTACAACAGGTGGCTTCGAAATATGAATTTGGGGATTTCCCTTTTATTTAGGGGGAATTGTTATAAGGTAAATACAGTACAACCTGTCAAATCCGGACGTATCTCCAAACTAATTTTTGCAATTCTGTAATTGTTAATTATATTAATTGAGATTTTGGCTACTTATAGAGATTTAATTACTGAACACAATGCAGTTTTCAGAATTGCTGTATATTTATTGGTTTTGAAGTTATCGCAGGTTGAACTGCAAAAATGGATGGACTAAAATTTACTCATCCGCCGCGTGTTTCACTAACGAAAGTAGAGCGAGATAGTTGCTATTATACCCTCTCTGTCTAGCGTACGGCGCAGCGCACAGTCTCCCTTTATGTACATAAATATGTAGGAAAAATAAGGAAAATATGTAGCTAAATATGTAATATTTAAGAAATATGTAGTATTAAAATACTTTCACATCAACAATATAATTTACATTTTACGAGAACATAACAGTGCCCTCTTTGAAAGGTTTTGAAAATAATAGGTGCTTCATTTTAAACTTTTTAAAATCACTTTCAAAACATGCAAATATATTTTGAGCAAAGTCAATGTAATCCATAAAATACTAATCAAGTTCGGGGCTGACACTAATCACCAGTTAGATTACCACTTCTGTTACAGAAAATAAGTTAACCCTCAGAATACACAGTATCTGAAAGTTCAACTCTTTGTTGAAGAGTTTACAATAAGACAGCATGCATAAGAAATGAATTACTTTTCAATTGTTTATTGTACTTTAGAAAATTTATGAAAACATATTTTAGAAAACAGTATTAAAAAAGAAACCTTGATATTATAAAATTAACAACAACAAAGTATTTTACCTATGGATTTCTGTAGTATAGGACATGAGTATAAAGTAAAACATTGAGAATTATTAACTATTTAACAAAGTATTTTACTAGGAGAGTTGAAATTACTATAAAATTAAAGGTAGATTTTTGACTTGAAAATCTATATTGTATATATATATATATATATATATATATATATATATATAAATCTCTACTATAACTCTGCATAAGAATAAAGTGTCCATGTAAGTTTTTTTTTCCACTGTTTAGTTGCACAATTAATTATTAAATACTTTTCTATATTGTCTGTTGACATGGACTGTCTTCGGTCTGAGAGTATGTTTTTATATATAGAAAAGGATCTCTCGACATCACATGTCGTCACCGGCGCATGTTTATATAGAGGAATCGTACTTGGAAGAATATTCTCAATCGATTCTACAGTTTCGCCGTTACATATGCGATAAATGGTATGTAAAGTTGAGTAACCAGGGTTTCTATTCAGCACAGCATTTAATTTAGTAGAAACTTTGTCACCGACTTCACCCTGCACAGCATTTAACTTGTTAACTGCTTCTTCAACTATTCCTATGGCCTCTTGGAGAGTCAGACCTGCAGTCTCCAGTTTCTTGATACAACTGAAATGCGTTTTGATGTACGAAACTGAACATATCACCTTAGAGTTGTTGAATGCAGACAAGGATTCGCTCGCTGACACTGCAGAATCGGGAGATAATGTTTCCACCACATACTTCACAGCTTCAAAGTTGTCACTGTAGAAATTTACGGCTTCGATCCAGGTTCCCCATCTTGTAATTACGGGTTCTGGAGGCAGAGGTGTGTCAGGTAGCCTTTGTTTGTAGCACTGGATACGGTAAGGAGCTTTCAAGAACACCTTTTTTGTTGCTGATATTAATGTATTTACTTCGGGGAAAAGGTCTCTGACAGTTTCAGCTACTTGATGCAATCCATGAGCCAGGCATGTAACATGTAGTAGGTTGGGGTAAAATACATTTAGAGAATTACCTGCTTTTAACATGTATGCTGCTGCATCTGTATACAACAGCAGTACCTTCTCTTATTTAACACCATTTGGCCATAACAAACTTGGCAAAATACAGCTTTATCGTCAGTTGTAAAAGCACTGTCAATCTGTACCCATGATTTTAACTTAGATGACAAAGATGATGCGGTCGGTGCCATGATAAAACAAGGATATTTGTATTTAAAACTCTTAAGAACTTGCGTTGAACAATACCGCACAATATATTATTTAAGACGTCTTTTGTCCAACAACGAGAATCCGCCAAGGCAAGAAACAAGCAAGCGCAGAAGTGTAGGCGAAAGACAAAACACTGACTTGACAATAACTTCAACACACCACACTGCACGCCAGATTGTTATTTACGTGTAGGCTTACACTCCGAGAGCGTCGATAATACTGGCGTCAAAAATCACATTGTGCCCTACAATAGCATAGAGTTATATAGATATTTGTTTGTTTAGGTAGATGGAATCCGTTGCGAGAATTGCAAGATCTGCGAAGAGTATTTATTTACCGCGGACAGCACGTTCTTTCCCCACCGACCCCGCTGAACGTGCGAACAAAACGTAAATGAGTGGGGCCGCGGATACCATTCTCATCTAACATCCCGTGCAAAATGCCTTACCTGTCGCTTGAGCTCGTAAAAAATTTTACTTCTTGAAAGTAGAATCTATGTGTGCAATTGCAACAGATGCAATATTTTGCCTTTTCTTGTAATAAATTTAATTGGACCTGATTCTGATTAATTGCACATTTGCGCATCTGAGTAATGTTGTTATAGGCCTAACTATTTTTTGCCATTTCAATTTTCAAATTGAAGTAAAGTATAGTAAAATATGTAGAAATATGTAAGATGGAGTGAAATATGTAATATGAACAAAATATGTAAAAATATGTAAAATTAAACTCGCGGATAAGACACCTATTGGTATGATTCGCCGATATCTGGCTTTTCCGTGTAAATGTGCACTCAGCATTCAAATATGTAATTACATAAAAATCCGGGCCTTAATCATCACCTACACCTGCATAAATATGAATGTAGGGGCTACTCATTACAGTATTCACTTCCCCTTCCTTTGTATTTTGATTTGACAGCATTACAGGATGTTTACACTACCTTGTAAGCACGTATGTTTCCCCTTCTGTTTTGTCCAATATACAGTAGATTTGATAGAAATTTTAAATGAAGAAGGAAACTGCTACTTGGTAAATTAATATGTATTGTGCTTTTAAAAGGAAAAGAGAGATAGCTACCGTTTTTCTAATTCTATCAGTAGGATAGAAAACAGATATAATATAAAACGTATGAGACCCCATTAATATTAAGTATTTATCTCTAAATCACCAGTCGATTGTCTCAAAATAATGCGAAAAATTGCGAAAGAAACTACCGTGTAGTTATTTTTATCTCGCAAGGGTGTGTACGATGAACTATAGAAAAGAAACTTGTAGATAAATGTTTTTAAACAATGCCGTTTGGTTGCTAATCCCCGACCTTATAACTTTTTTATATACTTGCTTTTGTATAGAAAAGTCTTATGAAGTGAAAAGAAATTAGTAAAAGAGAATGGAAAATTCCAGGGTGAGGAAGAATATTTAACGTTACGAATTATAAAACGAAGGAGATATTACAGCTGCAATAAAGAGCAGGCAACGAATTATATCAAGGGCTCAAGAGAGAAGTAACGCAACGGAAGGCTGATTGGAATTCCTCAACTTAAATGTGAAGGAGGTATTGTATAATATTAATACTACCTGTAACTACCGCAGACCTTCCTTTGTCATAAACCGTCTCCTCACCATTCCCGATGGACCTCCTCCCAGAAACCCCCGCCAACGGAGAAATAGAAATAATTAAGTCTCTTCGTCATACTTACTACACCTGGCTTCCTTATTGATAACTTAACATCTTAAATTTTCCTATCTACCTATCCGGTCTTTATCCCTCTCCTTTGTGCCTCCCCGCCTTACCTTGACGCCTCTCTGACACCTCCCTCCAGCTTTGGCGTCCTGCGTTACTCGACTTCGTCTTGGCTGTCGTTTGACTTATACTTTTATTATGGCTCTACCATCACCCATTTGGCTCTGCACACTACGTAAACACACAAATACACATCCATACACTACACTCTATCCTGAATGCCTCCACCTACTTCGCCACCGGTCCGCGCTGCGCTGGCGTGCGACTCCTCTAAATCTCCAATCGGCGGAAGGGTGCTTGCCCCAGATCAGCCTGAGTCTTATCCTCTGAGACAAGTCTCAGACAACGCAAAAAAAGGTATAATATTATAGCCTACTGTCTACTATGACTGTGAGACGCGAATATGACAGCAGATACGCAAGAATGTAGGAGGCTACAGAAGAATAAAGGAACGGTCCAACTTCGGATATTATGGCTTAAGTAATCATATTAGAAAGGATTATTACAATTTATTTTATACACCACACAATATATGTGATAATTTTAATTTTTTATTTATCTATAAATTTTGAAACGAATTAAGACCTGTATTAACATCAACCGTTGTGTATATAATTCTTTTCACTCAGACTTTTCACAAAGTTTAGTGATATATTAAAACCATGTGTAAGATAATCAATTTTTGTGAAACCTATAATATACCCATTAAATAGTGTAGACTAGACAAGTATGATAGTAGCTTAATACAGTCTTTTTTCCGGGATGAAAGGGAAATTATAATATTGTGCGCTTAAGAATGAAACTTTTTTTGTTACTAGACCAACGTTTATGAAAATCTATTTGGCTTCATTTCTCAGATTGTAATAAAATTGGAATCAATTATAGCCTATATCAAATTAAAAATTTTTGCCAAAATTATTTGTTACTAACCAAGTTTACTTTATTTTCTTAACCGATGGATTTTTGCATATCAAATTCCGTTTATTAGACATCGATTTTTCAATATAAAATTGGTCTCTAGATTACTGATTTGCGTTAATGCGTCCAAGAAAAATAGTAGTTTGATAAACCTTATTACTAAGTTTTAATGTTTGTTTACATACGGCGTTTTCAAGAAACTGTAACAGTGTTAGAATAAATAGGCCTACTAAAAAATTTGATTACATACCTGCACCTAGTTTCGTATACAGAAGCAGTGTAAAAAGTATTTTGTAAAGCTTTCTTACAAAATTATAACATAACTGAAGCCCAAATGATGTTTAAGATTTTGCACGTTAAGTCATATGAAGTTTACTTAAGAACCTGTTACGTTCAGACTTCCTGAGATACAGTTATTGAGAAGAACAAGAGTAACAGAAAGAAAGAGAGAGAGAGTGAGAGAGAGGTCAAAGTACATGATGTTTACTACAGTTGGCTACTTATAAGGAACTTGAAAATAATTAAACTTATTGTAATGTAGAAAGTTAACGAAACATGAACCAAAAGCGAGGATTATGTGCAGCAGACTCAAGAGTTTTATTAACAGGATCCAAACAGCCTTTGGTGAAACGATTATTACGTTAAATAATTTATTCGCAATTAAGAAGTGGTACATTTTGAAGAAAGGAAAAAACCGAGGATGAGGAACTTATAAGTTGCTATTAAAATATGTAACTTACCTTTTGGATACCTAATTATTTTACAAGCAAGTTACGGAAACTATAAAAAAAAATTAATTCTTAATATATAAGCCTTCACGTATTATTTCAAAAAAATTAGATTACTGCTCACTGTGATATACGAAAAGCAAAAATAT
Organism: Magicicada septendecula; assembly: GCA_034769895.1. Classification (NCBI taxonomy): domain Eukaryota; kingdom Metazoa; phylum Arthropoda; class Insecta; order Hemiptera; family Cicadidae; genus Magicicada; species Magicicada septendecula. Next base: position 1,427,908,480 of record CM068367.1, on the reverse strand, counting down.
AATTAATGTAACATTACAACTCTTCAACTCTGTAAGATATAAACTCTTCTGCTTCTGCAGGTTGTTATTTATATTATTGGTACTTGTAGAAATTTTTATTAATCAGAATGGTGAATAAATTTCCAACGGATGGGAGTCAACTTGAAACATGTTGCTTCGGTACTACTGTATACCAACAACTGCATAACTATATTCTTACAAATGATATTCGGTATGAATGAGAATAATTAAAAATTCGTAATTCTCTCTCCCCCGTCTCTCTTCTCCCCCTGACTCTTTCTCTGTCAATTTTCCCCATCTACCTCACTAATAGGGGCAAACCTCACTACTACCTTTAATTAAACATGACTACCTCACTATTAATTTCCTTTTATTTTCATTAAGTTAGCACGGCAGGTCCTTCTGCGACTGCACCCAAAGCGCGCCTCTTTAAGTGTTTGTTGAAATGTTACACTGCTACAAACAGATTACTCAAGTTTGAATGTGTAGTCTGTACAAACACAATGAATGATTACACAAACAGATACAAACAAACAGTGAAGGATTGTGTGTAACACTGAAATTGTTGACAAAAAGAAGAAACTGTACGAGTTGGCGCGCGCGAGAGAGAGAGAGTGAGTGAGTGAGTGAGTGAGAGGACTGAGAGAACATGGGCAGAGGTAAAAAAAATCTGTCGCATTAAATTCACGCCAACAACATTCTTAATGTCGTAATGACACAACAGGATGTAATTTCGAAACTGTTAATTTCCTTCAAGTGTGTACTAAAGTAAAGAATGTTACAATTTATAAGTTGGTAATTACACCAGGTAATGCTAACAACCAGTAGCCTACTGATTCGAATGTGTGTGTGAAGAGGGCTTTTGAGTCTGATAATAACGCTATTACCTACTTGACACAGAAATTCCCGTGTCACCTGCATTTTGTATTATGCAAACGTTCGGAGGATGTAAATTTTTCAACAACATTGTTGGAGTGCCAACCTTTAGAATGAACCGTTGTGGCGGAATGCAAGATTGATTTAAAGAATTCAAAAATTCTTGGAGATAGTACACTATATTTTCAATATTAAATACGGTGTTAATAGATTCTTCGGACTTTTTATTATCCCCAGAAAATATTTCCAAACTTGTATCATTATTTTCCTTCACAGATTCGATTCTTTGGGAATAACCACTTGTAATTTTTATCAAGTAAACACTTGACGTTTTGCACAGAATTTAGCAATTAATACAGTGTTGTACTATTTACTATGTCCCAGTTTTTCGTCAATTTCTGTGAAGCTATCGTCATTAGGAACACTACCGTCACCGAGGTGCAGTAAGTTTGTAGAAAAATCACCATCTCCTCCTCCTCCTAAATGGGCTCTCATATTGCTTTGCAAATTTAGTCTGAATAGCATTCCACATCGCCGAGGACTTTAAACACACTGAGACAATATCAGCGCGGGTTCCTCTTGCAGTTACCGGTAATCTCTAGCGAGAATCCTCTGAAATAACAAATGTTACGCTACCCACTAATTTGTTACAATTTCTTAAGTCTTGGAGAGTTTGATTGACCGTTTCTATACAGTCCACAAATCGCCTTCGTTTTACCGTTCATGATTAGTTTCCGTTTTGATCGCTCTTGCTTTTGTCATGCCTCCTCTTCAATACGAATTGCTTTTTTAATAGGAGTCAGTGAGAATACTTGACTTTTTCTTCTTGGCGCATTTCTATTTTATTTTTGCAGTCGCTTTCGGATAAGGGCGAATTTATTCTGGTGTCAATTGTGATAAGGTATTAGCAGATGTCTCGTTTATTTCCGACGTGGGAGGTCCGGCTACTGTGGTCTCTTGACAATCTTTTGTTGGTGTTAATCTTCCTTCATAATTACTTTTGTCTCCTATCTCTCTGTCAATTACAGGTGAACACAGAAACTCTTCGATACTGAATATATTTTCATTTAATGGCCAAATTCCAGTTGAACTAAAACCTGCTGTCAGTTAGATGGTGTAGCTGCCTTTGAAAGAGCATCTTTTGCTAGCCCAGGTATGTCATGGTTTTACCTGGGTTTATTGTCATCCAGCTCTCAGCGGCTGCACCGAAACAGGCCATATAAACACTTGTCTAATGGCTGAAGTCAGATTGTAACGGGTATGAGGTATAAACTGTTTCATAAATAGTAAAAAAAGAGAGGCTGTAATTTATCTTGATGGATGTGCTACTCCAATACAACCTGCTGGTCCATAAATAATCAAAGTGATATCTACATAACACTCTGTGGATATAACGATAAGTGGTGGTTTCCAGCTGCCATCTATGAAAATACCACTGGTTTCACCCTTTTCCAAAGGGGTAACCCTGCTGACTTGTTTATTTCCCTTCAAACTGACAACTTTGTTAGGACAGTGCACTGTCGTTATGCTGCCTGGTTTCCTTCACATTCCAAATATTGTGACAGTAAAAATGAAGGCGACTTATCACAGAATTCCAATATTGAAGAAAGTTTTATGTTATGTTTATTAAAACTAAATGCTATTGCAAAACTTGTTGCTTCAGCCTCTCTAAAAGACAACCTTGAATGTCGCTGCATGAAGCCAGTAAAACAATCTTTTACCGGCCCAGTTCACCAGAAAATCGACATTATTTGCAAACAAGTATTCGGAGGCTAACATACGAATATTCTTAGGGTACAAACCATAATAACTAACAGAATAGTGCAGATCATAACACAGAAATCTGATTTTTCTTTTTGTTCTTTCCTAAATACAAGTTGTGGAAAACGCCGAGTCTTTGTAGGGTTTGTGAGCTACATCGCCCCAGAAAGTTTTTCACTTGTACGTTTGAACCAAATATGAAAAAAAGAAAACAGAACAAAATGTTTTACTTACATTGTACCAACATACCACTTTCCTTCTGGTGAAATTGAAGGTACACCTTTAATTTTAAAATTAGGAATTGATATTAGAAATAACCACTAATTACCAATAGTAAAGACTGTAAAAGATAAACAAAATGTAATCTAATAATAACCAATAGATATACCAGTACTACATAAAGTCAAATAAATCAAATGTAATACAGAAACACAAAACCGACAATAATCCATTGTTGTATATTATAACTATATGCTTGCCATAGAATGGATGCATGACGAACAAAATTATCTTGTAAACTTATCATAAAAGAGTAGGAACTAAACCAACAACATTGAATGAGGCAGAATACTATTCGAATAAGTAAATTCAAGGATTATAGCCACCCAAATACTAATAATAACCATAATAACAAATAAACCATGTTGACAGCTAGATGCAAGTAATCTTGGTTACTTTAAACCAAAGCAATTTTCAGTATAAATGCAGAATGAACTACTGCACAATAATAACAGTGCTATCAAAACAATGATAAGAGATATTCAAGCAATAACGAGAATAATTTGATAGGATTACAACCCATATAAAAAGGTAACTTCCTAAAGTATAGTAAACTCACTTAACAAACTATAGTTAAGGTAATAAAACCACAAGATGAAGAAAAAGGACACTATCAGAAGTGACAATGACCAATGCAGGATGCATAGGCCATAATAAAATGTTATTAACTATTAATGTTATAATAATATTAAGTATCATGTACATGTTGTGTTTATGTTAGTGTCTATACAGGAAAGTACAGAGCAACTCACCGCAGCTAATAATAGAAGAGTCAACGCAACTTCTTCAGAATCGAACTCATGAAATGTAACAAAAAACATTCTAAACTATTTAAACAAAATTAATAAACGATGTCAAAGAGTAAGTAAACCGATTTATTCATATCGGATTCAATAATAGAATGAATTGGGTAGAATAAATCAATAAACCAAAAATTAATAATAAAAACCAAAACGTTAAGAATAATAATAAAACAGACAATCTCGTCGTGCTAAAATGTTCATACACACTTTTTAAGAGAAAATTACTTAAAACTTCGAATCTAACAAGAAAAATATTGTGTCGAGTATTCATAATGCAAACCCTTAGATATCAAATATGAAATGAAAATATAAGTACCAAGTAAAATGTATATTCTATAGCCGGCAGAATAAGGGAAGGACAAATAAAATAGAGGCAGGATATCAAGAGAATGGAAAACATGGGACTACCTAAACAAGTAATAAGATACAGACCTCAGGGAAGACGAGATATAGGTAGGGCAAGGAAAAGAGATGCCTTCAGTGAAGGCAAAACAGGCTGTAATCCTATACCTTGACATGGAGAAGATTCCTAATACTTAATAGCACACTTAAGAACAAAATATTGGTATGGAGAATCATACACGACTTCCATGTTCTAAGATTTATATTTAAAATCATTTTCGAAATGAAATATTTCCATTGAAACTACTTCTTTCTACTTACTGCTTCAGCCACTTACTGTGGGCACTAACGTATACCACCTCACGTAATCGCACTTGATTTTCACTGATGATGGAAGTCGATGGCACTGGCGAAACGTCTGGTTTTGCAGAAAACATTGGTCTACGGCCAAACAGGCCGGGAAGGAATTTTAAAAACAAACTGCTTCTTTGTTGTCAATAACGTAGTACATATATACAAAAAATTATCAGGCAAACTATTACGTTACAACAAAAAAATGTTTCAGGTAAACTACCCTTTCCCCGTAACCGATCTTCACCAAAATCAATAGGCCTTGAGTCCTCTATAACTCGGGCACATATGTAAAAAAATATCTGATTCTGTTTGAATTTACGGCAGTTATCGTTCGTCATGAAAAAATTTCTCTTGCTACAACATAAAATATTGCAGGTAAACTACCCCTTTATCTTAACCGATCTTCACAAAAAACAATAGGTCTTGAATACTCTACAATTCAGGGCTGTATGCAAAAAATTATTTGATTCTGTTTGAATTTGCGGCTCTTATCGTTTGCCATAAAAAATCTAGACAGACACACAGACACTTTTCGATAAATTACTTTTTTTCATGTTTTGAGGGTAGTATAATCAGAATCTGCAAAAATCTCTAACACGATTTTTTTTGCCATCACCATACTTCCATTTCCTTATGGAACATGAAAGTAAAATCAAAGTAAAATTCTGATGGCAACAAAAATCAAATATTCTATCAAAAATTGGGGATATACATTTTTGGTAGGTATTTGGTAGGCCTACTTGCATTGCACAAGGAATGTGTTATTTTCAATAGGTTATTTAAAAAAAAGACTTACAAGTACATTGATTTTTATTACAAAATTTATACAAAACAGTTTCAATTCTAAGGTATCAATAATTAATAATTATTAAGGATAATGAACAAATTATTTCTTCATAGAAGATACATAAAAACATTGCAAAAATAATACATATCAGACAAATATTATTACAACAAAAATACCACACAGACATTTGGGCTTTGTTACTTTATCAGTAACTATAAGATTACATTCATAAAGTACATAGAATATTTATTTACAAGAACATAATTACAAAAAGTGAAAACACCTTTGATGAAATAAACATTTTATTTATTACATCAAACATAACTAAACTCAGATGACAATATAAATGAACTAAATATAGGTTTTTCTGCGAGGGAGTGTAGGATTGATTAGGGGTTCAATTAGTTGAAATTATTAAAAAAAAAAAAAGCATAAACTATAAATAGAAAAACTAGACTGGTATGTTTACAACAAAATGAAAACTTCAAGTTACATTTAAGAGATATTCCGTGTCAAATCAACAAGTGCTACAACCTGACCCTCTTAGATTTATTTGAAATTAAGTATGCATGTAGTATTCATAAATAGTAACACAAATCAATTTTTTCACATTTTTCTGACGAAAGGTTACTGAGTAATGGGTGCTCAAAAATGAAAAAAATAAATAAAATTTTTGACTTGCGCAACAATATTGATTTGTTCACAACTTGTGTTCTAATTAAGCTAGAACAATGACATCGAGTTCATTTGAAAGCTCTTTTAAAGGGCTTTCATATGATATAAAACATAATTAGTTGAAAATATATATATTTTTTATAAACACATCATTATTGCATTTACTGAATTTTGAAAAACTGTATTTTTAAAATTCTCAAAAAAATATATGTGAAAGATATTGTTTTCCTCTACATATTCTGAAAGTTTCAACTTGGGATGAGCATGGGATCACTATCAAAAGTAATTTTATGTTTATCACGATTCTGTAAAACGTCATTCAGATCGGTGAATTATTATTATTTTTATTTTCCTACCCGTGACAATTTTTCAGAATCATAGTTGGATTTATTACTTGGCCTACAAAATTGTACTTTTCTTTCATACAAATAACTGTGTTTTAAAGCTTAGCACTAGCTAAATTAATAGCTCAAAATTAATAAATTGACCTACATATCTAAAATATATATCTTAATACAGTGATCCAGGTTTTCCGTGTACAAGCAAAAAAATCTCATTTTAAAGACTATATACAAAATGGTTGGTTGGTGTGACTATCTCCCATCTGTTTAGTATTTTGTCATCGGATAATATTCAGTCAGCTGTTGTCAACTGTTGTTGAAAGTGACCTGTACATTTTCTTTTGGTGTGACATAGCCTATAAAGTGAAAAAAATGTGATTAATTCTGAAATGTTGTGTTTTGAAATTAGCTTAAAGGTACTTTTGTACAATTCTCACAACAGTGTATAAGTTTATATGCCTACAACCAGTTAATATTGTAACGAGACATATGAGCCCAAATATTTCAGTAACCCAAAATATTAACACATGTCAATAATTGAGTGAAAGAGACAAACCAAGTGTTTCTTCTAAAAGGCCAAGCATGAAACTACATGAGCTACTCATCACCAAGGATAAACTCACAACAATAAGAGTTAATAAAACTAATGGTAACTAACAAGTGAAATAACATTATAAGAAAAAGAAGATGCACCGAACAATGGTTGTACCACAGGAACCAACAACCCAATAGTTTTCGGTCAGTAAGGAACCAATGAAGACAAGGAAGAAACATACTACGAGAAAGACACCTAACAACCATGGTATAAAATATAGATTCCAAGAGCCAGTCAACTATAGAACATCTTACCCGTATATGCAATGACTGAACAACTTACAGATTGAAGAGATGGACAAGAACTGACTAACTGAGATGACCAATATTGTAACGCAACAGAAATGCTAGCACTCAAGTTACATAAAAACAAGGTTCACAGAATAATAAACAAGTCAATATTTAACCCCATGATAGAACAAAGAGCTAATAATTATATTTATAATCATAGATACAGGTAAATAAGGATGCAAGGTAATATTAACAAGAATAACCGAACCTGTAAGTTAGACAATAGTTGATGATATATGTTTAATGAAAAACAAACAAAAAATGAAACAATAATTTACTAATAGCAAATAAGAATTTTGAGTTAAGAGGTATTATTTTGTGACAACAAATGTTATGATAAAGTTTATGTTATGTTATACCAAATATGTGTTGAGTTAATGAAAGATAATGAAACAAGATGTATTATTCAATGACTGTTGTAGAATGAAGTGTGAAGCAGCTAATTAACGTTAATAGATTTGAATTTTCTTATATGTGATCCATAGGTCAAGATAAAATTGTTATTAGATATGGAAAAAATAATTGTTTATGTAAATGTTAATAGTTAAGATTTAATTATATGTATGAATTTATGTAAAAGGGGCTATAGATGTGTACCAGTTATAAACACAGGTAGATCTGTTTACAATAAAAGGCCTAACAGCCAAAACCACTATATAACCACTCATAACATAAAGGTTAGGTACATCAATTAATAATAATTAATGAATACGATTTGAAGAGCTAGAAAAAACATTAAATTAATAATGATATATAATAAAATTTATACAAATTATGATAATACCATAATGCCATGATATCGATTAATAACATTTAATATCGAAAGTGGATTAAATATAAAAAAAGGAAAAAAACCGGCTTATATCAAAAAACCAGCAGAATATGTGTAGAAAATAATAAACCAACTATCGGTAAAGTTACATTCCAACAGGATAGCAAATTGATAAGGAATAGACAAAAAATATATGAAATAAACACTATATTCAAAACATGTGGAAGGAAGAAGTCGTGTGTTGCTAGGGACGACAGAAGAAGAGGAAGTTGTTAATTTGACAATAATTGCTTTGATGATCTGAATGTGATGAGATTAAAAAACCCAAGAATTATCTATTTAATCGGAATATTTTAAATCATCAGACACGATTATAAAACACAAAATCCTAATGACAATGTTTATGACTATCACCAGTACAGTTTAATCCAAATAACACTACAGTATGAAATCACAATAGAGAATAAATAACTGGATTATACAAGGAAGAACTTGAACTGTCCCATATCCGAAGGGAATTGATGATATATTAAACCAAATAGAAAGAATTAACAGTATCACAATTAATAATATTCACTACACCAGAAGTTATAACCTTTCAAAAACACGGAACAACACTAATTGCTTCAACCAAGAGAAGAACGTATTTGGATCCTGGCGTTGCAGAAGAAGCATCAATCGGGCTGTAAACCAATCCAAGCTGTAATTCCGAAGTGGACAGGAGAAGAATTCCATTCTATTAAATCGAAGAAAGAAAATCGTACGGCATAATTGTCCAGAACAGTAAATTTATCAATCAACCGCCTACACGATTGGCTTCGTTCTAGTCTGGTAAATTATTATTATATTAATCATACTAACTACACAACACTTTAAATTTGTAAATCTTGCATTCTTATCTATGTATTTTTAATCTTCCCCACAGTTACAAGAACCTTCACACCCTGAATTAAATTAATTACAAATTAAAACACACTATATAACTAAATTTAAATAAAGTATCAGAATAATCAACAATCGATTCATACAATCTATAGCTCAAGCATATGTTAATTAGAACATATATTATTCAATGTTAAAGAAGTAAACAAATAAAGAACCTTTATATATTGGCAAAATCTTGTTATTTGGAGTATGGTTTAATGAGCTAGGAATAAAAAAGTAACTGAATACGTATAGAATAATTGGTTAACATAAACATTGAAATAACCTATAAGTTTCGTTGAGCCGATACTACAGCGCTTATAGCGGAATTATCTGACACCAAAGAGAGAGAGTAAAAATACAAAATTAGACAGAATTCTCTTCAAGGTATAATAGGGTTGAACGGAATTATAAAATAACTCATTAATTATTTAAGTTACAGGTACACAAACACTGATAGTTTTTAGAGAGCTAAGTTAATAATTAATTACTTACATCAATACATCCCACAACTCCAAATATCTCCGAGATTTACATAATTAAAATAATTCAAAACACATTGGCATAGGTGTATGTACAAATTGACAAACACAACAGTGGGGTTTTAAGGAGAGGAAACCCATTCCTGTACAATATACAACAGATAATATTATAAATGTATAGCACAAGATATGTTATAAAAGAATGAAAGTAACTAGACTGTTAACTGAATAGAAGCTGTGAATAAAAGCATAGTAACATGTTATGCATAGCACCCATGTAACATAAAGAAGTATTAAAATTGTCTCATAATAATAACAAATATTACTCAAATAGTCAAACAATCATGTAAGATAAGAAAAGGCAATAACTAAAGAGTTATTAGTTATCATTAATAAAACCAAACTTGAGAAAATAAGGTTAAAAGAATGTAAATTTGTATCAACCTAACATACACATTGTTGGTACAAATTTCACCTAAATTCACATCTATCAGTAGGAAAAGCCTACCTAAACCAAAATGTTTTGTGCCTTAAACCAAGAAGAACTGATAAGCTTTCTACAGGTACCAATATAAGATACCCAAAATGGATTTTAAATAAGAATTTAAGTAAATAAAGTGAACCAAAACCGACCAAAAGGGGATTCACTAAGTAAAACGTGAACAAAACCACTTTATAATACCAAATAGAAGTAAAAGGTTAATGTCTATACCACAAGTAAGGTGTAATGCCACTATTGTAATAGTATAAGAATATTATAAGAAAGGACATAATGTATTATAATCGTAATTAAGAACACCTGTCATGTGACACTAGGTGTAAATAATGTTAGTCAATGATATACACTAAGGGACAGACCAGTATACAAAAAACACTAAACCAATTATAAAGAGACTACTATGATTAAACTATTGTAACTAAATAATAGTAGAAAGAGATAAAAGAATACCAAATAAGAATGGAAATAAGTGTACACCTCATAGTGCAAAATAGAGGTCAGAGAGAGATAACTATATAAGAATACAGCAGTTCTATAAGGAGAAATTTACCTCCAAACTTATAAATTTTGCACAATCATCTGGCGATATAAGAGCTTCTACAACAATGGACTCTGTAACAAAGAAAGAATTTTAGCTAACAGAGAAAAATAATTATCATTGCCAGTATCAACAAAAGTGCAAATTACTAAATGAAATAATTGCAATTTTATGGGAAATAATGTTATTAAACTAATTATGTACTTTATTAAGAACTTTTGTTTTCCAGCAGCTTCCAAAACTCTTTATATAAAAAATAATATAAACAAACTTATTTAGAGCTTCTAACAATACTTATCTTAAAATTATCATATGATTATACTTTCCAAAGGAAGCCCCTGATTTGAAAGCATTGACACATAATACTACTAATTAAAAATGATTCCAACTACTATGTTACTAAATTTTCTCATTTAAAATGTAAATGGGACTGTTAATAACTTTATATTGTTGTTATTAACAAGACAAAAGAATCATTAATGGCTATTTTATCACAAACTTCAAAATCTCCTATAAAGCTTGCTCAATGAAATAGGACATTCCTGATGCAGAAAATTAACTTTGCCATAACACAAATTAAATAGGCTAACACCCAAACAAAAAAATGCTTTGAAAACAAAACATTAATGCAATATGGTATGAATTAATTGTGCTACATTCAAAGCTGATTTTCTTAATTGATTTAAAGTACCTATACAAGTCTAGTTTGTCAAGTAAAGATAATTTAGGTAAACCTAACACTACATATGAAACAAACATTAAATCAAATATGCTAATGTTACAAAATTCACAAACAGAAAAAAAAATTTTTAATTATCTATAGGCTAAATTGCTTTGATTATATTACCTTCTCCACTTCATATGTTTTCCACATCAATATCATCTGATGTCGATACTACTGATGGTGCAATAATAGTCATTTTTTCCCAGTCAATTCTGGAAAGTTCAGGAGGAACCTGAAAGATCATTACAAAACTCATACATAATTTTTCACTAAGTTAATAATTATAATAATATTAAGCTAATAATTAAGAGAATAATTTATTTTCTTAACCTAGCACAATATTTGTAGGTTAGCACTATGAATTTACAAAAAGTTAATGGATTTTGTGTAAATTTCTAAAAAAAATTAAATATACAGCATAATCTAGTAGTTATTTTATAGTAATCTATTTTAATTTAAATGAACTCAAGTCACTATTGCTTGGTTACATCCCTGCACTGAAGATTCCTGAAAAAGATTTCTAATATAATCACACAAACTCGAAAAACAAAAACTGTTCAAATGATTAACATTGAATAATATAATCCTGATTATAAAGTTAACTAGAGTTTAAAGGGTGATTTTATACACCGAATATAAGGTAACATGAATAAATTAACACTGAACTTACCACGTTCCCAGTCAAATATGAAAGTAAAGTATGAAAATATATGTAGACATGCACTATTGGTGTAAGTTCTGGAGCTAAAGATAATTCAACTGTGACACAGAACTTAGTCTATTATACTTAACACCCAGGCCTATAAACTTTTGATCTTTTTCTAAAAGTAATTAATTTTATTTCAGAGTTAGGTTAGGCTTACAGGCTAATCCGCAGTAAGTTTAGCTAAATCAGTTATATTATCATAGGCCAGACTTAATCTAAATAAAATTATTCTGTGTAAAGGTATCAGTAACTTGATATTTATACAGAATAAGCATTTAATACAGAATACATATTTCATTTAACTGGAGTCAGTTCCCTCACAGGGTCTTTTTCAAAAATGGGTTAATTAATTTTATATTTTTAGTTGATTAGAGTTAAGGGGTGCTTTTATACACTGAATATAAATAACAATTAAAACTATATGTACCTTTTTTTGCTGTACGTCTCCTAGGCCTACTTTCACAGTCATCTGAAAAGTAAAATATGACATTTTTTAACAATACGAAGAATAAAATATGACAATTGATGTAGACATGCAAGTATCTGGAGCTAGAGACAATTTACTGTGATAAAGAACTTAGCCTATTATACTTAACACCCAAGCCTACATAACACAAACAAATTTTGATTTTTTCCTAAAAGTAATTCATTTTATTTCAGAGTTAGGTTAGGCTTACAGGCTATTCCGCTGTAAGTTAATCGGCTAATGCCCTGCTAGTTTGCTAGTTTTGTTAACATAATTAATCACTAACTAACTAAGTGTGTTTGATATTTATGTAGCATAAGGTGACGCGTATATGACAGGTTTTATTAATGCAGTAAAGGAACAAATCTAATTTAAATAGTCTTTGTATTATTTTGGAATTCAATTTTTTAAAGCAAATGATAATACCTTATGCACCTTTGTAAAGGTTTTTACTTATTGGGGATAAGTGAACTGAATTAAAACATCAAACAAATGATTTTTGTTTCACAATCAAAACAATACGCCTACTGTATTAAATTTATTATGGCAATTCTATTTACCCTAAAACACTACAATACAAAACTCCAGAATTTTTGTTTTTGTATAAATTGGCCCGCTAATAATGAAAAAATAAAATTGTATTAATTAAATTAGAATGCTAACTTGCTCAATTATTAAATTTTGGGCAGAACACAGTGCTATTAGGCATAGTTGGTTCTATAACAGATACGTGTTCGACAAAGTAATCTAGACATGAAACATAACCTAACGTATTTCTTTTATAAATTTTATGAAAAATGCTGAATTTGAAAGTATATTTAGAGTAATATAGCTGGACTGAAGAATTAAATAAAATTTGTAACTAGTTAAATACGAGCAGAGTTCAAATTAAATATATTATAGTAAGGCGTACCATCTTGTGTTAGGTAGGACCACATTTTACGAATAAAATGATTTAGAAATTGGATACATTACACATATATAGGTAGGCTAGAGTAGACAAAATAATTGTCAGACTTACAGGTCTTTATATATCTATAATAAAGAAACTTTATTTAATTAAATTGCTTCAGTGCCTTACAGGGACTTTTTTTAAAAATTAGTTAATTACCCCTTGGGTAATTATGAAGATTCTCATCAATGCTGATATTGCGCTGATATATTTTTATTATATTCTTCTATGTTATATAAACACGAGAAAAATAATTTTAAACGGCGGTCGAACCTATTTACGGAGACAAAAAATTAAATTTTTACTCCCATAAGAACGCATGGCGTTAGCCTAGGTATATTGTATTAATTAAATTAGAATGCTAATTTGCTCCATTATTAAATTTTGGACAGAACACAGTGATATTATGTATAGTTGGGTCTATAACAACCGGTAGGCCTAGTGTACAACCCAAAGTAAGCGAGACATTCATACATAACCTAACAGCTAATTTCCTACAAACAACGGAGAACATACACTAAATAAATGATCATCTTACCTTTCATTATTATTCCTAGCGCCTCCAACATATTTTTACTTCGACTTGCAATCACAAACACTTCATACGAATTACAAAATTCTGTCCCACACACGTTAGAAAACTCAACGAATTACCGCACTAGACGACTAAACAGAATAAATTATGGCAGGTCCAATATTTCGTTATACCAACTAAACAGAATAAAAACACACTTTCCTCTGTAGTGTCTGTCTTTTTTACACATGTTACAAATTTTATAGAATAATTATTACGAATGCCAATATGGCCGACTAACTACCCATATTTCATTATATACATTTGTATATATCGAACAGGTTGTCTGGCTTCAGCGTACAGCAAAAATACGATGTATAAAAATTTGTATAAGTTTTTCGTACGCTGACACACCATAACTTGGGCAAAATAACTTCTTCACCTAAAGATGTACTTATACAAGTTCCTCAAATTTGTTTTAGATACCCTGGGTAAAAATTGGCGTGTGATGAAGAAATTATGCGGCGCTAAGTCTATATATATATATATATATATATATATATATATATATATATATATATATATATATATTTCAATCACTTTCTGCTACAGTCCGTTTCTTGATGTATATAATACATTTAATATTTATACATAAATTTACCTCAAGATGTTATTTTTCTATTTGGAAATATATATATATATTGTTATAAAGGACAAACAAAAAAACAGCTGAAAAAACGTTATTTTGAACACCTAAATGCATACAAAAAACCAGAAATATATAAATCCAATTTAGCCACACATGCAATAAACACAGGACATGAATTCCCAGACATAACCAATGTAACACTAATAAAACATATACCACACAAAGGCACCATAATGAACATATGGGAAAATTTACAAATATACAAACATAAAACAGAAAACAAACTAATACCTGAACAAATACAAATCAATACAAAACATGTCACAATATTCAAAGCACTCAACATTGAAAATACACAAAAAACTAACACATACACCACAATCACACACAATAAAACCAACTTGAAATACCAGAAGCCAACAGGAAGCCACAATAATAATAGTCATCCAACAACACATATGTACTTCACCAGACAAAAAAACCGGAAGGCTGAGGATGGGAACAAGATAGTACCCGAAACATGTTCCAAATAGAAAAATAACATCTTGAAGTAAATTTATGTATAAATATTAAATGTAATATATATATATGTATGCTATTGATAGGAAATTACGTAACGCTTTCGAAACGTCGACAAAGTTCTACACGTTTCTCGACTAGCCAAGCAGATGCAGTGTCTGTGTCAAGGCCGCGCAATAAAAGAATTCACTACTCTAGACTGTTGGAGAGCACTTCTAACTACGCAAGTTATGCTGGCAGACACGTGGCCAAGAGAATGGAAAATTATTCTCGAACCTCTCTGGGACCTATATAAGCAACAGCGGCCGCCTTAAAAGTCAGTTACAGTGGCCAGTTCCTTTAGTGCGGATCAAGTGATTGTGAAAAGTGATTACTGTGTTACAATTATTGCGGCACTCTTAACGGTTGACATAATAATTGACTGTAGACAAATTTAAGTTGGTTTGTTGTATGAGAGTACTTTGTTGATATCACATTGTTAATTGTGACTAATTAAAGCTAGTAATTAGCGACTTTATTGTTGTCTGTATTTTGTTTCCACTGTAGAACACGACGATCCGTGAGACCGTCGTAACACTTTTAAATACTGATTTGATCCATAGACGTGATAATGTAAAATTTCGACACATCAAACACAGGTGAGCTATAAATATTTTTCTTGTTCTATTATAGCTAAGGGGCTGAAACCAAGCCTTAGTTATTCACGTACCATCATAAAACGTATTGTTCTAAAACTACTATGTCTTTTGCTCAGAAGCAATACTGATATTTAATGAATACGTAAAACGTGAAAAGAAAAGTAAATAATCGAAATAAGTAACCTTCAAAAAATAATGTTTGTCCTTGAAGTTACGTAGACAGTTTTGTAGTATTATCTGAATAACTGAAGATTATGTATATATATATATATATATATTTTTTTTTGTGATGTTTTGAATTTGTTTCTTCTGCAAGTAGATAATATTTTATATTCTTTTAAAAGAATATACAATATTATCTACTTGCAGAAGAAACAAATTCAAAACATCACAAATTATATAATTACTGCAAGAAACATCGAGTTACTTATATAGAAAATTATATATATATATATATATATATATATATATATATATATATATATATATATATATATATGAATGTTAATTATCGACCGTATTATTATACTGTTAATGATTTCGAGGTTCGGTCATTAATCATGAAAACTCAGTTTTGCGACGTTTCGAGATTTATTCTTCGAAATAATATAAGACTATATTTTAATGTTGTAGGCATCATTATGAGAAGAATAAATCTCGAAACGTCGCAAAACTGAGTTTTCATGATTAATGACCGAACCTCGAAATCATTAACAGTATGTGTATATATATATATATATATATATATATATATATATATATATATATATATATATAGTAGCGCAAAAATAAAAATATTTTTATACAGATAGGCTTATTTGCAAAATCTTCTTCTTCTTCTTCTGCTTCTTCTCATCTCACGGAGTAGAATCTTTGCCTGTTCCGTCTTCACAGAATATCTCTGCATCTCGTTCTCGGACTTCCTGCATTTCTTGTACTAAAGGGTATATATCGAAACGCAACCTTAGATAGTCGTCCATTCTCCATTCTGTCTAGATTGTGTAACCGTTCCCTATGATTTATCTGGATTTTGTCATTTCTGGAGAAAACTTGTAGCTCTTCTCTAATATCCTAATTGGCCAAGCGACCCTGTCTTGTGCAACCGTTTGTTCTTTACAAAAATTTCATTTTCAAAGTTTGAATCCGGTTGTAACCTTAATTGGACAAACCCATGTTTCCCATCCATACAGTTATTGTTTATGACATTTAAGCCTTGTACTTAAACAACAGTATAAAATTCACTGACAGTACTTGACTAAAGAACGTGTAAAAATGTAAGCTAAAATCATGTTACGGGAAGTCAAATTTTTTAAATATTCTTGATAAGCGTGTGCTTTCACTTTGTACATCTCAAAGCGGTACAGAATCTCACACGACAAATACGCTACAACTATAAGTACACAATACTGGAAATTAAACGTAGACTGAAATTATTGTGTCGCGATTGCTTGCTCCGTTTCACGTCTTCTTTGAACTACAATATTATATTGGTTCTGACAATAGCTATGCTATACACCTGAAGGTAGCTCGAATACGGTAGCTCGATCGGATTGGATTTAATGGACCATAAAACCGTGCGAAATGCAGCGGTAAATGTTACAGCTGCTACAACTGCAGAATATAAATACGTAACTGGATCAAGACGTACACACTACTACGTGTGTAATACAATTTAATAGTGAAAATCTGATTTATACATTAAAGCAATATAGTTTAATTTCGTAACATTTCCTTGCTTTATTTGGCTAACGTTTGTCTGAACGTACCACGTGATAATATATCGTGAAATATTCTTATCTCCATATAAACGTTTTGCATTTTTTCATATAATTTTATCCTTAAATTTTTAGTGACCGCCAATCAATGAATTTTTTAGTGGATGGTTAGTGAGGATCGGTCAAAACTAACACAAATTTTAACTATTTTGCGTCGACGTTTCGACAATATTTATTGTCATCTTCAGAACCTGAGTATGAAATACAAAATAAATGTCAAACACAACGGAACAATTAAATATTTGGGTGAACATATTCGTGTATGCGAGTGTGTGCGTGGGTATGTATGTATCATTGTATATGTGAAGACTTATGATAGTTTGTTTACATCTTCAAATTATCTTTAAGAAAACGAGCAAATTATAGTATGTGAGAACTTAATTTATACAGTATTGCAATTTAAATTACTAAATATAATGATATTTTAATTAATTAACCAATCAGTAATCAACAATTGGATATTAGATTGGTACATAAATTGTTTATAACTACAACAGCCAACATATAGCAAAGTAAACTATATTACTTATAACTAAAACAGATTAGGGGATGTTCACTACGTAGACGCAAAATAGGTCCTGAAGATCACAATAAATATTGTCGAAACGTCGAAGCAAAATAGTTAAAATTTGTGTTATTTTTGACCGGTCCTCACTAACCATCCACTAAAAAATGCATATAAATTTAATTGAAACGAGTTATGTTTCTAATTGTTTTGTTTACAATAGACTCATATAACTATTGTTGATAACTGTAAGAATATAACACTTATGTTATTTTGTACCATTTTGTTAGTACCGTACTGATGTAGTATCTTTGAACCGTTGTAAGTTGTAGGTATACAAAGGTGAAAACGACCTGCGCAGAACCAATATTTTTGACACGTTTGGGACGTTAATAGGAGAAAGTCACGTGACGCAAGGAAACTGTGTGGAAGGCAACATTCCCTCACCGAATACCGTATGTGAACTATACAGCGTGGCGTTGATTAGAAAGAGAATGAGGGCAGTATGACAGGGAAAGTGGTAGAGGGAGGAGCCTTACTCCTCCACTCTGCGCGTACTGATATTTGTGAAGGCTTTTTTCAAAGTTGTCAGTCTATACATCAGATTCTATAGAATTTTGTATTAACTTAATTTCAAGAATCTTGTTTTTTATAGTTTGGAATGAATAAGTATTTGTTATGTTCCAGTAAATTTTGTGAACAGCTTTCCTCGCCATCATAGAAGTACTCAGTTGTGTGGAAGAAAATTTGATAAAAAATATCACACAAAGCAAGCGACTGAGGTAATAATAACATATTGTCGTACGACTGATAGTCGTATTGTACAGCAGAAAACAAAATACAGAGACATCAACGAAGTCACTAATAACCAGTTTATATATATTAATCATCGCAATTAATAATTTTAATCAAAAAGATAGTCTCTTACAATAATTGAAGTAAAATTTGTCCACACGCAATAATAACGTCAACTCTAAAGAATTCCGCACTAATTATTACACAACAACACTTTGCTATAATACTTTACGTCCACATTAGGCCGTTGCGTAAAATTTAATAACTAGACCGCTTGGCCTAGACGGAGCGAAAAATGTGCTGGAGCCCAGAGTGACAGCACTTGCAATAAAACACTCATGTAACCATCAACAACCTTTTATTAGTGTTTTTCTTTTTTTTATAACATGTTGATTTAATCTTTCAAAAATGAGTTCTAACATAATTTAAATTTACAAAAATTGGTTACAATATTAAATTTAGAAACACCTGGGCTTCTGATACCGCTTGTGTAGAGCATGCCTTTACATTTACATATAACATCCATTACTCTTGATGTAAAAAAAATGGTGGAGTTGTTGTTGAGTGTTTAGTAACTGGAAAGCGCCCACCTGTACTTTGAAGAACTGGAATGATACCTGGTAGAGACATGGCGATGAGTATTGTTGATGGTTCCCGAAGGGTTCCGAAGCTCGAGCTCATCTCATTCTGGGCAGCTGTCCCTTGGTGTGTTGCAGGAGAAGTGGTACAGGGCCTGACGGCGTTGCGGGGCGTCCGGGTGCACTGCTTCGCAGATGGTGACAATTGTAGATGTCACCATCTCCGTATAACCCTCTCTCCCGTTTGTACGGGGACCCTGTAACATTTCTTATTTGTAGTTGGTCGTCAGAAAACACAGCTACCCCTAACACTCTCTCGCCTCGGAACTCGCACACTACCCGCACTGTCACAATTATTCTTTTTTACACTATAGTTGCTCTTATTAATTTCTTGATAATAAGTAATAAGATAATGAACCGTTACTGTATAATGGTAACATTTACTTTTAAATTCATTTATGGTTAAATGCAAAGTAGACCGGAAATAACGTGTGATTCCCTTTTACAGTAGACTTTACAACGATCACACACACATGTGGAGATCACACACACACAAACGCAACACACATGACCCAATATTAATTTAACATCGAGCTTAACCTTGAATAAAATAATTAACTCTCACCTGAGACGCTTTAGTATTTTACTAAGTCATATCGAAAGCTGAACACGTACTTAGCCCTGCCGTCAGACCACAAACACTCAGTTAGAAGGTTGGGGAAGAAATGAAAAAGGACAATGTATTCAGCGTTCCCACATGATGTAGAAATTCAACGTATTTCAAGTGTGCTCCTGAACACACTTAAATGCGGTCTTGACTGAGGCAACACCTACACACTACTGGAGGACGGTCTCGGCTATTCTAGACGGTTCCATTCGTTTCAATATAGTCAATGTAGACATCTATGTGGTTATGTTTTATCAGCCGAACTCAACTGCAGAAGTAGCGTTCTTTTCTGTTGTGTTAACATGAGGTGTACAACATATGGATAACTAAATTTCGTAAAGATAATTATTTAAACAAGATTTAAATACATCTTGTTTACTTGCGTTTTGTAATACTATTATAATATGACACACACGCGCGCATGCACGCACGCACGCACACTAAGTAAGTCAAGAGAGACAGGTTTTGATTTCATTTCCATTTTCTTGTCTATAACATACACAGACAGAGAGTGTAGAACGGATCCTATTTGTTATAGCAACATACTGGCTGTAACGAGTATTACAGTAACAAAAGTTTTATCAAGCCGAACTTTGATCAAACAGCCCAGCTTTGATCAACTCAACTGCAGAAGTAGCGTTCTTTTCTGTTGTGTTAACATGAGGAGTACAACATATGGATAACTAAATTTCGTAAAGATAATTATTTAAACAAGATTTAAATACATCTTGTTTACTTGCGTTTTGTAATACTGTTATAATATGACACACACGCGCGCATGCACGCACGCACACTAAATAAGTCAAGAGAGACAGGTATTGATTTCGTTTCCAATTTCTTGTCTATAACATACACAGACAGAGAGAGTAGAACGGATCCTATTTGTTATAGCAACATACTGGCTGTAACGAGTATTACAGTAACAAAAGTTTTATCAAGCCGAACTTTGAGCAAACAGCCCAGCTTTGATCAACTCAACTGCAGAAGTAGCGTTCTTTTCTGTTGTGTTAACATGAGGAGTACAACATATGGATAACTAAATTTCGTAAAGATAATTATTTAAAACAGATTTAAAATACATCTTGTTTACTTGAGTTTTGTAATACTGTTATAATATGATACACACGCGCGCATGCACGCACGCACGCACGCACGCAAGCACGCACACTAAATAAGTCAAGAGAGACAGGTATTGATTTCATTTCCATTTTCTTGTCTATAACATACACAGACAGAGAGAGTAGAACGGTTCCTATTTGTTATAGCAACATACTGGCTGTAACGAGTGTTACAGTAACAAAAGTTTTATCAAGCCGAACTTTGATCAAACAGCCACTATAACACAGTAGCTACCTAAAAAGTGTAACGAATTTCAAGAAAGGGAAAAGAATAAGTAACACTTTCTGCGCCTAGCCAAATGTTGTTAACATTTTTAGTGGACCAACAACTACTAGTTGTACAAGTGGACCAATATATATTGCAACGTTACAACAAGTATTATACACTCTTACACAAATACATTACCATGTACTCAACCCAACTATAAAGTGTATCACACGGCAGAATTTTTTTTCTGATTGCGTCAAGTATATGTAGTTGCCCGCTAATTAGATAATTTTCAAAGAGGAATGAGATGTTGTTGACATGAAATATTTATTTAAAACCGTTTCAAAATAATCAGTCTATGATTTATTGACATTAATACAAAAATATTAAAATATTAGTATTTCAAATGTTACATAAATAAATATTCACTTTTATAAGCTTCACAAATATAATGTAGCCTGCTATGCTGTTCATAACATATCAAAAAAATAAACAACCATATAATCTTACTACTAAACAAACATGTTAAACAAGTTATTTAAATCCTTTTTATATTTGTGTGTGTGTGAAATTAACTCAAATTATAAATAATAATAGCAACTCATTTACAAACAAAATAATATTAAGACTCAAGAATAAAATTTATTGTTGCCATAAACAAAATAAAATAATATAACATTTACTTCCAATCTATTATTTATTTCTACTGACACATCCAAATGTTTATTACGACACACATACGACAAAAGATTATTATTTCTTTTCTAGATTTTCTTGTTAAATTAAATTCTCTTATTTAACTACTATTTAACTTTCAAACTTTAATTATTTACTGCTCATAGGTAAGTTCTTTTCGAGAGCTCTTTTCACAACAAAAAATATAATTTTTTTTATCACCTGCATACATCTGCCGTTACCGTTGCGTGTGTGTGTGCGCCCAAAATTTTGAGAATTTGATGATGATGATGATGATGATGATTATGCTGATGCTGTATTGGTTGTCTCTACGGGTTGTTGTTGGTGATGCTCCAGAGTTCCTCCATACGTCTTGGTGTGTGTGGTAAAGTGTGTGTGGTCCTGATCGGTCGGTAAACCGGCAGCGTGACGTTGCGTGAAGATTTCTTGAGTCTGAGATCGCCGGTGGTATTTATACTGGACGGCAATCTGACAAGTCCAGGACTATTTTCGACCTGTTAGATATTGTCAGTTCGTGCAAAGCGCCCTTTTAATTACAAACCACTTTTTCGTTTATTTTCGCGATTTCGTAAACATACTCGTAGCATGATCGATATTATTGTTTGGGTAATTTTTTTCTGGTCACTCATATATAACACACATATTAATTACTATTTAATTACGCTAGTAATTAACATTAAATTACCTGGCGTCTTTATTACTGCAAATTTCTGCAATATTTTTACATCACTATATTCGTTAAAAATTCCTTAATATAATTGTGTTTTTATAATTGGGGTAAGTCTTTGTTCACAGGGTTGAAACGTATTAATTAGTTTATCCGGTTAAAACCTGATTACAGAGGATTCGTACGTATCACCCTATCGTAGACTCTTACCTGTCGTAGGTTGCGTTAACACAGACAAACACACAAGCGCTGTATTCACTCGCGGGGGCAGGTGTACGCTATCTGACAATTCTAAGCCTGCATAATATTGTTAAAAACTTTTCATCATATATTTTCTATGCTAAATATTTACAAACATACCGTCCTGGGTAAATATGCAAATATATGTATTTTTTCAATATGTGTGTGTGTGTGTGTGTGTCTGAAGCTGCTTCAAAATGAATTAAAATTATATAATGTAATTTTAAAAAAATTTTAACACTAAGTGCAAGGTGTTTTACCTTAATCCATGCATGAACGATTGGCCTATATGCATTTATATCAATAATAACTGTGAATAAATGTTACACAATGCATTGGATGATTCTGATATTTTTGCCTCACCGACATAGGTCCACTTAGGTTTTATTGTGCTCTTGTAAATATTAACTTTGGTTCACTTTCTAAAGCCATATATTTTTCCATACAGAAATTTTTGTAAATAGAATAACCAACTTTTTCCACATTTATTAAAATGGTTAAAGAATAAGGTATGTTTTTACATAATATGTACTGTAACTTGATTATACTCAAGTATGTAAAATCTGCTAGTATTTTCATTTGCACAAAATACAATTTAACAGTTTTCTTTAACAATGAAAGTAACGTATTGTTACGACATCAAAGAACAATCTACGTGTTTGTCGAAAATGTGCCAGAAGAATCTCACTCTACTGTGTGTGGCGTACGTGCTTGTAGACGCATTTGCGAGAGAATTCTCGATCCCACCAGCCGTGTAGACTGTCTCAAGGCCGCTGTTAATTACGTAGTTCATACGGGCGCTAAGTCGCAATTAGGAATCGTCTAGAATTTCGGCGGCTATAAATAAATGGCGGCAGCGGCCGTAAGTTTCAGTATTAGTGCGATATATTGACAGCGCGGTTTGAGAGTTATTGTCGGTCGAAATTACTGTGCTCGTTCAAGTGGTTATTATTTACGTGTTGTGTTTTATAATCGGACGGTAATTGTTATACAATTGTGTTAAATTTTAGTGGACATTTTATTGCGTGTGGACAATTTTTATTTGATTTGTTGTAGAGACTGTGTTGTTAATTACGAACTGTTAACTGTGGAAATTAAAGTTGGTAATTAGTGACTTAATTGGTGTCTTGTACTTATTTTTTTCCACTGTACATACGATGATCAAGTAGACCATCGTAACAGTATTGTAAGCATATACGTTAACATGTTATATACTTTTTACTTCAACATCTCAAGAAAGGAAACGGGACAATTCTTATGCAGCACCCAAAGTGGGTATTCGACTGTTATTTTGAAGAAAAAAGTAAAACCCGGTTTTTGTCTGCATGCATTCCAGGAAATTGAATTCCAAACTTCGTTACACGCCCCTATCTCAACACTATTGATCTGTTCTTTTCTGTATTCACGCGTTTATTTAAAACATGGAATGTGATAGATAACAAACGTAATACAGTTACTTGCTTATATCATGTTCTAAATTCGCCGTTTTCACTACTGGGAGAATGAAAATTATGTTTGTTTATTCAAAACATTATTCATCCTCAGTCATTCTCATTTAGTATGGTTCTCTCCCCTGATCGTATTGTTTCAAATTCATTGTACGCATGCAGGTTATAATCAGTTGTTGTATGTAACCTATCGAGTGGCTGCTAAGTTACAAATGTTTGTTTGACGTGTTTCCGGAGGTGAAGTTGAATCATTAGAATGAACCGTTCTTCTTGAAGGCAATTTATTGTGATTAGCAAAATACAAAAGAACTTTTACAAGTTACTTTATATAACTCTTCTTTACAAACTATAAGTCAGTTAATTCAATTACCCTTTTAAACTCTAAGTACCTTCAGTTACTAGTACTTAGTTCACAAATTAATGTAACTACTTTTAGTTACTTCGAAAATTACAAAAACAAACTATTGAGAACATCTGGTTTACCGGGTTTCTAAGAACACCTTCCAACACAGATCAAAGTCAAAATAAAAATGAGAAAAGATTAGTAAGTTCTCTTGGACCTCTTACAAAATCAGATCTGTCTTCTCCAGCGAATGTTAGAGTTTTTGTAGTACATCATCATGGGTGTAGCCCTTAATTTTAGTGGTGGGACTGTTCCCTCCTCTTAATTCTATATCCTTAACTAAGATAGGCTAAAACTAATTGAAGTGAGGGTAAATCTCTTATAATTTTATAGGAACTATCACTATTCGTCTGAGACACTGCATTACGTGACCCTACGTCACGATTTGGGGGTGTTTTACTATTTTAGATTAAAATTTTTCACGGAATAAAACACGTGCTCTCACCAATGTTCACACGGAGTACACCTGGCTTCACACTTGTGACCCATTACTTGACTCCCCCAAAAAGATATCAAATTGTGTGACATTTTATATTTCCTGTCTAGACCTTGTCACCATTAATTCTTATTTGATGTGTCTCGCCAGATTTCCTACGATTATCACTTCCCGGACAGTCACGCTTATTGAGAAAGAAGGTGAGTTACCATTCACAAACCCTGGGAAAATTCCCTAAAACTATTTTTATGTTCAAAACATATGCTACAGTCTCGTATACACACCTGAGACCTGTCTCTGTTTCTCCACACAACTAAGAATTTCTTATATTCTCACTTCTAAGTAACAATTATGCTACAAGTACAGTAAGTACAAATGACAATTACAACACAGTTTTTAAAATTCAATTGTACAGCAAGACGTTCGTCCTAATATTATAGACACACACACACACAACGACCTTTTTGAACGACGGAGCCGTCACAAAAAGCGGGACGGACAGCGCTCCTAGCGGCACACACTGACAACACTCTAACAGAACGAAAGCTAGTTTAGGCCAAAAGATAAACGTTCATTATTTTTAGCAATAATAATTTGTATTCCCCCGTCACTATTCATAGTTATTTGTTAACAACGGACACGTCATAGAAAACCGAATCCAGGAATATTTTCTTCCATGTACGTGAACGAAAGGTAACTAAACAAGAGTCGTTATCGAAAGCCTCTAACATAAAAGACAAAAGTGTGTAGAGTGCAACAGCAACATTATCAGACAAGTTATTTGTTTTTTCTTCAAAAAATATATAAACACTTGGTAAGTTTCGCAGTTTTTATTTAACTCCGACAGCTGTTTCAGCTTATTAATTGATAACAACGGATACGCCATGGAAAACCAAACTTTTTTAATACTTAATAAGCTGAAACAGCTGTCGGAGTTAAATAAAAACTGTGAAACGTACCAAGTGTTTATATATATATTTTTTAAAAACCTTTGTATTAATATGGGCAGTGTCAACCTGTGCCCATCGAGTCATCAATCAATATCGTGAAATGGTCTTTTTATATGTTTCATTGGATATAATGCATAAAAGTTGATAACTGCATGGAACAAACCGTATAAAATTTGTTTTGAAATTTAATTTCGAGCCAACATAAGCACATGTTTTCAGAATAGTGCAATTGTCGTAATATTTAATGACACCGCGTTTGAAAGTATTTACAACTCAACAGACAACATAAAGACAATTAAATCTGACTTTAGACGTAAACGATGTTGTCAATTTTCTGTTATTACTACGGCCACGCTTTGTGACCTTTCTAGCACTCAGCTGTTCGACATACTTCCGTTGTCACGGTTTCTAAAGAATTTCGCAATATCCACCGTCAGTGTCACAGTGAAATGCAAGAGAGAAGTGAGTTGTCTCGAGTTTCCTTGTTTCGTTTTTTTAACATTCTGTTTCCAGGACAAAATGTTCTTCATGATTTCTAAATTCACTTTTAACATTAAAAATGTTTATAAGGACGTGTTGCACATTTGCGGCCGATCGCTGGTGCGTGATCGAAAATGGGAACCGGTGAGTTTCCGTAGAAACTACTTCTTTATTGTCAATAACGTAGTACACATATAAAACTTCGCTTATGAATGCGACTACATTTAACTTATAATCTGTACATTGGTAAATGAAGAGTGAATTCATTGATTGGTGAATGAAGAATGGATTCGTTGATTGGTGAATGAAGAATGAATTCATTGATTGGTGAATGAACATAAATATATATAAATTTTAGATTTATTGAAACATTTTCAATGCCCTTCTCTGTGCATTGCATTTGTGCAGTGCCTGTAAATTTTTATACACAGAATGCAACATATGCCAAATACTTGTACTTTTATAGCTACTTTGATACTAATATTATTACTGTCACTGTATTTACAACTTTCTTCAAATTGTACACTATACTTTTTTAAACATTTTTTTACAACGTTAGAAAATTTACATTAAAAAGCGCATAGGAATATGCAAAACTCAAAAAAGAAAGTTCATCTATCATTTTGTGTATTAATGCCGCATCTCACAGGTACGTTATAATTTCGAGCGGTCTTGAAATGCTTAGCAATAAGTCTATCGTTTTTTACCTTCATGTTCCGTAAGGAAATATAAGTATGGTGATAGCGAAAAAAATTGTGTTCGAGATAAGGGATTATTCTGATTGTACTACCCTCAAAACATGGTGAAATGTTATTTTCCGAGAAATGTCTCTGTGTGTGTATGTGTGTGTCTGTCTGTGTCTGTGTGTCTATCTGTGTGTAGAATTTTTCTATGGCAAACGATAACTGCCAGAAATTAAAACAGAATCAAATAATGTTTTGGACGTGTGTCCGAATTGGAGAGGACTCAATGCCTATTGATTTTGGAAAAGATCGGTTAATGGGAACGGGTAGTTTACCGGCAACGTTTTACGTTTCAACAAGAGTAAAGTACTTAATTTTGATAAATAAAGTATTCTGAAAAAAACGTCGTAATAATCCACTGTAGAAAGGTAGATGAAATATCTATAAATAAAAAGGGTAGTAGAAAGGGGAGGGGACAATTTTTGTTGTATGTGTACTACGTTATCGGCAACAAGGAAGTAGTTTGTTTATATAGAAATATTTCACTTCAATTTGTCAAACGTAAAATTCGATTTACAAGGAACACACCTTACTTGTTAGAGATATTATCAAACCGAATCAACTAAATGATTTTAAATATAAATCTTAGAACATGTTATTCACGTATGGTTTTCAATACCAATATTTCCTTATAGCCTCATACTGAAATTGCAAAAATAAAAATCGATCAAATATAAAGGCAAACATTATTTATATTTTCATATTTTTCGTGTCATATTTTTCCGTAACTATAGTGTAATAATGAATTTTTTCAAAACGGTGTGATATGTTAACAAAGTAAGCTAAGTCAGAACATGCGATAAGCTATTCTGTAAAAATAGTTTTGCCATGCATCTAAAACTATAAACCTTATTATACGTTTGCGTCGAGAATGTGTAAACACATTTAATTTAATACATTGTTTTTGTGGTTTGTTTTGTCTGTGTGACAACATGCACAGATTATTTGTATAAGATTAGATACAAACGAAGCAGAATCTGACAGGAATATAAATGAGAGGCGCGCGGGCTGACAAAATTGTGACAAATGATATAACGAAATGAAGTTTGCTTTGTTTTTGTGCGAGTGAAAAATGAAACAAACAACAGTTACAGGCAGAACATAAAACAAAAGCAAATTTGTAAAATATGAGGTAGTAACGAAATTTGCTTTAAGCTTTTGCTTTTTAGGTAACATGATCGAGAGGCTTAAAAATACACAGGTAACATTATGTGAATAACTATTAAAAACTATACTGGTTCTGTTAATCGTTCATCGACACAGTCGTAATTGACAATTACAGTTTATGCACTTGATGACATCTGTTTTCTTAATGTAATTTAAACGTATATATGATGTTCAGGAGATTATGGATTGTGGCGATTTTCTGTTTTACAGAAAAATATTTGCGATTAATGAATAGTTATTGTTATTTCTAAAAAAATCAACGATATATATTTATCACGATCTGAAGTATCCACACACACACACACGCACACACACACACACATATTTAAATATTCAATATAAATAATAGATTATAATTTTACGCCTTTTATTTATCAATTTAATTACCTCGTCATTGTTGACGAGTTTTATCATGAGCTCCATTGATTATTCCTAAGATTTTAATAGTTTTAGTATATTGTAAACATTCTCACTAGTAATTTCAGATGAAGAATTCTAGTTGTTATACGTAGGCCATAGAAGGATTCGTAAACCTTGCAGTAAGTTGAGAACTTATTAGAAATTCAAGTTTAATAAAATAGGCCTTGCACATTCAACGAAACATAGCTATTCGAACCGATACAGCTTCAGTGCAGGCCTCCTGTAAACTGTTCTTAATTATGGAACACAACATTCATTTTAATTTTTACCAGTGGCTTCAAATTAACATTGTTTATGTGCTTACATACTAC
The DNA here is from genome assembly GCA_034769895.1 of Magicicada septendecula. Lineage (NCBI taxonomy): Eukaryota > Metazoa > Arthropoda > Insecta > Hemiptera > Cicadidae > Magicicada > Magicicada septendecula. Next base: position 1,427,879,387 of record CM068367.1, on the reverse strand, counting down.
AAAAGGCTTGTATTTTTCTCCTTTAAATTCTACATTACCATTTCCTTTATTTTCTTTAAATGTTATTTTTATACGTATTAAAATCGTAATGAGCTTTACCTTTGTTTCAACTTTCCAACAGCATTAACTATAGTCTGTGATTCTCAAGTGCATTTCCTAATCTTGTTTGGACATTTAATTCCATATTTTCTTTGAAAACGGAAATTTGTCATTTTGGTATTATGTTCTAGTGTTTATTATAATTTTCTCGTCATCGTAATTGACTTCAATTATTCTTCATTTGTGATGTTCGACAAATTAACTGTTATTCGGCTAATTTGTATATACAATGCTTATAACACAGCAACACTTAGAATAAAATACTTAACGTTTGTGAGTTCACGGGTACTTGTAAAATATTATTAAAATTCTATATTGCTCCTGTATAGTTAAAATAGCGCCTTTCATTAGAATTTAATTTTTAAATACATTGTATTAGTTAAATTTTCTGTTGATTTTCTGCAGGGCATATGTTAGAGAAATAATATAGACAAAGACTAGAAATTATGTATAATAATACGTAAAATAATACAATAGGAACTCTTAAACTTGGATCCCAGTGAAAGAAGATACTCTTTATTATTTATGTTTAATCGTTACTTTCAGTTTTAAAGAAGCCTCTATTTTAAATACAGATTGCAAAATTTTAAAAAGAGTTACGAGCAGGTAGTTCTCACTCGAAACTAGAATTATTCAATAAAGATCATTAATACTTTAAATCAGATGAACTGGACAGCATCTCTTCAGGACCTGTCATAAAATCGGAGTATATTAACTAAATGTTGTTACCCTAAATTTTTATGTATCTATTTTATGGCGTCTACTTTGGTGGAGTCATTTACGTTTGAAATAGTGAGGACATTATGGATTGCGTGATTTATTTACAACAAATATTTACGGCTATTTAATAACTTAAAATTCTTTTCATAAAGAAACACTATTTACTTAGTTCCACAATATATTTTCACGCACGCAGCCCCACACACACACACACACACACACACACACATGTATATTATATACATTCATTATCATTCATAGAAACTGCCATTAGGAAGTACTTTATGCTGTTATGAATGTATAATCAACAAGTGGGCTCCTTTCAAACCAATAAAATGAAACAACATCAATGACGAACAAAACAAGGGCCAGTCTCTGTGTTTTGCATTCCAGTTTCATAAAGACATTATTAAAGAGAACACTTACTACTACTTTGGCAGCCGTTTGTTATATAAGCAGCTTCACTTCAATTCTGGCTTACTTAGTAGCTTTCAAAATGTAAAAAGCGACTACAGTAAAATAGACAGTCGACTGATAATACTGTCAAGGGGTTCTCACTGAGATACAGATAGAAAATGGAACGAAAGGGTTTAAACATTTCATTTACGTTCTTCTAATACCTCTCAAGCAACTTAAATAGGTCGGACAAAATTAACCTTAATATTTGTTGACCTTTATTCATATTGAAATTTGTCTTCAAGTTAAAAAATACAATTACAATTCAAGTTAGTTAATTTTATTCAAGCAGGAGAACAAATGAAATTTTAATTATCAACAATATTTTGCACAGTCTTTTCAAAAATGTTGTAACCCCAAAAATATTTATATTCAAGAATTTAATTTTATACAATTAATGCTTTTCACCTTTGTTACATTTGATAATAGTAACTTAGTAAGAAATAATTAATTTCAGACAATTTCACGTTTTGTCTAATAAGACGTTTAATAATAATGCGTTTTTCTATGCTTGAATGCAGTTACATGACACACATAATTCTCTAACAACTGAGGATGATTAGGATTTGTTTTCATACAATGTTACAGTCGTGGTACCCTGACACCACATTTGTTTAATTTATTTGTTTATTCTATACACCTCAGATATACCAGCTACACTGAACACACAAATGGGCACATTTTCAGTTGATACAGTATTACTATGCAGAGACAAGGATCCACAGATTCCCACGGATAGACTACAGCTACACCTAGACATGCTGCAAAATTGGTTACATAAATGGGGGATAAAAGTAAATGAACAGAAAAGCACCCATGTAACACACACCCTAAAACGCTCCGAATGTCCACCGGTATATCAAAATAATGTACAGATTCCACATTGAGATGGAGCTAGATATCTGGGACTTCTTCTGGACAAAAAATTAACGTGGAAAAAAAACATAATCAACAAAAGGAAGGAATTTGAGCTCAAGATGATGAGAAAAATGTACTGGTTACTTGGGAAAAATCAACGTTATCCTTGGAAAATAAAATCTTGTTGTACAAAGCGATCATTAAACCAATATGGACGTATAGAATTGAGCTGTGGGGTTGCTCAAGTAAGTCAAACGTCAACATAATTCAGCGCTTCCATTCAAAAGCATTGAGAACAATAGCAGGTGCAGAATGGTACATATCAAATCATACACTTCATACGGACCTCAGCATACCCCTGGTAGAAGAAGAATGCAAAGCCAGAGCACAAAAGCATTATGACTGACTGCAGAGACACACCAATAGACTATCATCCGACCTCACCACTACAGACATCACAAGAAGACGACTTAAAAGAAAATGGCCCACTGACCTATTCTAGAACATTCGCCTTTGTCTTGCAGCACAATGGGAAATCGTGGTAGTAATGACACTGCTTGGCAGTGCATCACAAGTTCACTTAAATAATGTAGTAAGTTTTGAGCTAATTATAGCTTGGCAGCTAGCTGTAAGTCAATCTTTGAAGGGACGCCAAAGTCCTAAGGGAAATAGTACAAGACAGTGAAAGTAGGGGTAGCAGAGAAAACGGAATGGCAGGTGCGCGCTCTCATACAGTATTGCAGCAGCAGCCAATTTCACACCGGGGCACTCTGTAGACTTTGGGGTTGGTTTATTTATGACTCTGATTATATCAGTTAATATTTCAAACAGACGGGGAACGCGTGCAACATACCGTAAAGATGGATGAAACAAACAAGACTGCTACAGACGTATCTCCTTTGTATGCAAAAAAAGTCACATTCTGGTTGTAGTGTTGTCTGTACGTCACATCACTGAATTGGGTCTAATCTTGGATAACCTGTAATGGTACGTGTGTTTACATTTATAAACTGTACTTTACGTGCAATACCATGTTTAACAAGGTGTCCATTTTTTATTTTATACGTTTAGTTGTCTTGTTTGTTCATCATCTTCTTTCACAGCACTACACTTTATATAATATTGAAACTTTCTCTTGTGAAAACTTACTTGTCTTTTTCGTCGAACGCGTTTCGGCGTCGTATTCGCCTTCGTCAGCTTAGAACAGACTGCCAGTACTTAGTAACGGTTGTTGCTTGGAACACAGCTGAACAGTATGAAATATACAAACACCACACAACACAACCAAACAACATACTAAACGACCAATTACAATATAAATCACATACACTTTTCGATACAATTATACAAAAAACAAACAATAATTTGGATCCCCGCGACAATCCCCTTCCTCTACACACCAGCCCCACTATACCTTCCAAGCAACAACCGTTACTAAGTACTGGCAGTCTGTTCTAAGCTGACGAAGGCGAATACGACGCCGAAACGCGTTCGACGAAAAAGACAAGTAAGTTTTCACAAGAGAAAGTTTCAATATTATATAAAGTTATACGTTTATTTTTGTACATAATTCATTTGTAACAGAAACCTTATATAGTTTTAAACGATGCAGTTCGTAGTATATACCATGTATAATATACAGTATTATAATATATGCTATACAATATATATAATTTATAATATAATATATAATTTATAATATAATATATACAAACAATTTTTGCTACTGTCCGTTTCTTGATGTATATAATGTATTTAATATTTAAGAAGAAATTACCTCAAGATGTTTTTTTCCTTATTAGGAACATGTTTCGAGAACCACTGTGTTCTCATCCTCAGCCTATAACCTCACTTTTGTTTTGTCCACTTTTTCACTGTAATCTTATTTACCTTGCATGGTGTTATTAATTAAAACACTTTTTGCTACAGTCCGTTTCTTGATGTATACTATATAGTTAATATTTTTAAAGAAATTACCTCAAGATAGTTTCTTCCTTATTAGGAACATGTTTCTGGAACCATTGTGTTCTCATCCTCAGCAATGTAGATGAGATGAGGATGAGAACACAATGGTTCTCGAAACATGTTCCTAATAAGGAAAAACAAATCTTGAAGTAATTTCTTTATAAATATTAAATATATATAATATACAATAAACAGTATACAATGTATAATATATAATATACAATATATTATATATTATGTATAATATATAATATATTATATGTAATATACAATATATAATATATTACTGACATGACACTAATGAAGAATGTACCAAATGTAAGAATACTGTATTAAAAGAGTATGAGCTATAAGCCTGTGGGAAAATGAAGAGTTGAGAGAAGGAGGATAAGATGAGGCCGGATTTAGCAGGAGTGCCTAATTCCAGCAAGGTAGAATAAGAAAAAGAAGATAGAAACACAACTTTGTAATCGTGAAATAGCCATTATTACCAACGTTAGTAGCATCCGACCAAACCAAAAATGCTTCATCGAAATACAACAGGTCGACGAGGCATCAACGAGGCACTTAACAAAACTCAAATAAATAATGTAACCTTATTCATCGTTTAAGTACCACAAGCTTTTATAAATTATATATGTCCGTAATCTATAGATATCCTGTTTTTATAAATGTAATAAAATTAATTACTTTAGTAGTATTCTATTAATTATCTACATAAATAGTTATTCATAATTTTACACCTAGATACGACACTCACACTGCAAACAGAATGTCGCAAACCCGTTTTGATAATTTAAAAAGTTCAGGAATGCATATATGTATGAAGTTCAAAAAAATTTATCGACTTCGTATGCCTGCTTCAAATCATACCATGCAACATAGACAAGCGTAAATTATGATTATATTTACTTGTATGTGGTTACCCGTGTACATTGTTTATAGTCATGGTTTCAAGATACTTTACAATGAATACCGTAAAGTACGTTGAGATAAATTCTGGGAATATGTTAGAGAATACAATTGTATGTGCTTACGCGTGTACATTGTTTACAATCATGGTTTCAAGGTATTTACAATGAATACCGTAGGGTACGCTGATATAAATTCTGGGAATACGTCACAGAATACAATTGTATGTGGTTACACGTGTACATTGTTTACAGTCATGGTTTCAAGATACTCTACAATGAATACCGTAAAGTACGTTGAGATAAATTCTGGGAATATGTTAGAGAATACAATTGTATGTGGTTACCAGTGTACATTGTTTACACTCATGGTTTCAAGATACTATACAATGAATACCGTAGGGTACGCTCACATAAATTCTAGGAAAATGTTAGAGAATACAATTGTATGTGGTTACACGTGTACATTGTTTAAACTCATGGTTTCAAGGTACTATACAATGAATACCGTAGGGTACGTTGACATAAATTCTGGGAATATGTTAGAGAATACAATTGTATGTGGTTACCCGTGTACATTGCTTACAGTCATGGTTTCAAGGTACTCTACAATGAATACCGTAGGGTACGTTGACATAAATTCTGGGAATATGTTAAAGAATACAATTGTATGTGGTTACCCGTGAACATTGTTTACACTCATGGTTTCAAGGTGCTCTACAATGAATACCGTAAGGTACGTTGAGATAAATTCTGAAAATATGTTAGAGAATACAGTTCTATGCGGTTACCCGTGTACGTTGTTTACAGTAATGGTTTCAAGGTGCTCTACAATGAATACCGTAGGGTACGCTGATATAAATTCTGGGAATATGTTAGAGAATACAATTGTATGAGGTTACCCTTGTACATTGCTTACAGTCATGGTTTCAAAATACGCTACAATGAATACCGTAGGGTACGTTGACATAAATTCTGGGAATATGTTAAAGAATACAATTGTATGTGGTTACCCGTGAACATTGTTTACACTCATGGTTTCAAGTTGCTCAACAATGAATACCGTAAGGTACGTTGAGATAAATTCTGGGAATATGTTAGAGAATACAATTGTATGTGGTTACCCGTGTACGTTGTTTACAGTCATGGTTTCAAGGTACTCTACAATGAATACCGTAGGGTACGCTGACATAAATTCTGGGAATATGTTAGAGAATACAATTGTATGTGGTTACCCGTGTACATTGCTTACAGTCATGGTTTCAAGGTACTCTACAATGAATACCGTAGGGTACGTTTACATAAATTCTGGGAATATGTTAGAGAATACAATTGTATGTGGTTACCCGTGAACATTGTTTACACTCATGGTTTCAAGGTGCTCTACAATGAATACCGTAAGGTACGTTGAGATAAATTCTGAGAATATGTTAGAGAATACAGTTCTATGTGGTTACCCGTGTACGTTGTTTACAGTTATGGTTTCAAGGTGCTCTACAATGAATACAGTAGGCTACGCTGACATAAATTCTGGGAATATGTTAGAGAATACAATTGTATGTGGTTACCCGTGTACATTGCTTACAGTCATGGTTTCAAAATACTCTACAATGAATACCGTAGGGTACGTTGACATAAATTCTGGGAATATGTTAAAGAATACAATTGTATGTGGTTACCCGTGAACATTGTTTACACTCATGGTTTCAAGGTGCTCTACAATGAATACCGTAAGGTACGTTGAGATAAATTCTGGGAATATGTTAGAGAATACAATTGTATGTGGTTACCCGTGTACATTGCTTACAGTCATGGTTTCAAGATACTCTACAATGAATACCGTAAAGTACGTTGAGATAAATTCTGGGAATATGTCAGAGAATACAATTGTATGTGGTTACCCGTGTACATTGCTTACAGTCATGGTTTCAAGATACTCTCCAATGAATACCGTAGGGTACGTTGGCATAAAATCTGGGAATATGTTAGATAATACAGTTCTATGTGGTTTCCCGTGTACATTGTTTACAGTCATGGTTTCAAGGTACTCTAAATTAATACCGTAGGGTACGTTGACATAAATTCTGGGAATATGTTAGAGAATACAATTGTATGTGGTTAGCCGTGAACATTGTTTACACTCATGGTTTCAAGGTGCTCTACAATGAATACCGTAATATACGTTGAGATATATTCTGGGAATGTGTTAGAGAATACAGTTCTATGTGGCTATCCGTGTACGCTGTTTACAGTCATGGTTTCAAGATACTCTACAATGAATACTGTAAAGTACGTTGAGATAAATTCTGGGAATATGTCAGAGAATACAATTGTATGTGGTTACCCGTGTACATTGCTTACAGTCATGGTTTCAAGATACTCTACAATGAATACCGTAGGGTACGTTGACATAAATTCTGGGAATATGTTAAAGAATACAATTGTATGTGGTTACCCGTGAACATTGATTACACTCATGGTTTCAAGGTGCTCTACAATGAATACCGTAAGGTACGTTGAGATAAATTCTGAGAATATGTTAGAGAATACAATTGTATGTGGTTACCCGTGTACATTGCTTACAGTCATGGTTTCAAGATACTCTACAATGAATACCGTAGGGTACGTTGACATAAATTCTGGGAATATGTTAAAGAATACAATTGTATGTGGTTACCCGTGAACATTGTTTACACTCATGGTTTCAAGGTGCTCTACAATGAATACCGTAAAGTACTTTGAGATAAATTCTGGGAATATGTTAGAGAATCCAATTGTATGTGGTTACTCGTGTACGTTGTTTACTGTCATGGTTTCAAGATACTCTACAATGAATACCGTTGAGATAAATTCTGGGAATATGTCAGAGAATACAATTGTATGTGGTTACCCGTGTACATTGCTTACAGTGATGGTTTCAAGATTCTCTACAATGAATACCGTAGGGTACGTTGACATAAATTCGGGGAATATTTAGAGAATACAATTGTGTGTGGTTACCCGTGAACATTGTTTACACTCATGGTTTCAAGGTGCTCTGCAATGAATACCGTAATGTACGTTGAGATACATTCTGGGAATATGTTAGAGAATACAGGTCTATGTGGTTATCCGTGTACGTTGTTTACAGTCATGGTTTCAGGATACTCTACAATGAATACCATAAAGTACGTTGAGAAAAATTCTATGAATATGTCAGAGAATACAGTTGTATGTGGTTAGCCGTGTACGTTGTTTACAGTCATGGTTTCAAGATACTCTACATTGAATACCGTTGAGATAAATTCTGGGAATATGTTAGAGGTTAAAATTTTTATTCTTCCTGTGTAAAACAATATTTCAGATATCATTTATTATATACAAGAATATTGTTATTGATATCCAAGTCACATCGTTATCTATAAGTTAATAAATTACCATAGATCCGTCGAGTGACTTCGTTACGGACGTGTGGAAGTTACAAAGTACTGTGATTTTAACATCTAACGACTTCAACTGAGTGAATTAATCTGAATATGGGACAGATTTTCCGAGACGCGTTATTTAAAATAAAAAACGGATTCAGACGACCGATCTAAGGTAATTTATTAACTTATTATGTACCTTTGTAGCCTTCCTTATTCAGTAACTTTGTTATGTTTTTAAATAATATTTATTATTAAGTGAGTTTGACATTATTATTCAAAGGACCAAAACACCTCCTCATAAAGTGCTGCAATGTGTAGTTATTGCATTATGTATTATATAATAAACAATATAAAATTAGTTACTATAATGTGACTTTGAAACGTCATACAAATGTGATTCCTCCTGGTTTAATATTTAATAACACTACTGTAGACAGAGCGGTCGTGGCGTAGTGGCTAGCGTGTGACGCTGTTACGCTGTCGGCGCGGGTTCAATTCCCGCCAGGGGCCATCTGATTTAGATACGACCGTTCCTCCTCGCAACGTAATGGCAACCCAGCGAGAGGCATCCTGCCTAGTAGAAACTCTCCCCGCCAAAAAAAAAAAAAAAAATTTACCGTTCGGATCCGGCGTTAAACTCTAGGTCTCATATACCTGTGAGAGACTCTGTACCACACGCACCACGGGTATATGCGGGGAGGGTACCAAAACAGTTGAAGGACTACGAACTGAACTGTAGACAGGATCAAAGACATAACATACAACGGAAAGCCAATTGAAGCTGACATGAGACATGCTGCTTCTATAAATTGTCTGCGATTACTGTGCTTTTGCTTTGTAACCTCTTTAAGTTCCTGTCTCGACATATTTCCGTTGTCACAAATTCAAAAGAATTTGCAATATCCAGCGAGACAGTGTCATACTGAAGTGCCTACACAGAGAGATACGAATTACCCCGTGTTTCCTTGCTCTGTTCAGATTAATATTTTATTTTCAAGAAAGAGTTCTTTACATGACTGCTCCACTCACCCTATTGTTGGACATAATACAATGTCTACAACTTTTTTTTTAACATTGTAACAACACTACTATTCATGTTTTTAAGCAATTTGTGTGCGTACATATTGCTGCTACATTTTGAGAAGGAAGACAACTGGGTGACACTCATCATTCGTCAACAATCGAAGCTGTTCCAGATCTCACCGGTTCGCGCACACTGTGTTCAAGGCCAGACAAGACACTGTTCCTAGTGGATTCGAGAGCGCATGAAAGAGGCGGTTGCTTAACATGTCAGCCAAGTGACAGATTATTGTGGCAACTCAGCGAGGCATTATTATAAGCGTCCAGCGACCGTCAGTTCAGTTTACGTCGGGCAATTTACTGAGTGCGTTCAATTGGTTATTAGTGAAAAGTGATTATTGTGCGGGGCTCTACTAGTTGTTGACATTACTATTGCGTGTGGCCAAATTAAATGAATAATTACACGAGCATAATCTTGTTGAATAACTTGTTGATTAGAAACTGTTATTTGTGAAAAATTGAAGCTGGTGATTAGTGACTTAATTGGTGTCTTGTATTTTGTTTTCCACTGTACCGTACGACGATCAGTTAGACCGTTGTAACAATATCATCATATTTGGAGTTGTAGTTATTATCTTCCATTCAATTATTTCCTGTAACCGTTGTTTCCGTAAATATTTTCTAACATTAAAAAAACCTAAGTGTAAATGCTATAAGAGCAACGAAGCCTTTTTAGGAATATTCTAGTAAGGTAAATAAAAAAAACTATATAGTACTTTATATGTATAAAGGTTTTGCAAAATATATATAAAAACTTGGTACGGTTCACAGATTTTATTTAACTCTGACAGCTGTTTCGACTACCTAAGCCATTATCAAGCAGACGAATGAAATAAAACCTAAACACAGGAAGTGTTAGTAAAGGTGGTGGTGACCATCTGTTTAGGGGGTGTAATTGGAACATCTGTGAGGGTGTTGAGATCGAGAAGGGGGTGTGCAGCAGCCAAGGAAAGGTCAGGTGTCTTTAAATACAATCTGAATGCAAAATAACTTTCGGATAACAAGAAAACTTTATATGTAACACATTTTCTTCGTACGTTAACTTGTTTCATTTATCGTTCAGCTAATATTATTTAATTACTGCCTGCACAATCAGTTATTCACACGTACACTTACTGTGTAACCATAAATATATTATGATATTATTAAAAGAGTTAATATTACGATATTGTTTCTCTGTAATATAAGACTTGTGTTAGCGACCCAGTAGAGTGACTCTATCTATATTCCTATAGAGTCAATATTGAAACTATGTATTCATTTTTTTTTAATTGATTATTTTATTTGATTCAAATAATCAATTGAATCACTTCAAATTTTTTCCAGTTGGAAAAATAATCCAACGCGTCTATCAGTAGGAATATTTCACAACACGTTCAGAATACACTGATGTGTCAGAATATATTTTATATAATATTGTCACGTAATGTGGAAAAAGTGCTACGTAATACGGAACGTTCTACAAGTTTCTCGAATATTCCAGCTGTAATGTGTGTGCGCGTACGTAATGATGCGACTTTGAGGTGAAAGACAATTGCGCGTCAACTATCGAGTCTATACCTGACCATACTTGTCCGCCCGTGCTGTGTTCATGGCCGCAATGAATTACGTTCTAGTGTTTTCTAGTAGACGCCTATTAGTAAATATTCTTGAACTTCAGCTGGGTATAAATACAGCCATTCAGCGACCGTCAATTTAGTTATTGTCGGGGGAATACTCTGTGCGTTAAAGTGGTTATTAGTGAAAAGTAATTATTGTGGCGAAGTGTTGTGTGTTTTATAATCGAGCTTTATATTGTAATACAATTGTGTTTTATATTAGTTGACATTTTGTTGCGTGTGAACAATTTTTATTTGATTTGTTGTAAGAGACTATCTTGTTTATTACAAACTGTTTGATTGTGATAGTTAAAGCTGGTGATTAGTGATTTAATTGGTGTCTTGTATTTTGTTTTCCACTGTACCATACGACGATCAGTTAGACCGTCGTAACAATATCAGTAGAAGTACAGAAAAAAGTATTTATTTCCTTGTTAACCCTACTCTGAAAAATTGTTTGATTTGAACGGGATTGTGTGTGTATTCAAAACACATATATTTAGTGGTACGTACATATATTTATCTACGTAAAATCTAACTATGTTCACACATATATTGTAACAGGACCCTTTATATGGCTGTAATCAATTAAGTCCCACTGTTTGGGCTAGCCACTTGGTCACCAGACCGCTGTATGCCGGTCGTTGCAAAAGAATAAAATGTATACGGAAAATTCACTAATTATAGAATTTTCAAATAATAAAATAATTTTGTTTATGTTTATAGAGGTATGTATAAGAGATAAATCTGTTTTTTAAAAGGTTCTGGTAAAATTTTAATAACAGGTAGGTATTTATTGACCGTCGAGCACTTCTTGAAAATTTGCACCAAGTCTGGAGTTAAATAGATTAACTCCAGGTAATAATCGATTGGTGACTTTTCTGACTGGTTCAAAATCTTGTTCAAAATAGAATATATTCTTCTCACTTAATTCCTTCAGCCTTATAAATACCCTTAAATTACCCTGTGAAATAAGTACAGATACAAAATAATGGAAATATAAAGATTTATTGACAATTTTAAATAAATAATCGATATTTTATCGATGGAGAGCAATTATCGACTCTGTCTCAGGAATTATCGATTGTGTCATACAGAACAAAATTTTATGTTATATTATATTAAAAGACAGGTTCTTTGAGCGATTATGGATTAATAGTCAGAGAAGGGTGACGAGAAAGTATAACATTAACAATTAAAAATAAATACAATAATTACTATTTAATAGTATGTAAATAATTTCAGTATATAATATTTGAATATAAATGTTTTGTCAAACCAATGAAGACTGACGTCACTGCGATATGGTTAGCCGACTTCGTTTTCAAGATGGCCGCTACTCGAGTTGGTCTTGGTTACTGCATATGCGTCGTGTCAGAAAATTACTATAAAATTACCTTCATCAAGGTCTAAAATGTCCCCGCACTGGTGTAATATGTCTGTTAATCTATTTGGTGTATTCTGGTGAAGTGTTCTGTGTAAACTTGTGTTAGTTAGTTTATTTTCTATGTCTTCAACTTCTGCGGTTAAGTTCTCAAGTTATTGGTTAGGATTTGCAGAATAAATCAGTTGAAATATAGTGTTTTACTTGTTTCTATCACTCGTATTATGTAGTTAAGTGTTTGTTTTCACTATTGTCGTGAATGTATTAACAGCTTTAGCTTTAAAAAGTGTTTAAACCGCCTAACTCTCGTTTCACTGATTTCAATGGCTAAACACTAGTATCATTTTCAATTCGATTTTAAGAAACGTTCTTCACACAACTGTCCAGCTTGATATTCAACAAAAGACTAATTAACTTGGTCATAAATCTGGCCCAGTTAATCCTTGAAAAAGTATTGTTAACATTTTTCGACTTCCCATACATATGATAAAATATTACATTATGTATGGAATTTATCTATTTTCTTCCTCACTTTTATGAATTATTAACCTTATTATTGGTTTAATCATCTCATTCCCTTTAAATTGATGTATTATAGTCCATATTTGTAGACATTTTGTGGAAATTAACAAATTTCTTTACTTTATGGAAATATAGGCTCAAAATTGGATTTCCGTCTTTATACAAAATTCCCTCCATTTTAAATATTATTAATACTATTATAATAAATTTTAATTATTCACATTCCTCTTCCTTTCCTTAAATACATATAAATTACACCTTTGAACTGGTTTTCTGTGTTAATCTGTAAATTTGACATTGCTCTTTAAAATTAATTAATTTCTATATTTTGAAAATTTACAAAATGTTAAGGTATATTTCCTTATTATCATTTTAATTCATAGGATCATTCCTAGTAGTGGTTAATTGTGTTATCTTATATAAATCTTGGTAGTTTACAGGATTTATAAGTGAATTATACTATTTTATATTGGTTCTGTGATTTCACCAAATGGCCTAGATTTTAGAATTTTATATTTCTTTCTTTCTCAAATAATTTAAACTTAATTCCTCCTCTGACTTTACATAATTACAAATATATGAAAATAACATGATTTATAACTTATTGTGTTGTGTAGTAGTTAATTAACACTACAGTTAATAAAATAATTAATTATGAACATTGTTTAGCAATCTGCACAATTTAACATATTGCAGATATGGCTTGAACATATATTTTTTAACCATTTTTGAGCTAACATAGCATACCCATTAGAACATTATTAATGGTATGTCGGTTATTATTTATCAAACATAATTCTTTTTAAAACACATAACATAAATCTTAATTTCTAATAAACCTTACAAATACATTTATTTAATACATTGATTTTAGGACTGTGAAATAACAGTCTATTTAAACATGTTACACTTATTCATACTATATTAGTACCAGTCCTTTCTGGTTTAAACCATTATTATTGTGATCCCCTACATCAGTAAACATGAACTCCCATACTCTATTTATTATCATTTTTTACAAATGTCTTGTAAATAAAGATTTACATTAAAATAATAAAATACTGGAAACCTTCCATTTTATTATTTTATTATGCTGTTTATTATTAGATTTTAAAGTTGTGATATAGCATACTACTAAGTTATAGTATCACCAACTTTAAGTTTATTGCATTTTTTTAAAAAACAACACTTACACAAATTCACTTTCACTGTTGGTTCTGATATTTTGAGTCTTATTATCTCAGACCAGACCTTTAGTAATCATGGACCGTTAAGACTAGTTTATTTTCTTTATTACACAATAGCTTTAGCCGGTGCACTTCTTTTAACGCTATACAGCACTTTAGTTTTCTCAATAATTACATTTTATAAGATTTTGGGTATGTTATACTTTCTTTTGCATAGTTTTTGTGGATTTGGGATTGATAGTAGTTTATATAATAATAGGTTTTACTACTGTGTTTCTTTCATACTATTTCTTCCTCTCCTCCTGTCTTCTTTCTTGTCCTTCTTCGTATCTTCCTTCTGGTATTCATTCTTGTCCCTCTTCTAGTCTTCATTCTTGTCCCTCGTCTAGTCTTCACTCTTCCGGTCTTCCTTCCTCATTCTTGGGTAAACCAAGGTACTTGGTGTTATCTCGACTGAGGTTTAGTGTGTAGTATTTAATTTATTCACTGAACTGACTTTATTCTTCTATACAGGTTTCAGGGTATTGTTTTCTTCCTGTTCACAAACTTTATTCTTCCCTCTTCTTGTTTTTGGGGTATTTTGGTATTCACCACTCTTTAATTGAGTCTCCTTTTTCTTTGATATGGTCTTATATAACTGGTTTACTGCTCTGAGCTTCCTGGGTAACTTACTGGTATTATACTATGAGTTGATGAGTTGCTTCGATACTTTCTTTGGTTTTTTAAAACAGTGGTTTTTATATATAATGTAGTGAGGATTTTTATTTTATTGTGGTTCATTCCTCTGATTTATTTAAATGTCATTCAATATTATTATAACATTTGTTGGTGTAATTAAACTTTATGATTTCACATGACTTAAAATGTAGTGGATTTTCTGTCACGCTACAATATGGAAGACATAAAGCAGATGTCTTTCCACGTTGATGGTGTATACATTTTTTTCAAATTAGTATCTAGTTATGTAAGAATTGAAACGACTTTCCTAACCCAAAGCAATGGACCATTCGTACGAAATGGTTGTGTACATGAGAATACTTCAGACGTACGAAGAATTCAAATACATCTAAGCTCAAAAATTAGTAAATTGTGGCAAATCAAGAGTACAATAAGTGTTAGGCATACACACACTCTGTTTGTAAGTCTTTCTCTCTCAGTCTCTCTCTGTCTGTCTGCCTCTCTCTCTCCCCCTCGCCGTATCTCTCTCTTTCTCAACATAAATTTTAAGAAACTGCTGTAGCCCATATTGGACTTGTGTGCATATTATTTTGAAAATAATGTTTCATAAAAATTCCATACCGTTAAATGTGTTATTTCAGGAAACATCAATAAGTTAATAACTCATATTAATCAACTAAATACGTATAACGTATAATTAAATCACTACCGACTTGGAAGTTTTTTATGGGTAAAAACGTAAAAGATTTACTTTATAGCCTGAAACCGTTTTTGCTTTTAAAAAGCTTCATCAGAGGCTGCTGCTGGGAGCACTGTCCGTCTTGTTCTTGCCGACGGTAAAGACTTTTAAAGGATCGGTTTTGTGTGTGTGGGGTGTGATATGTTCGAATAATGCGTGTGATTTGAATTGTGTCTGTTCGTGTAGGATGTCTTTGTTATGTGTTTTCGTGTGTTTGTATATTTCCAATTGTTCAAGAGTGTCTAGTTTTCTTCCTTTGTGTGTACGGTAGAATATCCATGTTGCCTTTTATGTTTGTGTATGTGTGGTTTGCTTCATTGAGGTGGTTTACAAAGGTGGATTTGGTAGTGGCGTGTGGTGCCTTTGTGTGTTCAATGTATCTTTGTTTGAAGGTACGTCCTGTTTGACCTATATATAATTTGTTGCAACCTGAGCAGTTTAGTTTGTAAACACCAAGTAGATCGAATTTTTTGTGCTTTGTGTGTATGTTTTGATAGTGTGTGTTCTGTTTTGTTTGTATTTTTGTTGCGATTCTGTATTCTGCTTTTTTGAATTTGTGTGTTATTTTACAGTGTGTTTATTGATGTATGTTAGAGTTATGAATTTGTTGTTTTCTGTCTTTGTCTGTTGATTGTTTTGTGTAGGAGTTTACTGATAATTATTCTGTTATATCCGTTGGATTCCGATAGATATTTTATAGTGTTTAGTTCGCCTTTGTAGTCTTTTTCATCTACTGGATGTTGTTAAATCGAAAAATTATGTTAATCATTTATTAAAATGACGATTTACTTTAAATACAAAATCTAGATAATTACCTATTAAACTAAACTAAGGTTAGAGGGAAAAATGTGAAGAAGCAGAAGAGAATGCTAAACTGGCGAATATAATTTTAGAGCAGGTGGAAGACAACGGAACTATTATGATAGCCTATTCTTACTAATAGCAAATAAAAATGACACAAACTGAAAAATGGAAAAGAAAGTCTACAAAGTATTTAATAATGTACAACATCTTTTAAATAAAAGGTTTTAGTACAAAATTGTCTCAAATTACGGAAAAAAAACCGAAAAGTTGGAGTATGAATTGCAATAACATGAAAGCTATTGTATTTTATATGCTATGATTTATATGTATATTATATATTACATACACTTCCCACATAATTCTCCGCCAATGATGTCATCAACATCTGATTACATTAAATTACGTGAGGCTAGCAATTTTATATAACACAAATTTGTGGTAGCAAGTATATTGTTAGGACGGTCTCACTGATCGTCGTACGGTACAGTGGAAACAAAATACAAGACACCAATGAAGTCAATAATAACCAGCTTTAATTATCAAAATTAACAGTTTGTAACCAATCAAAGTTGTTCAACAAGATTATACTCGTACAATAATTCAAATTAAAGTTGTCCACACACAATAACAATGCCAACTAATAGAGTTCCGCACAATTGTAACACAATAACACTTCGCCACTATACTTCGAACTTCATTTGAATAAATAGTCACTTAAACGCACTGAGTAATCGCCCGAAGTAAATCTGACTGTTCGTCGCTAGATGCTTAAAATATGTATACCCCGCTGAGACGCTAGAATAATCTGTCACTTTCTGGATGACGTGTCGAGCAAACTGCGTATTACAGGCGCTCTAGAATGTGCACTAGAAACCGTGAAAACTGTCTGGCATTGAACACAGTGCGCCGACCGGTACGGTCTGGAATAGCCTCTATTGTTGACGCATGATAAGTGTCACGTAATTATATTTCATCTCAAAGTACCAGCATATAGCCATGATTGTTGACGCATGATAAATGTCACGTAATTGTGTTTAATCTCAAAGTAGCAGCAACACACATTACAGCTGGGCTCTGCTGGCATAGTAGAGATACTTTCAAAACGTTCCGTATTACGTATACGTAACAATGTACGCTATTAACGCTAGCACTCTTAGTTACATTATTTTTATGCGTTATGGAAATATTGAAGCCACAAACATAATGCGATATTTTTCTGTAAACCACATTTTACTCTAATCAGTTTACTATTTTGCCGCGATAGAAACTCCCACGTGAAATTAGCGATGCATACATTTTCCGTACATTTTAGCCGCTGTGTTTACTGGACCAATTACATAGTCTGGCCGACTGAATTGACAGTAAATGGTTCACTATTAATAAATCACAACCGGGCGCACTCATTTATGTTTTAACGAGGTTTCTCTGTCTGGTCTGGGCTGGAATCGTATGGCTATTCTATGGACAACACTGCAGTTTCTATTATTTACTACAAGTCACAATGGCGCGCACTCCCGTATGAACACAAAACCAGTACTACGTGGAAGCTCTCTCGCTGCAATTCACGGTACTATAGTCTCTCTCTACAAAAAGTTGCAACTCACACAGACACGTACACACACATACACACATACGCTGCGTCAGTTTTCAGCCAATACAGTGACAAATAAATAATTCACGATCGTCATATTGTAACAGAGTTCGCGGGGACAGCGCTGTTGTCGCTTTTCCCTTTGACAACAATTATTAATTACTGTCGCTCGATTCACATTCACAGATCTACGTAGTTATTGGTCTCCTGGAATATTCTCTATGACAGCTGAGGTAACATTTGTGAGAAAAAGCGGACAAGAGCAAAGGTAAATAAAGTGACGAATTACACAAGAATGTGTGGAACGATTTGGAGAACGTTAGAAAATAAATGTAGAAAAGAAACCCAAATAAAATTTTATAAAACAATAGCAATACGTACACTACTGTAAAATTCTGAAATTTCGTTCATAAAGAAAAAATATGAACAGAAGATACAAACATCAGAAATTAAATTTGTGAGATCAGTTAAAATATGTAATAGATGAGATCATCTAAGAAATGAAGACGTAAGAAGTCATTTTGATATTTTTGCAGTTTATAAAAGGGTTAAAGGATAGAGAAGAAAATAGATTCAACACATAGATGGAATGGTAGAAAGTAGAATACCGAAGATGGCGAAAGATTACAACCTCAGTGGCAGAAGAAAAGTAACAGGACGCTAAAGCTTAAGACCGTTAAGAAAATGATGAAGTAAAGGTCATAAAAAAATGGTGAATTAAATCTTGGAAACTCTTGTGCACTATTAACATAGACTACGGTAAACGTTGAAGTTGAATTTTACTGAAAATAATTTTATTCTTTTTATAATGTTTTGCAGGTGTTAAAAGCCAAATGATATTTTCAGAAGAAAACATTTCTGAAGTTACTGTAACATACTGAAGAGAGAAAGAGAGAGAGGGCGAGAGAGAGAGAGAGAGAGAGAGAGAGAGAGAGAGAGAGAGAGAGAGAGAGAGAGAGAGAGAGAGAGAGAGAGAGAGAGAGAGAGAGAGAGAGAGAGAGTCTGTGTGTGCGTATTGCATCGGTACATATTAGGGCTGTAAAAATTGTATAAAGTTCTAGAATAAGATAATAATATAATTATAAAGACTACCACATTTTAAAATTCAAAAAACGGGATTAAATATTGTTTCTATACTCTTGAAATAAATGACCTGACAAAACAGAACTTCTACAGTCATTATGACACGAATTTTAAAATCTTTAAACCTAACTTTTGGTTGTACGTTAATATTATCAAAAGGGTTAGGTTGGACTACGAACATCGTTAGGATTTGCCAAACAACTGTTCATTACTATTATTCCGGCTGTACAATGTTTACATATTTTCCGGTATCAAAGATTACAAAGTTGATTGAATACTCATCTTCCAATGCTGCTTGTCCATCCAAAGATCTTCTTCAATTTATCTTTCCCTCAATATTACACATACAGATTACAAATGTCCACATTTTAGACCACGGTGCTGGCTTTTCGAGGAACTGATCCCGTACGGGCAAAACGTTTTGTAGATGGTACTGTCCTGGAACAAGTCAGCAATTTTAAATACCTGGGCTGCAGTGTGTCTTACAATACAAGCAACAACGTTGTGAATAATTTGCATAATAAGTTCAACATTATTTGCGGGACCATCAGGCGAACCCTTAAGTCAGAAGTAAAGGAAAATGCCTAAAATTCTACAAGGTGATGGCTTTTCCCACACTTCTTTATTGGTCTGAGAAATGGACTGTAAAACAAGGCGCTTCCAAGAAGCTCAAATGAGGTTTCTCAGGCACGTGACAGGATTGCCTAGTATCGGCTGAATTGGTGGTAACATCTTTGCCGAAAGGATGACTGTCGTATTCCTATCCAACTTTAAGCCGATGGGCGGAAAGATGTGGGACGTCCGAGGAAGCGCTGGAGTGACCAGCTCTAGACTCTCCCAGTTTGAGACCGGTACAAACCATTTTTGGTTTAATCCTTGAGGATAATGTTGGTGATGGTTTTTGCGAGTCAAATAACGTATTTTATTTGATGTATCAATTTAGCACTATTTAATGTATACACTTTCGAACTGTCAACTCGAAAGTAGCAAACACAATGAAGTTTTTCAAGTAAACACACTTGAACGGTTACATAGTTGGCAGGAGCACGGATCTTCCTCGGAGCACGTCATCACAAGTGCGCAACGAGCCGCGAGATTGTTAGCAATAGCAGCAAGCAGCCATAAATTGTAACCGTTTATGTAATAACACAACGCAGAAGAATATAACTTGGATTTATTGCTTTCATGCCGCTGCTGCAATATTATACCATGTGAACTCTGTCTCTATGAGTTATGTTGTTATTACTCATACTAGCGACTACTACTAGTATCGCTGTTTATAATTACTACTATTTATTATTGTGATTAAAAGTGTCACACCTATAACGTAACATAACATAACGCAGCACACCAGGCCATGTGTTTTGTCTTCACACTGTAAAATTCACCGTCCGGGAAAATGTGAGGAACATCAATACATAGAACGCAAATTACCATCTATGATATAATTACTACTATTATTATCAATAAATAACAATTTTATTGGAAGAATATATTATATATTTTTTTCAATATTTTACAGTGTTTCGATAGGTTAAACTACCATCATCAGAATATTACAAAGAAATAAACATTGTTTAAAACCAATTGCCAATAATAACTGTTTTATATCATCATCGTTATAATCATCATCATCATTTTCAAGGATTACACCAAGGATGGTTTGTTCCGGTCTCGAACAGGCAAAGATTGGAGCTGGTCACTCCAGCGCTTCCTCGGACGTCCCACACCTCTCCGTCCCTTCGGCTTATAGTTCCCTAGTTGTTTAGGGTTGCGGCAGCTTATTTGATTCAATTTAGTAGTGAATATTTTCCCTGGATACGTTACTAGCATGTCATAGGGTAAGACGTATGGCGGGGCTGCCACCTTCAGGCTTAACGTCCAACCCGATTTTCTGTTTGGGTGTTCCCTCATAAACTGGTTGTCTTGTTGTCTCTGGCTGTCTAAAGTGACCAGTTTTCCCAGTTGAGGTATCCATAAGTATCTTTAATTTAGTGATTTCTCCTTGCCTCCTACTTCCTACGTCGTTGATCAATGGATGGTCATCCGTCTTTTAGGAGCAATTTCTCACCCCAAGGGCAAAAGAGTGCCCTACCCTCTACTTGACAATGACAAGCAGAGGAGGGACAGCTTATACCGGCTGTCACTCGGTCTCCAGAGCCGTGTTAGCCACCTGTTGGTGTTGGTGCACCACTTGGAGGTGCGGCTGGATATTTCCCTTCATCAAGGAATGAGACCATAAGGCATTACTCATCCTCATATATAGAAAATGTACGACTTTCATATATAATTTTCTATATATGTAACTCAATGTTTCTTGAAGCAATCCTATATAATATTATGATGTTATACAATATAGTTTCTTCTGCGAGTTGTATGTTATGTTTTTGTCTTTTCAATATCTCACGCACGTTTCACTGAAACACATCAGCATCATCAAAGGTATGTAAATGTGTGTATACATTGCAACAATACATATATTTGCATATTTGCCCAGGGCGGTATATTTTGTAAATAACTAGTGAAAAAAGAATACGACGAACAGTTTTAAACAATTTTGTGCAGGAGAATACAGGCTGTAGCCTGTCGAAAGTGACACCTGCTTGGGTAGAGTTAAATACAGCGTTTGTGTGAATGTGTGTGTAAGCCAGTTCCGACCTGCATTGAACGACAAGAAGGGAAAACATGCACGAATTGTTGGTTTGTCATTAATCAGGTTGTAACCGGATAAAAAATAAACTAATTAATACCTTCTTAATCCTGTGAACAAAGACTTACCCCAATTATAAAGACACCATTACATTAAGGAATTTTTAGCGAGTATGCTGATATAAAATTATTGCAAAAATATGCGATAATAAAGACGCTAACGAATTTAATGTTAATTACTAGTGTAATTAAATAATAACTAATAAGTGTGGTATACGTGAGTGACCAGAAACAATTACGCAAACAATGATATCGCTCATGCTACAAAGATGTTCATGAAATCGCGAAAATGAACCAAAAAGTGATTTGTAATTAAAAGGACGCTTTGCACGAACTGACAGTATCTAACATGTCGAAAACAGTCCGGGACCTGTCAAATCGCCGTCCAGTATAAATATCACCAGCTATTTTGGGCTGATCTTAGACTTAAGAAATCTTCACACAACGTCAATCTGCCGGTTTACCGACCGATCAGGATTCTGGACACACACTTTACCACACACGCCAAGACGTATGGAGGAACTCTGGAGCATAACCAACAAAACCCGTAGAGACAACAAACAGAGCATCAGCATACCCATCATTATCATCATCATCAAATTCTCAGAATTCCGGACGCACGCACACACACACACACACACACACACACACACACACACACACACACACACACACACACACACACACACACACACACACACACACGCACACACACGCACACACACACACACGCAACGGTAATGGCAGATGCATGCAGGTGCTAAAAAAAATTAGATTTTTTGTTGTGAAAAGAGCTCTGGAAAAGAACTTACCTATGAACAGTAAATACTTATAGTTTGAAAGTTAAATAGTAGTTAAATAAGAGAATTTAATTTAACAAGAAAATCTAGAAAAGAAATAATAATCTTTTGTCGTATGTTTGTCGTAATAAACATTTGGGTGTGTCAGTAGAAATAAATAATAGATTGGAAGTAAATGTTATATTATTTTATTTTGTTTATTGCAACAATAAATTTTATTCTTGAGTCTTAATATTATTTTGTTTGTAAATGAGTTGCTATTATTATTTAAAATTTGAGTTAATTTCAGACACACAAAAATAAAAAGGATTTAAATAACTTGTTTAACATGTTTGTTTAGCTAGTAAGATTATATGGTTGTTTATTTTTTTGATATGTTATGAACAGCATAGCAGGTTATATTATATTTGTGAAGTTTATAAAAGTGAATATTTATTTATTTAATATTTGAAATTTTAATATTTTTATTTTGTTCTATTAATTAATAAATCATAGAATGATTATTTTGGAACGGTTTTAATTAATTATTTCATGTCAACAACATCTCACTCCTCTTTGAAAATTATTTAATTATTGTGCAACTACGTATATTTGACGCAACGAGAGAAAAAAAAATCCTGCGACCTGGCCGGTGTAATACACTTTATAGTTGCGTTGAGTACATGGTAATGTATTTGTATAATTGTTCTAACGTGTATAATACTTGTAACTCTGCAATATATACTATATGTATATAAAAATGCCATATAACTAAGTGCATAATATAATATAATATAATAAATATGTAATGTAATATAATATAATATAATATAAACCTATATTGTTTAATGCATGCTGCGTTTTGCCGATGGTATTGCTGTAGTGGCAGAAAATGAGTAAGATCTGAGTAAACGTTTACAAAGTAAGGATACAATATTGACTAACGGATATAATATGGAAATAAATAGGACTAAAACCAAAGTTATGATTTGTTAAAGAAAATAAAATTTGAAGCTAAACATTGCACTGAGAGGATAAACCCTTCAGAATGTGAGCAAATTTATATACTTCGGTAGTAAAATTACAAAGGATGCCCGAAGTGAAAGAGATATTATTAGCAGGATACACCACGGTAAGATTGCTTTTAACAAAAAATGGAGAATACTAGGGACAAGTAGCAGCTCCCCTAAACCAAGGAAGCGTTTCCTAATGAGATTTACATGGATCATTACCCTGTAATGGTAACCGTGTATGGTTGTGAATCGTGTACAATAGGTAAGAAGGAAAAAAGGAAATTTGACAACTTTAAGACATGGTATTATCGCAGGATGGTCTAAAAATAAATTGGTCTGACAAAATTACAAATGAAGAGGTGCTGAACAGAATAGGCAGTGAGAGGTGTTTGTTGAAAAGCGTAATTAGAAGAAGGATAGAACTTGTTGCACATACAATGCGGCATGAAGGACTACCAAAATTGGTAACAGAAGGACACAAAAAGGTAAAGGATATAAGGAAAGACCAAGACTGCAAATATAAAGCAAATTGTGGAGGATGTAAATTATGTAACTTATGAGGAAATGAACAGGAAAGCACAAGAGCGATCTCAATGGAAGGCTGCTCCAAACCAATCTTAGGATTGAAGTCATAAGAAAGAGGAATATAAATATATATTATTTTACTAAATTATTAATTTTTAAAATGCTTTAATTTTTTATATTAACCAGGATTTGTCCAGATATGGATTTATTATTTAATTTATGTTTAAATATTTATAGTTTTCGCCATACAACATTTTTGTCATTTTTCAACTTTTTGGAAATGTGTTTTAATAAAGTGTTCTTATTTAAATTTGGGAATGTGTGATTGTGTTTAACTAAATGATAAGCTAAATTTGGTTTCTATATGTCTAGTTTTAAATACTAATTACGGTGTTGAAATAAATCTTTCTTTTAATCTATTTTTTAGCTTGGTCTACAAAAATAGTTTTGTAGTCAGGACATTCAATTTTATATAAGAGAATACTGTAAGAAAATATGAATATAATTACTTGTATATATGAAATATATTTATGGTGTGCTTATATATTGCTATGAAATATGTCTAAAATTTTTCAAAACTGAAGGCAAAATTGCTTCATACTCGTAATTTAATAACGGTTTATCAAAGTCCTTTTAAGGGCCACAAAATTGATACGAGTTTCGCTTAGCGTCATTTGTCTTGTGACAATACACACAGATACGCGCGCGCGCGTGTGTGTGTGTCTGGGCCTGAGCTGTGTGGCTGAAATACGTATAGGCTTACAAACAATATCAAACTACCTGTAGTGTATATTTAGTTTGTAACTCTTCTAGTTTAGATTAAAACTAATACATTACTCAGTACAATCCTCTCCACGATTTTTTGCGTAAAATTTGGCTTTTATATAAATATGTAAAGTATTTAAAAAGTACATGTATTTATACACACTTTGTGTGTTTGCACATTATGGTAAGCTTCAAACACGCAAGACCCGTACCATTGTAAAATTTAATTCTATTTCTAACAAATTCCGTAGCACGCCACATCAAAGTGTTGTAGAAAACAGCGTTGTATTGATTTAAAATATATTAAAACCACAGCCGCGCAGTCCAATATTAATTTTACACAGTGCAGTAATTCCGCAGTGGACAGTACAGCGATTAAACATTTATTATTCATGAGATGTAATGGCGATGCTACTGAAGCTAGTAATAAAAAATTATATCCGCCCACTTTAATTTGTTATAAACGAAAAAAATAATTACGAATAATACTATGCAGCTGTACTGTTTTCAATATTTATACAAAATTTATTTTCACAACCAGCAACATCATAAAATAAATTATTGCTTTCAGAAGGATAAGTTATACAGCTGAGCTGAGGAAACAGATAATACTGGAATGCTGAGTGTCTACGTAACGCTTTGCATTCTTCGAGATGCCTCTTCCAAAAGTTATTCGACAACTCTTCCGGCATGAAGGCTCGGTACGTCAATGTTATAAATACTGGAATTAGAAGCGGCCCAGTTCAATTACACCTGGTGATTTTACATGTGCGTATCGATTTATTGATTACAAGGGCGGATCAATTTTCAACACTAAGTGATTGTTGCGGTTTAGTAAAAAGTAACTGATTATAATTACGGATTGATTTTACAACTCGAAGTAATTATTGCGGTTTAGTAAAAAGTAATTGATTATGATTACGGATCGATTGTACAACTCGAAGTAATTGTTGCGGTTTAGTAAAAAGTAATTGATTATGATTACGGATCGATTGAACAACTCGAAGTAATTGTTGCAGTTTAGTAAAAAGAAATTGATTATAATTACGGATCGATTTTACAACTCCAAGTAATTGTTGCGGTTTAGTAAAAAGTAATTGGTACATAAATGTGTTAAGTAATGCAAAACTGTAAGGTGACATATATTACTGCGAGTTGGACAAACTTAACTGGAATTATTGTTTGTCCAAGCGGTTTGCATTTCTAAGCCAAAGTAAAATTATATTGTAGCACAAATTCCTATAATTTGTATAGTATATTTATTATTTATTTTTAAATCTAACTCGATTATTTGAAACGTTTACGTTTCCCTCTCTTCGTGCCTTCTGCTAATATAATAACTCTAAAATTTGATAAATTAATTCAGTTAAACCGTGCATACAACTCGGGGATTAGAAGTTCGTGGTATGTACGGTACTTTAAATGAAAGTTTACCCATCTCAGGTACACACAAATTACCGTTTGCTTCCTACTCTTGCAAGTTGTTGTTGTTGTTAACTGAATACAAACCGGTTGGGCAACTATGCACGCAACCCAATGTGTTAAACGCTTAACCGCATTACGTATGTTAATCCATTGTATTGCATTGTAGTTGCTCAAGTTGATTCAAGTAGTTGCTCCTATGGGTTTGTAATGTTCTCTGTTCTACAACAAACGAATCAAGTGCTCTCTGTGTGTGTGTAATTAGTTTGTTCCTTTGATGTTGGTGTGTGAGTTTCGCAACACCTTTAGACTCTCTGTTCCTTTGCTGCCTCTATGCTCTGGCACGTTAACAACGTTCAAATATCACATTAAGCAGCTTACGTTATGTGAATATAAATTAAAAGGATAACAAGATTAGATAATGACGTATGAATTACCATTAATTTGAGAGCGTAAAAGATAATATCATCTCAAAGATCTAAGGAATAGGAAGGTAAAAAAAGTTATTAAAATGAGGCAAGTAAGACTGGCCCCCTGGTGTTCAGGTTAAACATCTTGTTAATGCTCTTAAATAAAATGGTACAAGAACGCCAGCATTTTTATATAAAACTCTAACTAAATTTTTGTAATAACATAAAGTAATGCTCTTAAAGAAAATGGTAACAGAACTCCAGCTGTTTCAAACAAAATTGTAACTAAATATTTTGTGATAACTTAAATTGATGTTGTTAAAGAAAATGGCACTAATAAAAAATTGTTACTGGTTACAAGGGTGTTAATTGCAAATCCTGTCACTCTAGGCTCCAGCACACTGTTCGCTTCCTCTAAGCCAAGTAGTCTAGTTATTAAATTTTGCGTAACGGCCAAAGTGGCCGTTACAGTTTTTGTAGGAAATAAAATGTACTTTTATTCCATATTTGTTTTATTTGACTACCCGTTTTCATTTGCGAGTTACATGCATTACTTTTCAACCGCCCCTCGTAATATGTAAGGAAAGCATACGCAATAAACAGACAACGGCAATATATAGCTTACCTACAAGTATCAGTGAGGGATATTCTATGGTGTCCACTGCACTGTTCCACCGTATACCACGCCCGCACAATTGCGGAGTAAACGCAGACACGCACAATATACGAACTACCGTAACGTCTATCACTTCGTCACCACTCTGAAACAAACAAGAAAACCATGAGTGATTATAAAAACAGAGATAATGATAAAAGAATCTGAATTATGTATATCAAATAAAATGAGATAACTAATTCAATTTCTACATATTTGTGATTCTAATCATCCAAATTTAAACATTCTTCTTCTTCTTCTTCTTCTTCTTCTTCTTCTTCTTCTTCTTCTTCTTCTTCTTCTTCTTCTTCTTCTTCTTCTTCTTCTTCTTCTTCTTCTTCTCCTTCTCCTTCTCCTTCTCCTTCTCCTTCTCCTTCTCCTTCTCCTTCTCCTTCTCCTTCTCCTTCTCCTTCTCCTTCTCCTTCTCCTTCTCCTTCTTCATTTTCTTCTTCTTCTTCTTCGCTCCATGGTTTGGGATATAGCCCTTTTCTTCTGCACAGTGTCACTGACCATTGTCTCCAAAGTCTTCTAATATCTCTCCCATCAGCTGGTCTATATTTGTTTTTTAGGACCTTGTTTATCTACTGCGTGTTCCACACGAAACTTCCAATTTTACCGGTTTCCGCTTATTCTGTCAACGACTGATGGCACATTGTAGTCGACATGTAATATATTATTGATAATTGCTTACAACTGATACCTATAACTTCTTTCTTTTTGTTTTCAAGAAAAAAACTCTATCGTGAAGTAGACTGAGAAGTTACTATGATGACAGATATGGATAATTAGTCTTAGACAGGTTTATGTAATGTTCAACTCAGGCAGTGAGAACTTTGCAATATATCTACATTAGGGGACTAACAATTTGTAAATTTGTACAAAACGCTGACACACAAACAAACACACACACACACACACACACACTGACAAACACACATATTTGTGTATTTGTATTAAATAAAAACTTACGCAAAAGGCAAAAAATTAATATTTGCAAAAATTCTAATATTTACGAACTTGATAACAAAAATTTACTAGTTAAAGTACAAACTCAAATAAAAATAAAACACTATGATTTATTTAAAATTATAAATTTATTGAAATTAATAAAACTGAAAAGTTTAATATTTCCGATATAACCGTCAAAACAGTTGATTAAGTAAATACATATTTAAAATATAATAAAAATCTTCTTAAATAGATTATTCGTTAGTTTCTGTATTAAAATCGAATTGTTTTGATTATTTGTTATTTTCTTTACAAACCTCTTAGGGTACTGATATATTCAGCGAAACGTGCGTCAGGTGAATTAAAACAATAATATACATTACAGCTACTTGCAGAAGAAACTATATTTTACAATACATATAATAATATAATATATATTATACCTGTTTAATGTAGAATAATATGTAATACCCTATATCATTTTAAACAAGGATATATACTTAATTCATTTTTACAATGATTTGACAGTTTTTAAAATTCCGTATCATCATAAATTTAAATCACAATAATATAAAGACTTTCGAAAAATATTGTAAAGAACAATAAAATATACATACTTGTTAAAAAAATAATTTGTTTTATTACAATTTTTATTAAAATCAAAATTTATTATTTTTATATTAAATATACGTAAATATATATATGGCTAATTAAAAACATTCAAAAAAGCAAGAAACAAATATTTGGGAAAATCCTAATACGCGTATTTAGAAACACAATAATAATAATTTGCTAATTAAAGACCAAAATCAAATAAAACCAAAAAAAAAAGATTTATTTATAATCTACTTAAAATTATAAATTTATTAAAATTAATAAAATGCAAACATTTAATATTTCCGATATAACCGTCAAAACAGCTGATTAAGTAAATATATATTAAAACTATAATATGAATCGTTTTAAATCGACTAGTTATTTTAATGTAACTAGGGAGAATAATCTCAGTTATTATGGATACGTATACACAAACACACACTCACACACACATACTGTAAGATTAGTACAATTTAACTAAATTGATTACGTACAGTATGTTAATACATTTATCTGATTTGACTTACGTCGTATACAATGAAATATAACCTGCTGTTGTTTTCAGATGGCGGTAGCAGTTTAGAAGTTGACGCCAACAATACGTACGTTATAACTTTTGATTGTTTGCACATTTGTTATTTGACAGCTGTAGTTTGCAATGGTCACCAGTGTTCTGAAACCTGGCCATATGTTTCCGCGTAGACGTGTGATTTATTTAACTGCTGTTTGTAAACTTTACGTTCACCGTGCAGTTTTCGTTGCACGTTCTCATTGGTAACTTTAACTTCAACCAATGTAATTATTTTAGTCTGAAAACATATTAGTTACACACATAGAACGTAAATGGGACACTTATAGAAAATTAATTGCACACATTGCTCCGACAATTATTGTATGTAAATTCTGAAAGCCGGCAGGTGCAGTTACGTAATAGTTGTACACGTTTCTCGGCTAACAGATCAAGTGCAGTGTCTCTGTCAACGCCGTGCACTCAAGTAGCTTCCAGACTGTTTCAGTATTCATAATTATGTCCAACGTAAATTATGTTGCCATGCCGACAGCAATATGGAAAATTATTCTGGACCTTTGGATCGGTATATATCAGGATCTGGAAGATTATCCAGACGTGAGAAAATTAGAAATGAAGTCATTAAGGATAGAATGAATGTAAAAAATGTTATTGTTAATTTTATCTAAACAAAAAAATTACAATTTTAAAGTCATTGTATTGGTATCCGCGTCACAATTATTATAATTAAAATTTAAAGTTTTTACCTTAATCCGTCTATGTGACGCTTAATTTTGTCTTCTTTGTCTTCTTACGCGTTTCGGATTATGTTAATCCATCATCAGAGATTAAAAAAATTCGTCGATTAAGACTTCGTTAAAACATTAAAAGTTACACTAAAAAAAGACATTTAAGTATATATTCCACAAACACAGCGACGCACGCGGATGTGAGTCCGCACTCAATACTGATTAGCGACGTACTAATTACAATGGTATGGACAAACAAAAAGAATGGCACAGGAAAGGTTGCCAAGGGGTGTTATGGAGTGGACCCCATCAGGAAGAAGGAAAAGAGGAAGATCATCGATCACCTGGATAGAAGAAATTCAGACTATATTGAGGGAAAGGGGTGGAATATTGAAGAAGATCTTTGGGTGGAAAAGGAACAGTGGACGATGAGAATTCAATCACCTCTGTAATGTTTTGTTCTGGAAAATGTGTAACATTGTACAGCTGGAATAAATAATAATATATAAGGATCTTATATAATTATTATATATAACTTTCCTCTAATATATAACCGACTTAGAAGTTAGTTACACCTGTCAATATACTAGAGTGCTGATTAAGTGATTGTTGTAGATTAAGGGAAAGTTATTATGTTGTAATTACTGCGGAACTATAATAGTTGACAATATTATTGCGTGTAGGGCTTATTTGAATTATTGTATTGAACTACCTTGTTGATTTTAATTGTTATTTGTATCGAATTAAAGTTGGTAAATAGTCACAAAATTATAGTGTGTAACAACTTTATAATTTTTTTAATTATTTATTTAAAAATTGTCGTGTTTACTTGCTGAACTGCTACTTCCCATGTTCCGGTCGAGGTCTTTCAGTGTTTCCACCATTTTCAAGTCCTAAAACCACGACTACGTGGTCCTAGTCCTAGATCGTAATTTAGGACTTGGAAATGGTGGAAACACTGAAAGCCGTCGTCCGGAACATTGGAAGTAGCAGTTCAGCAAGTAAACACGACAATGTTGGAACTACAGAGGCTGCTAATTTAAATAACAAGATGTGTTAACTACTTACATCAAAATTTTTGAAAAAGGGTAGCAACAGCTTGAGAATATGTAAATATTTATAACAATGTAGACAACGCATTCAAATTTTTTATCGGATGGTAGTAATATTAAATTTCCTTTTAATATAGTCAGTAAAATAATTTCGACGTACATTTTAAGAGTGTATTTGGTATTAAAACTATAATCATATTTATTTAGCCAACACATACGATAACATTATTATGGCACGACTCATGCGATCCACTCAGTACGTATTCACAGACATGTAGATGTCAGGGTTCCTGTATAACGCTTCCGTTATTGATAAGGAAAGCCAAGGGCAGGAGGTCACTGTTACAGACATAATTCACTGACTCGATGCGGGGGATCCGTCCTAGTCAGACACTCTGCGTCCCTTATCTCACCTCCTGCATATTCACGTGTACCTACTAAAACACAAACACACACACACGCACACGCACTTAAACATTCAGTTGTTGGTGGCGTCGTCATATTCTCTTTAGAAAGTTTTAATCAATTAACAGAAGTACTGTATTTTATACAGTTCTTAGAATAATTATATTAGACATATTATATTATATAGACATTATAATTATATATTGTACATAATTATATTGCAAGAAAACACAGGAAGGTGAGCTGTATTAATCGTATCTAAGCATGGATGACGAACATTTACATGTTTAAAATGGATTTATTCAATTTTTGATCTATTAGCTGTAAGTTTTGTATTTAGAGATCAATAAAAACGTAGGTTATATCAAATTCTTTATAAAATTTTCTTCTTTATTGTCATGTACTTTTTATGTGAAATTGTGCGCGTGTGCGCGTGTAATAAACCTTATTCGCTATATCTTCCGCTTTAATAAAGCCATCAATTTGAAACTTTGACAGTGGATTGTTTATGTAATTAGCTACAGTTTTTATATACTCTGAGCTTTACAACTATTTTATAAATGTGTTTTTTTTATAGGAAAAACTCAACTTTTAACTCTTATCAATGGTTGAGTATACAAATTTATAGATAAAATCAATGCAAGTTCTTGCTAATTTATACAAACTATTACATGTAACTCGTATATCTTTTGTTGACCACTAATTGAGTAATCAGAAAACACAGTTTCAGTTAGATTCGTACTGTGTGGGCTACGCTTCGGGACATTTCATCAATAGCATTCGCCGTGTGAACGTGTGTCCGTTTGACGAGAGTTTTTCTCGTATGGACTTATAGAAATCTAAAAATTACAATAAATTTTGGAACTCTTTGCGAGCTTTGTGTAAAGAACCAAGCTGGGTAACAACCTCAGTAAATAATTATTATTATTATATTAAAGTGCTTTTCGCGGTAGTCAAGATATCCGCATACTGAACTTCAAGATTAATGGAAGGTGTAAGCTCAATACACCGTTTTTAAAATAATTACCCATATCACCATGAGATCTAATAACAATTAACGCTGTAAATTAATAATAACTTTTGCGAGCGAGAACGCTAATTATTGTGAGAGTGACAATTGGTGTGTAAAATCTATTTGGTGTTGGCAATTCGACGGAATCGTCAGCGAGACGTGCAGAGGAATCGCCGCTGGAGCAACCCGCCGGCGAATAGGACGCCAGGAGGAGAGCGACGCCAAGAGGAAGGAACGCACATCCAGAGGACTTATCAGCTAGTGTAACGGATATTCATCTAACAAGTAAAATCGAGCTAATCGAAAAATATAAACTTTATTCAACATATATAAAATGCATGACACTTATGTAATTTAATATACAGTATACAGTATAAACGATTATTTCTTGTGTGTAATAAATAATTCTTCATTACCTCCAATATAGACTTTTTTGTAATTTTTTCACACACACATTATCCTATGCGAAATTATTATCTGTATTGTTGCAATATATTATAAGTAAATAAATATAAGTAATTAATTATATTTATATAGACAAACTGTGGTAATCATAGGCGACGGGGACGGAGCAGAATCTATCCTGATTGAAACAGATCAAGGAGTAAGACAAGGGGTTGTTGTCTGTCACCACTACTTTTTGACCTTTATCTAGATGATCTCCTAAAAAAATGAAAACAACAATCCTCTGACGGTATTAAAATCCACTGAAATATAAGTTTGAAACCATTCTCTTCGCGGGTGACAACTTGCGTACAATAGGAAAAGAATATAACTTTAACATATCTGAATCAAAGACAAAAATAATGACCTTTATACGACATGAAGCGGTTCGGATCAAAAAATGCGTAGGCAACACATGCATAGAACAAGTAAGACATTTCGACCATCTTGGACCTGACATTACTTATGATCAAGATAGAAATATAGAAAATAAAGTGACAAATTTAACAAGATGTGCGGAACGATTTGGAGGACTTTGGGAAGTAAATGTAGAAAAGAGACCCCCAAACATTTTATAAAACAATGGCAATAACTACACTACTGTATGGTTCTTAAACTTGGGTCATAAAGAAAAAAGTTGACAAGAATAAATTTGATAAGAAGTGATTTAGATATTTTAGCAGTTAGTGGTTATAAACGGAAGTAATACTGTTGCACACCAGTATAGAAAAATATTTAAAAACACTTGGTAAATTTCACAAATTTTTTAATTAACTCTGACAGCTGTTTCGACTATCTAAGCCATTGTCAAAGAGGCGAGTGAATGAAATTACTGAACACAGGATGTTAGTGGAGTGTAGGTGGTGAACATCTGTTTAGGGCGTATCTAGAACATCTGTGTTAAGAAGGCGGGGGGGGGGGGTGAGCAAGAGACAAGGGAAGGTCAGGTGTCTTTAAAACTAAATACAATCATGAATGCAAAATATAAAATTAACTGAACTAAATATAAAATGAATGCAAAATTTAAAATAATGATGAAGAATCAAAATAATATAAAATAAACTAAACTAAATAACAGATTTTAATAAAGTGGATACATAAAATTCAGTCTGTTCATTGGTTAAATTTTTGTTAAATTTTACACTCCACTAACATCCTGTGTTCAGTAATTACATTCACTCGCCTCTTTGACAATGGATTAGATTGTCGAAAAAGCTGTCAGAGTTAATTAAAAAATTTGTGAAACTTACCAAGTGTTTTTATATATTTTACAAAACCTTTGTATTAATATGTTTCACCAAGTGCCCAACGAGTCATCAATTAATATCGTAGAAAAATATTATTCAGCTCAGCTGTGATATCCGATCTGGTGATTAGCTCTGAAGCTATAAAGCCCTAGTCGGAATAAATTTTCTATAGTGGTGTGGAACAGTGTTAATTGTCTCCGTGATTATAATCACTAACGCAACTTTTAAATTAAATTTCTGATAAAATGTCCAATAGACGACAGGTAATGGACGACAAGAATAAGGTAATGAACGACAACAGTAAGCTAAGTAAAGTCTTGAAATATCTCAAGAGATTTCCGAACTGATGATGAGCTGTGAAGCTTGAAAGTGCTATCGGAAAATTTTTTCTATTTGTGTACAACAGTGTTAATTGTGTTTAACATTTAATGACTTACTACATAGAAAAGTGGATAAAATGTAAACATATTTTTTATAATTTACCAACATAATTTGTAAATCTTCTGTAGTGGTGTATTCATTGTTCATGAATACATATGATTTATAACAAAGTTTTAATTACTCACATTCTTAAATTTAATCGATTTCGGTTATAGACCATCGTCAGGACATTTACGCTGTGTACTTGTGGTCACAATATTGTAAAACAGTTACTATTTACAAAAAACGAATTCGTAAACACTGACTAATGATCGTGAAACGTCCATTTTTGTCCAAATTTTGTCGAGAACTTATTTTGTTACGGAGTGGTTATGTTTACATTAACACCTTTATATTATATCAGTTGATTACTGTATGTTGACTTTTATTTTGCTAACAGTAGCCAAACACGTAAAACAACAGTCTTGTGAATATACTCCATTTAGCAGTACTGAAAACATGCAATGATGAAATAAGATCTAATATAATAAACAAGTCCGAATATACAAACATGTAAAAGAAGAGAGCTACGAAAATCTTTTGAACATGATGACGGACATAAAAAATATCAGATTTGAGATATACAGGGTGATTCACGAAGAAACGGAAATACTTCGGGAGATGAATCTACATCGATAAATAAGAAAAAAATTCATATAAACATAGGTCCGGAAATGCTTCGTTAGCGAGTTACAGCTAGCGAAAAATTTCGCCCGGGTTTCGGTTCCCCCGGGTAAATGAAGACTTTCTGAAATTCTGGGAAGGGGCAAATTCTGCTGTTTCTTATGGTTTTTGAACTGAAAAATCGAATAAAACAGGTCGCAGAACTCTATCTCTCATACGTTTCATGATATCCGACGTAAACAGAAAAATCTTTGCCTAAACAAAATTTTGGAAAATTGGAAACAATTGGAATTTTTTGTTGATGTTTATTGACTTTATTTACATTATTTTTCTCAGAATTAATTCTTTACAAGTTTTGTTTTTAACTTTTATGCATTTATTAGTCATTTAACAAAGTTATTGTACTTCGAACCTAATGTTAGGTTCGAAGTACAATAACTTTGTTAAATGCAGAGAAAAAATTAAAATCAACTTACAGTAATCAGCTGATATAATATGCAGACCTGAATGTAAACATAAACACTCCGCAACAAAATTAGTTCTCGGCAAACTTTGGACACAAACGTACGTTTTACGATCATTAATCAGTGTTTTCGAATTCGTTTTTAGTAAATAGTAACAGTTTTACAATACTGTAACCGCGAAAGCACAGTGTATATATTTCCTGACGATGGACTATAACCGAAATAGACCGAATTTAAGAATGGAGTAATTAAAACTTTATTATAAATCATATGTATGGTATGTTTAAGTTATGAACAATGAGTACACTACAATAGAAGCTTGAGATTATTAGTACCATTAGTAAGCAATACGTGTGTGTATATTAGAAATACAGCACATTATCATTAGTAATAATTTTTAAGTTACATACTGTACCTTGTTACATATATATAGACAGATAAATAATTACGGAGTATACTTTGTAAACTGGATAAGCACCGATGACAGTTTATTAATTTTTTTGAACGTAAGTTAACTACTTACAAGAAACACAAGCAAGTTTTAAACATTATACAAAAGGCTAGGTGGGGCAAATAATACTTAAGCGCACTGTTAATAAAAATTAAATCTCATAAAGGTGAGGAGCAGGATGAAGAGTGTAATTTTACTTAAGACGATTCTCTCTCGTAGACGTTATTTTAATTTAACCCCACCGTTAGTGTTCATTAAATATTTTAGAGCCATAACGCTTTGCTCAGTTACTTAAGGCTCGTTAGAACCGCTCCTGTGGCTTTAATTTTTACGCTCTCTATGAAACAAAGATAGTGAGATAAACTGAACTGTTGGTCTTTCCCAGTGACCAACTATCATCTTCTTCGCTATATTCAAAGATTTGTTTTCTGGCAAATGCCACATTGTTTTCTGACTAAACGTCACTATTAACTTGGGTGTACGTTTGAAAATATTTCAATTATAACTTCAAATTGATAGACAGTGACAAAAACAAAGCCATGTCTTAATAAAAGTTTTGTTTTACAAGTTTTTATAAATGTAGTATTTCCAAACTTTCGAAGTGTCTTATTATTTATAAAAATACTTTATATGTCAGTGGAATAATTACAATTTTCTCAGGTATAAATTCGACAATTTATTATTTTTAAATGTTAATATGGAAAACTTAGCGAAAATCGGTAGTGAAGTTAACACAATTTTTTAAATTATTTTTGTCAACGTTTCGACAATATTTATTATCATCATCCGGACAACTGTTGTTGATTTGTTCCGCTGATGATGACAATAAGTATTGTCGAAAAGTTGAGATAAATAATTTTAAAATTAGTTCATTGAATTGTAGCCGTCAGGTCACGTGTACAACTATTTAATTGTAGCATTTGTGAACACTTGGTTACTCACCGTCTTTTGAATTCTTTAAACTTCCAACAACAGCACGTTTCAAGGACAAATCCTCATCATCAGGTTATAAAAACACATAAATTCTTTTCAACAAATTAAAAAAATATTACCAAACATCACAAAGGACTTCACGCCACGTCACGACCTGGTTGTGCGCACCACTACACGCGATCGACACGCACGATCACGTCTCGACGTGGGGTGAAGTCCTTTGTGATGTTTGGTAATACGCGTATTTTTTTATTTTATTTTATTTACCAAATGAATACATAATGGAATAAAATGATACATAAACAATTACGGAAAATAAATGGTGACAATAATAAAGTTAAAAATAAAACACAATATGTCTCAGCATTATATACGAACATACTCCCCAACATAATAAAAAATAAATTTAAAAAATTATATATAAATGTTTCATTCAAGACCATAAATAATCTAAAAAATATACTTAAGGCACGAAAACCAATAACTTTGGAGGAATGTTCAGGAGTATATAGAATCCAGTGTAGTGAGTGCGATAAGTTCTATATCGGACAAACGGGGAGGAAATTTATCGAGAGATTTAAAGAACACCTACCAAAAAAGAAACCCCAAACCACCTCATCAAATTACGCACTCCACCTAATAAACGAAAACCATAATTACACCGGATTCAAAGAGAACATGGAGCCGATACATGTTTGTAATAAAGGTCATTTCCTGAATGCTTTAGAAGAGTTTGAAATATACAAGGCATCCAAAGTAAATAAAGAGCAGTTACTCAACGATCAGCTATCATTTAAATCCAATAAATTAAAAGATACCGCGTTGATGATAAGCGATGAAGCACGAACACGGGCTAGTTGACGATCGGAGGTCGACCGGTGCACTGAGTCGCTTTTAACGTGTTCATATGTTTGTGTTATATGTTAATTTATTCAGTGATTTTTGTGCGTGTGTTTTTATGTATAAATATTTTAATCATTTCGACGACCCCTATGTATTAGGGGAATAATAAATTTTTTACTGTACCTGAAGATGGGGATTTAGTCCCTGAAACATGATGTATGTAAAAAACTGAGATCGCATAGTGGATTATACAAGGTAAAAAATTCTTAAGTTAAATACTAAAAATTGGTTTTCTACTTTTTGACCGATCCTCGTCAAACTTTCCCTTATTAAATTTTTTTGATCATCAGTTACAACTAAATTAAAGATTACTTTTTTAATTTTTTTTGTATTGATGTAAGTTCATTGAATAGTTTCCAAGAAATTTTAAATTTGAATAATTATTTGTGGACTACAATGGAAAGTTTACGTCATATATCGTACAATTTCCTATTGCTGAAGGCGATGTTTGACACAGATTATCAGGAGAAATGAGTACACAGACATATTGAGTTCAAGATTATTTACCACACAGATGTCAGCAGGTATCCAGCAGCTAGGTTAGGTTAGTAGGTTAATAAAGCAATTAACCTTCTGGAATAATTACCATCGATATATCAGCTTGTCTGTGCAACTCTGACGTCGACAGTAAGTTACTCTCCGTTGAAACAATTTATACAGCTGCCATCTTACATAACCACATAGACACGGAGATTTACATTTGTTAAAGGTCAAGTTTTAAAACAATTTGTATGTACACAGTGTTTGTCTACAAACGTAACACAATGATATTTCTTTTGTCTTATCTTTTTAAATCAGAACGTATTTTCATACAAGGAGATAATAGATGTTGCTTCATTATATTTTGAAGACGTTAATGAAATTAATGTAAATGGCAAATTTTGTAACGTAAATTGTATCGAACTTCGTATAACAGCTGAGAACATACTCCACCCTTCCTAGCGTCAGGTGTGGCAGGTGTTGCCTCAGTCAAGGCTCCTCACAAGTAGGTTCTAGTGTGTCCTAAAACATTTGAGATACGCATTGAGCCGGCGTGCAGTAAGGAGAGAAGGTTATAGTGGACCTCTTCGCTACCTATAAAGACCTATAGCAAAAGAGTTTTCGGTCAGTTATCACCGATTTGTCGTATTGAAGTGTCATCGTGTTAATAATTGTGTGGAAGTCTATTAATTGACATTGTTACTTGCGAGTGGACAAATCTAACTGGAATTATTGTAAGAATTTATTACGAATTGTTAATTGTGACAATTTAAACTGGTTTTAGTGACTTCATTGGTGTCCTGTATTTTGTTTCCTCATATACCATACGACGATGAGTTAGACAGTCGTAAAATATTAAAAAATGTCGAAAAATGTTTATTTACCGAGTAAACAGATAACCTAAACAAATGTTACTTTTTATTGTTAGGTTTTATTTCCAATAACATGAAAGAGGAGAACGCTTCTCAATAAATTAAATAAAGTAAAAATAAAAAATGCAAACGCATACAAAAATTTAAGAAAATACGTTTAGCATGTTGATATGGATTTATAAGTTATCAGAACAAAGGCTTGTGTTGAAATATGTCGGTCTAGCATAAAGACTGATTTTGGATAGGGTTGAAGTGTCATTTGATTCGATTATTAAAAAAAGTAAAGCCTAATAAGTAATTTTTATTTTATACATAGGATAACATAAATTTTGGAATTGAGTTATTCTGAAATTTTGTTTTGTATGTATTATCACTGGAGGCTCTGGGTACTAGAAGTTGTGAAACATGCGGATAATACATTAAATATTACTAGGTGTACTAAAAGTAATGGTAATGGGCGAATGATGATGATGATACAACCGGTCATAGCAAAACCCTAAATAGTCTTAATGTATAGATGTATCTTAAATCTTCTTCAGGTAAGAGGCGTTTTGATGAATTTTGTTTCTTAGATTACCTAAAAAATTCTTAAAATTAAAATAATTTTTACTTATTCCATACAAAGATCAAGTAAGCTTTAATAACAATAGTTCTTACATATATTGTACAAATCTTACTCTACCAGTACTTTATGGCACTTCCCATTAACGCAATAGCGGATATAATGATGTTTTATGATTTACGTTCATAAATTATTAATGTCTTAGTTCAAACGGAGAATCACCCTGATGGGAAAGAATGTAAAATATTTAGGAAAATTATCTTTATTAAGTCCCTTCCTGGCTTTAAAAATAATTTTTCTTTCATAATTTTGAACAAT
This sequence comes from Magicicada septendecula, assembly GCA_034769895.1. Taxonomy (NCBI): domain Eukaryota; kingdom Metazoa; phylum Arthropoda; class Insecta; order Hemiptera; family Cicadidae; genus Magicicada; species Magicicada septendecula. Next base: position 1,427,839,038 of record CM068367.1, on the reverse strand, counting down.
TAATCCTTAAAACAATTATGGCTACACACGTATTATATAGAAACATATAACAATATTGTTACGACATCACACAACATTCTACGTGTTTGTCGAATGTACCAGAAGAATCTCGCTTTACTGTGTGTGGCGTACGTGCTTGTAGACGCATTTGCGAGAGTTTTCTCGATGTCGCCAGCCGTGCGGACTGTGTCAAAGCAGCAGTTAATTACGTAGTTCATACGGACGCTAAGACGCAATTAGGAATCGTCTAGATTTTCGGCGGCTATAAATACACGGCGGCAGCGGCCTTAAGTCAGTATTAGTGCGATATATTTTCAGAGCGGTTCGAGAGTTATTATCGGGCGAGATTACTGTGCGCGTTCAAGTGGTTATTAGTTAAGTGTTGTGTTCTATAATCGGACGGTATATTGTAATACAATTGTATTTTGATATTAGTGACATTTATTTGCGTGTGAACAATTTTTGTTTGATTTGATATAAGAGACTCTGTTGTTAATTACGAACTGTTAACTGTGAAAATTAAAGCTGGTGATTAGTGACTTAATTGGTGTCTTGTACTTATTTTGTTTCCACTGTACCTACGACGATCAATTATGCCGTCGAAACATCGTATCGCTCTGTGATATGATGCATCACGTGCGCTGAATGTATGAAGCGAAAGAGTTCGTAAGGCCAGCTACAAATTTATTAGAAGTAAAATTGGTGTTTATGCAGATGACGATGATGGTGGTGGTGTTGTTGGTGATAGTGTGATGTTAATCAATTTTAATTATCTGTGATAAACTGACGGTTTTCGAGGCTCGTATGAGTTATGTAACATGTATATTTACTTAAGCAAGGTACTGGTAAGCGATGCAGCTAAAGTTGACTCGGGAATATCACTTCAAGTGGGCGATATTTACGTTCAGTACCGTCATATTTCGGCGATGGAGAGCTAAAGTTGACTCGGAAATATCATTTCAGCGAAATATTCATGTGAACGCATTGCTTTATGCAGCTGACAGGGTAATGATACAGAAAACAGAAGACCAGTTACAGTTGGCGATATTTACGTTCAATAGCATCATACAAGACTATGGGCTACAAGGTATTTTGCTACAAAATCTAAAACGATGGCATTTAAGGTATCCTATTATTTTTAATCGTTTGCTAATGCATATAATTATATTCACAGTAATTATTACCGATTTCATGTTTTATTTTATTAATATTATTGACGTACTGCATATTGGATTAGACTTATTCTCAGAACTAACAGTCTGCTAAGAAGTGTTTTTGAAGCAACAGTGTCAAAGAAGATGAGAGGTAAGAGAAGAACATAGCTATTGATTATTTTTGATCAGAGATTGTTTAAGAACACATCACGACGACTTAACAATGTAGACTTAATTCGCTGTAAATAAAAACAAAAATATTATATATATATATATATATATATATTAAACTTTCACTTAAGGAAATAGAATTATGGTGATGGAAAAAAAAATCGTGTTCGAGATTATTGCAGATTCTGATTGTACTACACTCAAAACATGAAAAAAAGTCGTTTTTCGAAAAGTGTCTGTGTGTCTGTCTGTAGATTTTTTTTCTATGGCAAACGATAACAGCCGCAAATACAAACAGAATCAAATAATGTTTTGCATACTGTCCTGATTTGTAGAGTACTCACGATCTATTGTTATTGGTAAAGATCGGTTGAGGGAAAGGGGTAGTTTACCAGCAACGGTTTTTTTTAATAAAGGGTAATTGTTTTCTATGGCAAACGATAACAGCCGCAAATTCAAACAGAATCAGCTGCTCTTTTGCATACAGCCCGGAATTATAGAGTTCTCAAGACCTATTGGTTTTGGTGGAGATCGGTTAAGGGAAAGTGGTAGTTTACCAGTAATATTTTATATTTTAACAAAGGTATTTTAAATGGCAAACGATAAAAGCCGCAAATGTAAACAGAATCAAATAATGTTTTGCATAGAGCCCTGAATTGTAGAGTGCTCAGGACCTATTGTTTTTGGTGAAGATCGGTTAATGGAAAGGGGTAGTTTTCCAGCAACGTTTTATGTTTTAAAAGGGTATTTTCTATGGCAAACGATAAGAGCCGCAAATTCAAACAGAATCAAACAATTTTTGCATACAGCCCTGATGTGTAGAGTACTCAAGATCTGTTGTGTTTGGTGAAGATCGGTTAATGGAAAGGGGTAGTTTACCGGCAACGTTTTATGTTATAAAAGGGTATTTACTGTGGCAAAGGATAACAGTCGCAAATTCAAACAAAATCAAATACTTTTTTGCATACTGCTCTGAATTTGTAGAGTACTCAAGATCTGTTGTTTTTGGTGAAGATCGGTTGACGGGAAGGGGTAGTTTACCGGCAACGTTTTTCTTATCAAGGGTTTTTTTCTATGGCAAACGATAGCCGCAAATTCAAACAGAATCAAACAATTTTTTGCATACAGCATTGACTTGTAGAGTACACAAGACCTATTGTTTTTGGTGAAGATCGGTTGAGGGAAAGGGGTAGTTTACCGGCAACATTTGTTTTTATCAAGGGTAATTTTTTCCTATGGCAAACGATAACAGCCGCAAATTCAAACAGAATCAAATAATGTTTTTCATACCTTTTTTAATTATACCGAACTCAAGGTCTGTTGATTTTGTTGAAGATCGGGAAAGGGAAAGGGTTAGTTTACCTACAACGTTTTATATTTTAACAAGGGTATTTAGTATGGCAAACGATAAGAGCCGCAAATTCAAACAGAATCAAATAATTTTTTGCATACAGCCCTAAATTGTTGAGTACTCGAGACCTGTTGTTTTTGGTGAAGATCGGTTAAGGGAAAGGGGTAGTTTACCAGCAACGTTTTTTTATCCAGGGTAATATTTTTTCTATGGTAAACGATAACAGCTGCAAATTCAAACAGAATCAAATAATATTTTGCATACAGCCCTGAATTTTAGATGACAGAAGGTTTGCCGATTTTGGTGAAGATCGGTTTAGAGGAAGGGGTAGTTTACCTGCAACGTTTTATATTTTAACAAGGGTAATTTTTCCTATGACGAACGATAACTGCCGTAAATTCAAAGAAAATCAAATATATTTTTGCATACCTCTATATTATAGAGAGCTCAAGGCCTGTTGATTTTGGTGAAGATCGGTAAAGGGAAAGGGGTAGTTTACCAGAAACATGTTATGTTGTAACAAGAGAAATGTTTCCATGACGAACGATAACTGCCGCAAATTGAAACAGAATCAAATATTTTTTTTCACGCATCCCTGCATTGCAGAGGACTGAAGGTCTATTGATTTTGGTGAAGATCGGTTTAGAGAAACTGGTAGTTTACCTGCAACGTTTTATGTTTTAACAAGAGTAAAGAACTTAATTTTGATAAATAAAATGTCTTGAAAAGAAGCTCATAATAATCCACTGTAGAAACGTAGATGAAATATCTATAAATGAAGAGGTTAGGTGAACGGGGTGGGGGTAATTTTCTATAAATGAAAATTATAGTTGAAGGGGGAGGGGAGAATTTTTGTGTGCACTACGTTGTCGGCAACAAAGAAGTAGTTCTTTGTTAAAATTCCTTTCCTGGGCAGTTTAGCCGTAGTCCAATGTTTTCTGCAAAACCAGACTTTTCGGCAGTGCCATCGCCTTCCATCTCAGTGACAATCGAGTGCGAAAACGTGAGGTGGTATATGTTAGTGACCACAGTACTGTGGTTTAAGGCTGAAGCAATAAGTAGAAAGAAGTAGTTTCTATGGAAATTTTCATTTCGAATATGATTCTAAATATAAATCTTAGAACATGGAAATCCTGTATGGTTCTCCATATCGATATTTGGTTTTGTTTCCCATACGTTTCAACGTGGTGTCCGTCCTCCTCAGTGGGATTTGAAATACTGAATGTCTGTACAAGGTAACCGTTATGGGTTGTAGGTGTGTGTGGTGGGGGTTGCTGGTGGGAGGGAATTGGCGCTGGGATTCAAAGTGTGTGTTTGTATCAGTGTATCGAAAAGTATGTGTGATCTATAATGTAATTGTTCATTTAATATGTTGTTTGGTTGCAGTGCGTGATATCTGTATATTTCAAATTGTTCAGCTGTGTTTAGTTTTCTACTTTTACGTAAGTAGTGCAGTATTTCCATGTTGTTTTCTATGTTTGTGTAACTGTGGTTTTCATTTTGTAAATGTGTGGCAAATGTGGAATGTATGTAGTTTGTGGTGAGGGCTTTTTAATGTTCAGAATGCCTAGAGGAAAAAGATCTTCTCGTCTGGCCGATGTAGAACTGGTGACAATCACTGCAGTTTAATTTATAAACCCCTGTTTTGCTGTATGTGTCTGTGTCTTTGTTAGTATTATTTATGTGTTTCCTGATGGTGTTGTTAGTTCTGTAGGCTACTTTATAATTGTGTTTCCTAAATGTGTTAGCAATTTTGTGTGTGTTGGAATTGTAGTATGTGAGTGTGATGTATTTACTGGGTTGTGTGCTGTTGGTTTTATGTGTTTTACTTTTTGTGTTTAGGATGCGTTTGTGTAGTTTATTTATTAAATCGGGATTGTATCCACTTCTGACTGCTATATATTTGATTATGTTGAGTTCTTCTTGGTAGTCATGTGTGTTTAGGGGTATTGAAGTGAGCCTATGGAGCATGTAGTTGAAAGCTGCATGTTTGTGTTGAGTTGGGTGGTTGGATGAGTTATGTATGACCATGTCTGATGTGGTGGGTTTTCTAATATTTAAAAAAAATGAATGAAGAGGATGTACCAACAAGACAAAAATATTGTGTGGGACGTGCCAATCTTTTCCAGAGCCATGTATTGTTTTTAAATGTTGACACACAGTATAGATCAATTATTTAAAAATATATATATATATACATATATGTTATAAATACTTGTTTATTTCGGCGATGGTCAGCTAAAGTTGACCTGGGAATATTACTTCAGACAAATATTCATGTGAATGCATTGCGTATGCAGATGACAAGACAATGATATAGAAAACAGGAGACAAGTTACAGTGGGCGATATTTACGTTCAATAGCATCATACAAGACTATGGGTTACAGATCACTACTACAAAATCTAAAACGATGGCATTTCAGGGCACTTATCCTATAAGAACTAAGATAGTCATGAATATTCAGATTTTGGATCAGGTTAGTTATTTTAATTAACTGGGTTTTTATATCTCATATGGAACTGATATTGTTTGGGATAATAAGCTACATTTTTGGACACATAGCAGCGAAATTTAGACATATCTGTGGAACGATTCATAGGTATCTGAAAAATAAAACACGGAAGAATACCGAATGAAATTTTATAAAACTGTGGCTGTCCCCAAATTCCTGAATCCTACTGAGACATGGAATCTTGGTAAAAGGGACGTGCAGAGGATTCAGACAGCCGAAATAAAATTTCTAAGAGGGACGCAAGGTTGCTCTCTCTTACATTGGAGAAGGAACGAGGATATTAAACGCAATTTAAACATTGTATCATTGCACCAGAAAAGTGAAGAGCACAGAAGGATATGGTGCCAACAATTGAATCGCATGCCTAATAGACCGAGTAGGCGATGGGTTCCGGAACAGATGTAAGGCCTAGTCCTTGCAGTAGTTATGATGATGATGATGATGATGATGATGTAATAAACTGCAAAAAACCATCCAAAAAGATGAGGATTGATAGATCTGAAATTGGATAACGACAGTAGTTATCCGTATATAGGGGAACGTAGAATCACTTATTTGCCCTCAGTTGCCTTGTGATACCGTCACAGGAATATCACTTTATAATATATTTCTGATATATCATATATCTGACAGTACTGTATTGAAACACTCATTGCAATCTCTGAATAGCCTTCTATCCGTCTAGGTTATACGTAATGTTTTCTTGTAATACCATCAGTGAGTTGCTATTGCTACCGCTATTCAAATATATTGCAACTTACCGTCTGCGGCTTTTAAAAACAACGTCTTCACGAAGTTGACATGTTTCGGGACACTTGTCCCATCATCAGAACTTAAAATAATCGTGTATCATTTAAAGTTGATACAGTTGTCAATTAATTAAAATATTAAAATTCAATATGAAACAAATAACTTAAAACAATATGAATACTTAAATGTTTAAAGCGAGCGCGAAGGTTAAACGATGTACATCGTACGGTGATTGACCGCGCAATTAATTACGTTTGGCTCGCACCACGACAATAGCGCAAGGCAGTGTCGTACAATACATTTGACTTAAAAAGCAGTTTATCATTTAAAACACGCGGCTTGGTATCAGTATTATTATACGCTTTATAAATTTCGTACTCTTCAAGAGCGTTCAAATATCGTCCTTTCTTACATATGTGAAGAGGTATTAAATTAGTTTCAAAATTAGTGTAATTATGATTCTCGGAAATGAGGTGTTCTGCAAATTTTGACTTGATATTGTCCAAACTGTGAAGGTGTGTAGGCGGCCTATGTTCTGTAAATCTTTTTAAAAAAGTACGTCATGTCTGGCCCACATAAAAGGCGTCACAATCGTCACATATCAATTTGTAAACACCAGTTTTGTGTTCAAGGCTGGTAGTTCTGCGGACACGAAGATTGTTCATAATATTAATAGTGGTTTTGTAAGTGACCTTTATATTGCTGGTTTTATTAATATATTTGATTGAACAACACGTGGCTTGGTACTAAACATTTGGGATTTATTCCTTTTAAACTACCGCTATTGTCGCGATATTCAGTTTTCGATATTTCATCTCCTAGAACACGTTCACGTACCCTCCATTGAACTACAAAATTGAATCCCTCGTAACTCCAGTACAAGAAAATCGTATTGTCACACGTTTACCTCTCCTGTCATTCTTAAAAACGGCAATTTTCGGTTCAAAAAAATGACAAATTAAATCTATTTACGCAAAATCACATAAACTAATGTTACTAAGTGGTAATTAGGCCGGCAAAGGGCGCAAGAGATTCGCTCTCGTCGTGTGTCTAGTCTACTGTCCGCCCTGCTCATGTAACCAAGTCTATATCGCGGCGCTGAAAGCATAGCGTACAGATCCACGTAGGTGAACACAGCCGCTGCTGCCGTCTGCCCGCCAGCCGGAGAAGTCCGCCGACCATCGAGAGTTGTTCGAGGAGACTAAGGTCCTGTCTTCTGTCCACAGGTAATATCCTCTACTTCACATAGAGTCGGTGGATATTTACCGGCATTCAGAATGAGTTTAGTGAATCGGCGCCTGCCAGAGCTGTAGGGATGCGAGTCCGAGACGCCCCTAAGGTTTTTCTGGTTCCGAGCTTCCGGAAGGAGCTCCTGCCTAGTGTTCCGGTCCAGTCGGAATCTTTTAATTCATTTAGGTGTCGTTACAACGGCATGCTTGTACTAAGTCGTTCTAGTACTAAGTCGTTCTAGTACTAAGTCGTTCTAGTAATAAGTCGTTCTAGTACTAAGTCGTTCTAGTACTAAGTCGTTCTAGTACTAAGTCGTTCTAGTACTAAGTCGTTCTAGTACTAAGTCGTTCTACTACTAAGTCGTTCTAGTAATAAGTCGTTCTAGTACTAAGTCGTTCTAGTACTAAGTCGTTCTAGTACTAAGTCGTTCTACTACTAAGTCGTTCTAGTACTAAGTCGTTCTAGTACTAAGTCGTTCTACTACTAAGTCGTTCTAGTACTAAGTCGTTCTAGTACTAAGTCGTTCTAGTACTAAGTCGTTCTAGTAATAAGTCGTTCTAGTAATAAGTCGTTCTAGTACTAAGTCGTTCTAGTACTAAGTCGTTCTAGTACTAAGTCGTTCTACTACTAAGTCGTTCTAGTAGGCCTACAGTATTTTCCGGTGCCGTTTCCAAGAATCACCCGGACGTGGACGGTACTTGCAAACGCCGGCTATGAGAGAATTTGTCTGGGTTCATGCCGTTTGGACGTAACATTTGGGCGTGTATGTCGCCGCACCGTGTCATCCAAGGAGCGGAAACCGTGTCCACTTCTCAAAAGTCGAAGCCACTAGCTGAAGATCCTTATCGAGAACGAATTGAAACTTTCTTTTATGAACGGTTGCAAGGTAGCCCCAGACGGGAATGGCATTGGTGATGATGCACATAAGTTTATTTCTTAAGCCATTCCTTAAAATAAATATAGTAAGGCAAGTTATTTCAGCAAAACCATTAAGGTTTCATTTTGTTTCTTATACACAAGGTTGCGGCATCTGATACTACATGAATGGTGGATAAAATATTTTTTTCATTCTACCTAAATATTTTTTTGAATATGCAATTGTAGATACAAAGCTTTTGAGGTCTCTAACATAATACGATTAAAAAAAAAATGCTAATTTCTGCCAATGGAAATTTTTTCCATTGAATTAGTAGTGTTAACACTGGGCTACTCATAAGATGTGAATGGCTTACATTAACTGTGATGAGTAACTGAACTATAAAACATAATACTGGTGTTTGTCTACACACTGTAAAATATGTATTTTTGCTATAGATGATAGCCGTTTAGTCATTGATTAGCATTTAGTCAGCTAATAGCTAACCTGACCTAAGCAAACGCGATTTTTGTGCTTTTTTGAGTTCGGTTTGGTTATACTTATTAAAGTACTTTTTGAAATAAAAATTGTTTTCTTCTTTCAATTGAGGTATGAACTTATCATATGTTAGTATGCTTATAGTAGCGTACTGTGAGTAAGTACATTGTATGCATGGTGTTACAGTTCGACAACATTTTTTTTTTTATTAAAAATGTGTTCAAAATGGTTTTTGGTTTTTTTTACTATTTTTCCTTTTATCTACACAGTTAACAAAACACGAATAACAAACTAAAAAAAAAATGAAAACGGTTTGACGTGCATTTAAGGGCTAGTTTAATATAAAGGTTTGTCAAATGTGGCTGCAGATGTTAAGAAGTCACTGAACTAAGGGGACCGGAAGAGAGTGCATACTTATGTTGACCGCCTTTTCATCTGGCAAATAGGGTTGGCTGTACTACGAGTGTCTGCTGGATACGTAGGACACTTCTCCAAGCTGAAGTGCACCTAAGAAACACTTCACTAAATACTGAAGTGAGTGTCGTGCAGCTGGTGGCGGTACTGTACCGTAGGTTTATAATTACTGTCGATATGTCTATATGTAATATTACTGTCTATATGTAATAGAACTTAAAAATAACGACAGACTGATTACAAAAGTCAATAATTTACTGATTGTACGATAAATAAAACTAATGGGTTTAAAGCATAAAACCATATATTATTTTGTTCGCGTTACATTTGATTAATAATAACCACAGATACACTAGTTGCGCCAAAAATTTGAAACCGTTACATATTTGCAACAAAGGGCGAATTATGAGCGCTTTAGAAGAATTCGAAATCTATAAAGCATCGAGAACACAAAAAAACCTAGTGCTCAACGATCAATTGTCGTTTAACTCGAACAGCTTGTACGATACTGCGTTACTACATGTTTATCAGATTACAGACGAATGAGAAATCAACAGTTGCGATTATGGACCCGAACAGTGCGCACTGATTCTTCGCGCGGTACGTTATTAATGTAGTGTGTTTTTAATGATGTTAGTATAAAAGTTTTTATTTACGTTGACAAGTTCTTCATGTGAGAACGAAAAGTTTTTAAACCTGAAGATGGGAACATGTTTCCCGAAACATGTCGTGTATGACATATAACGAAGTCGCAAGATGGAAAGGAAATAAGGTAAAACTATAAGTTTTATTTCAATAACGCGACTTGGAGACCGTAATCACAAATTATGAATATTATTTTGTATTCTATAAATACAGGCAATGCATAAATACAGAATTTAAGACGTGACAGAGTACTTGCTTTTTCCTTGTGGACTACGTTTGGTTTAACTGCCCCCTCCATTCTTCTCCTTTCTCTTCTTCTTCGCCCATATCTCCTTCATTCTTGATCGGTGTCTCTCCCTCGTTTCGTCAGTCCAGATGCCACCTGCCTTTTTCTTGGGTTTCTCCTGAAAACCTTGGGGAATTTTTATTTTCCTTTTTGAATAGTAAGCGTTCTACAGTGTTTCCTTCACGCGTGTCGGTGTAACTTCTCCAGAATCCGATGACTTTCTTGCGTTGGTCTCGACAACAGTGGATTGGTTACCACCTGAAGTAGTTTTTCGTTCCTCATATTCTACCATGCTGTACCGTTGAACTACGTTTTTCTGGTAGGTTAGCAGTATTTCAGCGAATCAAAAATACAGCGAAGATTGTTAGTTCTGGATGTCCTACGCCGTTGACCACTCGCTGGCTCTTCCGCATTTAGGCACAGTTTCCCATCCCAAAGGCAAATGGATGCCCTAATCTCTGCCAGCCTCATCCGCCGTCCTAGGAGGCTGTTGAGACTTGGTAGAGGTGGTCATCTTATACCGGGTAACACTCGGTCGCCAGAGCCTCGTTGACTATATAGAAACAGGGGTCAACTATAGAGAAGGTGAGGTTGGCATTTGAGGACGCAAGGATCCCCCCATCGCCACCAGTGCCTAGTTTTATACGTTTGTTTTTGACAATTATATCGTCTGTTGTGTAGTACAGGTATAATCATGTATCATGATCATCATGATTGAAAAGAGAACAGTAAGTTCATAGTCGGTGGCTAAAGACGATATTAATAATGAAAGATAAAACAGTAATAGACGATATTAGTAGAAAGAGTATGGATAGAATTAGTTACCTTATTATTTAGATATTCCATTAGACTACGTGCTTCGAATAGCAGGAAGCGCTGGTACATTCCGTTAAATATAAGCACAATAGTTGTTATTGTTTAGTGTTATCTCTTGCACAATTTGACATAGAGTAAATCAGTTTTAACGATTTTTAAATTTGATTTACTTAACGTTTAGATAATCTCTCTTTAAATAAACCCAGTCGGAGAACCGATTGTGAGCCTATTCCGAAATATTTTATTAAAGGTCGACTCATGAATACTACCACTAATGAGTACATCCGAAGATTTTTAATGATGTGGTTTCCAGTTGCCTTCTGCATTCTATGTCGTTGACAAACAACTACTGGAGAATATTAAATGTAGAGTACTAACAACAAGTATCATTTCTTTAAAACAAAGAAACGTTTCCAAATGAGATTTATGTGGAGCATTGTCATGTATGGCTGCGACGAGTCGTGGACAATAGGTATGATGGAACCAGCTTTGAGATATAGTATTATCTCAAGACGCTAAAAACAGAATGGTCTTACAAAATTACAGATAAAGAGGTACTGAACAGAACAGGCATTGAAAGATGTTTGTTGAATAGCATAATTAGAAGGCTAGAACTTATTGAACATACGTACACTGCAGCATGGAGGACTACTACAATTGGTAATGGAAGAAACAATAGACGGTAAAGAATATAAGGATGACCAATGCTGCAGTATATAAAGCGAATTATGGAGGACGTAAATTGTGAAACTTATGAGGAAATGATTTTATTATTAAAAAATTATTTTTTAAACAAGTATGTATATTTTATTGTTCTTTACAATATTTTTCGAAAGTCTTTATATTATTGTGATTTAAATTTATGATGATACAGAATTTTAAAAACTGTCAAATCATTGTAAAAAAGAATAAAGTATATATCCTTGTTTAAAATGACATAGGGTATTAAATATTATTCTACATTAAACAGGTATAATATATATTATAGTATTATATGTATTGTAAGATATAGTTTCATCTGCAAGTAGCTGTAATGTATATTATTGTTTTAATTCACCTGACGCACGTTTCGAATATATCAGTATGCTAAGAGGTTTGTAAATAAAATAACAAATAATCAAAAGAATTCGATTTTAATACAGAAACTAACGAATAATCTATTTAAAAAGATTTTTATTATATTTTAAATGTGTATTTACTTAATCAACTGTTTTGACGGTTATATCGGAAATATTAAACATTTCAGTTTTATTAATTTCAATAAATTTATAATTTTAAATAAATCATAGTGTTTTATTTTTATTTGAGTTTGTACTTTAACTAGTAAATTTTTGTTATCAAGTTCGTAAATATTAGAATTTTTGCAAATATTAATTTTTTACCTTTTGCGTAAGTTTTTATTTAATACAAACACACAAATCTGTGTGTTTGTCAGTGTGTGTGTGTGTGTGTGTGTGTGTGTGTGTGTGTGTGTGTGTGTTTGTGTGTGTCAGCGTTTTGTACAAATTTACAAATTGTTAAACCCATAATGTAGATACATTGCAAAGTTCTCACTGGCTGAGTTGAAAATAACATAAACCTGTCTAAGATTAAAATATATGTCATCATAGTAACTTCTCAGTCTACTTCACAATAGAGTTTTTTTCTTGAAAACAAAAAGAAACAAGTTATAGGTATCAGTTGTAAGCAATTATAAGAATCTTGCTTATAAGAAAGCACAAGATGGATCACAATGGAATTCTGATGTAAAATAATATTAGGATTGAAGACATAAGAAGAGAAGAGTTACTTAACGTTTATTAAAACTTTACCTATTAAAGTTTTGCAACAGTTATACAAAGTTCCTTAAGAACTCCAAAGGATTCTCATCAATGAGGTGTATGAAAATATAGCTAAAAGTAAACTGGAATAATGTGCCTGTAGACAGAGAACTCATATGTTGTAAGTTCAAGAAGGGAAAAACAAAATTTAAGGAATAAAACTATCAAGCTGAAGCCTTCTGTTATATCAAAGGGGGTTGACAGAATCCGTCATTTACCAAATTCTTAATTATCAAGGCCTTGCTACGAGACGTTTTACTTAAGTCTTTGTGATATGAAAAGGGAGAGTTATTTGGTATGTGTCTATTACAAAATGTCTAACCTACTGATAGCAGTTTTGATTTTGCTCTAAGGGACGCTACTTCTTATGTAAACATAAGAAATCTTTACTTCCTTAAGGGCAATAATACAATGTGAATTTCCATTCCCAAGTAAATATCAGAATAATTGCTAGGTGAAGTTTGACGAAAAATTTAGATATCTGAAAAAATGAAAAGAATTGTCAACAACTCAGGTGTTAAGAAATATTTAAAAATTTCAGTTAATAAAATTTCCAGATTACTTGACAGTCACTACCTAAAGTGTTCATGAGAGTGTTAAATTTTTACCTGTTAAAACATTCATAGTTTGCAAAGTTTACTGTAATAGCTCGAAAGTGGAATACTAAGTGAAACGCATCATAAACGAATGCACATCTATATAGGACTGTACGAAAACTAACATTTATTTTCATATTGATAAGTTACAGATAAATACAATTATACATGCTTAAAAAAAATAAAAAAAATAAAAATTGCTTAAAAAAGTTCAACATTATTGAACTACAAATTAAACCATTAGCAAATACTGTGTGTTAGACTGTAAATTAAATTATCAGACGGACAGAGAAATGAAGGAGAAAATTACTGTCTTAATTAATGTTTCATAGTAGCAAGAAGAACAGTTTTTTAATTACGTGTTCATCGCAAACACAAAGTAGGTTAGGACAGCAATAATTAATTATATAGCCACGTGGAAATGTATTTGTTGACAGAGTGAACTCGATTCACAACACGCAATGACACATTTTATAATATGAATTTATACTGTAGCACGAAATGTTTTTTCAATGTGATACTTTCGACACTACTGTGAAACTACTCAAAGTGTAGCTTTTAAATAACATATCCGAGAAACCTACTTACAAAAAGATTGAATTAATTGTCATGATAAAAGAAAAAGTTTAGGAATACGGTTAAATATAAATTATAACATTTAGATTCTTTCATAGAACTGTCTAATAATAGTAAATTTGTAACAAACTAGTGTTTAACAAATGACTATATATATGTATATATATACATATATATATATATATATATATATATATATTACAGTTAATATTTATAATTGAATTTACCTCAAGATGTTATTTTTCTATATGGAACATGTTTCGAGAGTTTCTGTTCTCTCATCTTCAGCCTTGGCGATCTTGTTTCTGGTGAAGTATTTGTGTGTTGGCTGCTGGATGCAATTCAGGTTGTTTGTTGGTCTTTGGTATTTTAAAGTTGCATTATTGTGTGTGATTGTCGTATATGTTTTTGTATTTTGTGTATTTTCGATGTTGAGTGCTTTGAATATCGTGTCATGTTTTGTATTGATTTGTATTTGTTCTGGTATTAGTTTGTTTTGTGTTTTATGTTTGTATATTTGTAAATTTTCCCAAATGTTCATTATGGTGCCTTTGTGTGGTATATGTTTTATTAGTGATACATTGGTTATGTCTGGGAATTCGTGTCCTGTGTTTATTGTATGTGTGGCTAAATTGGATTTATATATTTCTGGATTTTTGTATGCGTTTAGGTGTTCAAAATATCGTTTTTTCAGCTGTTTCTTTTGTTTGTCCTATGTAACATTTATTGCAATCTTGGCATTCAATTTTATATATACCGTTAGTTGTTGTATTATCTTTGTTGTGTGAGCTATTTAGACTGTTGAACACAATTATTTTGAACACCTAAACACATACAAAAAAACAGAAATATATAAATCCAATTTAGCCACACATGCAATAAACACAGGACACGAATTCCCAGACATAACCAATGTATCACTAATAAAACATATACCACACAAAGGCACCATAATGAACATTTGGGAAAATTTAAAAATATACAAACGTAAAACACAAAACAAACTAATACCAGAACAAATACAAATCAATACAAAACATGACACAATATTCAAAGCACTCAACATCGAAAATACACAAAATACAAAAACATATACCACAATCACACACAATAATACAACTTTAAAATACCAAAGACCAACAAACAACCTTACTTGCATCCAGCAGCCAACACACAAATACTTCACCAGAAACAAGATCGCCAAGGCTAAAGATGAGAGAACAGGAACTCTCGAAACATGTTCCGTATAGAAAAATAACATCTTGAGGTAAATTTAATTATAAATATTAAATGTATTATATACATCAAGGAACGGACTGTAGCAGAAAGTGACTGTATATATATATATATATAATTAATTTATAAATAAATATTTATAGTTATATATTGTTCCGTCGTTCTCTTTTTCGACGTATGGTACAGTGGGGAAAACAAAATTCAAGACACCAATGAAGTCACTAATAACCTGTTTCAATTATCACAATTAACAGTTTGTAATGAACAAGTTATTCAACAAGATTGTACTCGTACAATAATTAAAATTAATGTGTCCACACGGAATAATGATGTCAACTAATAGAGTCCCGCACAAATACAAAACACATAAGACATCGCCACAATACTTGGAACCCCACTGGAATAAATCGCCGCTAAAACTGAAACTAAGCGGCGGTTGTCGTTCCAAACAGATAGCACAAGTGTTCCGGAATAATGCGTAATACGCGTCAACACTACTACTAGAAAACACTAGAGCGTAATTGCTTACGGCCTTGAACACAGTGCGCGCGGACCGTTGAAGTGTGGAACAGCTTCGATTGCGGACGCGTGACAAGTGTCACGTAATTGTCCTTCATCTCAAAGTAGCAGCAATATGTACGTCACTCACACACATTACAGCCAGGCTCCGCTGGAACAGCCGAGAAACACGAAGAACGTTCTTTAATGACATAACAATATATTTTACATTTATACACACACACACACACACACACACACACACACACACACACACACACACACACACACACACACACACACACACACACACACACACACACACACACACACACACACACACACACACACACACACACACACACACAACGTGTATTCAACGTAATTTAATTTAATTTAATTTTAAGTTGTGTTTATTTAGCTCTTGTACCATGACACACGTATTACGAACTCATCTATTGACGAAGAATATATTTACTGCTTATAAAATAAAATTGTGCTAGTTTTAAATTCATGCACACAAAAATAAGAGTAGGCTTAATTCAAAACAGGTGCAAACAAATGTATTTAAATTAAATGTAATCAGAATTATGTCATCAACCTTATGTTTTGTTATTGTGGTCTTTATACTGATTTCAACTGATGCTAATCGCAGGAATTGCATGTAAGCTTTTAAATCTACACAACGTAGATTTTACATATGTAGTTACAAGAAACTATATAGTTAGGAATAACCCACTTGTAATTTTTAATTTAACTCTTGAGTTTATGTTTCGACAAATTTATTATAATGGGGGGGAAAATTACAGACCGTACAAATACTACTTTATAAGACAGATCATCATAAGGCATTACTGATAATCTCTTCCTATTTTTTTCTAATATCGTTAAATAAGTATTAAGTGCACGTGTGCCCGAGCAACCGTCTGAATGATTGCTCTCATAAAATTGTACGCTCGTGGTTAAAAATTTAATTCTTCTTCTTCAGCATCACAGCCCAACGTGAACCCTCGTTTCCAACACCAGTTTGCTCCAAAGTCTCCTGTCCATTACCATCTCAGTGTAACCCCTCACATCCATTATTCTGAAATCTTCTAGCACGTCATCCAAACTTCTTGTCCTTGGTCGACCCCCCTTTCTGCTTTCATAGACCTACGCCTTCCGGATTTTATTTGGCATACGCTGATCATCCATCCGCTCTAGGTGGCGTAGCCATTGTATTCGTTGAGCCTTTACAAATCTTGCAATGTCCTCATGCTTCAATACCTCATCTACCTCTAGGTTATTTCTTATACTCCATACAAGGTCTTCTTTAACCAGGCCACAAACATGTCTTATGATATGATCTTTCTGTGGAAGAAAGATTTTTTAAAGTTTAATTTGGTTGCGCTGTATAGACCTGCTGTAGTTCGGCAGCAAGTTGTATAGAGAGCACGACTGTAGTTTCAGACTTAAAAATGGATTAATACTGTAAATAAAACGCCTCCTAAAAATACACACACTGAAATCTTTAACCGGACCACAAACACGCTTATGATCTTTCTGTCGAACCTTCTTAGTGTTTCTTGTTCCTTTTTTTATCAGCGTCCATGACTCGCCCACATAAGTATCCGCCGGTCTACAAACGCATGAAATAAGTATAACTTTAAACGTATTGAGTGAAATCAATTCAAACACAGACACAGGAATTGGAAACAAAAAATTTAATTTTTTAAAGTTTAATTTGGTTGCGCTGTATAGACCTGCTGTAGTTCGGCAGCAAGTTGTATAGAGAGCATGACTGTAGTTTCAAACTTACAAATGGATTAATAAATAAAACGCCTCTTAAAAATACACACACTCAAATCTGTCCTACAATTTAAATTTTACATTCATATATGCTCAGATTTTCATTGTATGTATATATATATATTTATATTATTAATAATAATAACAACAATTTTTAAAAGAATATATTTTTACTGTTTTTTAAATTAATTCATTCATTAATTAATAAATATATAATTGAAAACTTCGTATAATTTGAAAATGTTTTAAATCATTTGGAAGAAAATATTCAAGACAAAGTAAAAACAAAAGCAACTATAGAAATTACTAAATTTATTAATAAATTCCATAAAAAATTTAAAAAAACACCAAAAAATAAATATTCACAATTAATAAACAATGTTAAATATAAATTAATAAATAATAATGCAATGATTTCTTTTTTAACTGGAGGGAGAAAATCAGGTTGTTGAATGCTCACTTCATTAAAACTTAATCTTGATGATTTAGAGCATTCACCGTTCAGTAAGTTTTCAAAATGCTTTGAAGAATGCTTGCCACTCAAAATTAAATTAAAAAATGCCCAAGGTTTTCAGATGTCATCGGGACTGACGAAAGGAGGGAGAGATATCCATCAAGAATGAAGGAGATATGGGAGAGGAGGAAGAGAGAGGAGAAAAAGGGAGGAACAAATTGAACCAAACGTAGTCCACAGTGGATCATTCGCAAAAGAAAAACAATAATTAAACTGATAAAGTAATCAAAACTGATAAAGTAATGCTTCCGTAATTATTACAGAACAATAAAATATTTTAAAATAAAACATTACAATGCATAAAAACAAATGATTTTATAAAATTAAATAAAGTTCCAAATAATAAATTTCAAAAATCAATTGATAACATAGTAAAAAACAACTTAAATATGATTCTAAAATATAATGAAAATAGTAAAGAATAAATTTTAATACGATATTAATTGATGACTCGTTGGGCACTTGGTGAACATAAGAAGGCGATTTTAACCAATACATCTAATACAGGTTTTGCAGATCATTGCTTACAACACAATCACTTCATAGACACAAAAACATAACACCACTCCACAACATACAAAAAGGTAAAAAAAAATGGATTTGTTAGAAATTTTAGAAATTAAAAAAGCAATAAAAAATAACAAAGATTTAACCAATGAACAGACTGAATTTTGTGTAACCCCTTTATTAAAATCTGTTATTTAGTTTAGTTTATTTTATATTATTTTGTATGTTCATCATTATTTTAAATTTTGCATTCAGTTTATGTTTAGTTCAGTTAATTTTATATTTTGCATTCATGATTGTATTTAGTTTTTAAAGACACCAGACCTTCCCTTGTCTCATGCACACACTCCCCCCCTCGCCGCACAACACAGATGTTCCAGATACGCCCTAAACAGATGTTTACCACCTACACTCCCCTACATCCTGTGTTCAGTAATTTCATTCACTCGCTCTTTGACAATGGCTTAAGTTAGTCGAAACAGCTGTCAGAGTTAATTAAAAAATTTGTGAAACTTACCAAGTGTTTTTATATATTTTACAAAATTTTAATACTATTGAACATTGAAATTAACAAAAATATATTTTTGTAAAAATTTGTTTTACTATTATTAACAATAAAGACAGTTTGATGACTTTATTTGTCATTAACGAAGTCATTATGAAAAATCATGAATGAAATGAAGTCATTAAGGACAGAATGAATGTGAAATATTCAATTGCTGATTTTATCCAAACATCGAAAAATACAATGATATGGACCCACGAAAAGAAGGAGAGTTATGGAATGGACTCCGCCAGGAAGAAGAAAAAGAGAAAGACCAACTTTCACCTGGATAGAAGAAATTCAGACTATATTGAGGGAACGAGAAATTGAAGATCTTTGGATGGACAAGTAGCAGTGGAAGATGAGTAGTAAATCACTTCTGTAATCTTTGGTTCCGGAAAATGTGTAAGCCTTATACAGCCGGGAATATTATTAATAATAAGACATTTTATTTTTTGTAAAACTTATAACTTATTGCTAATTAAAAATGTGAATGAATGTGATAGACTTATCATTGACTACTTACCTTTGAGACTATGCCAGGAAAACGGGAGTAAAAACAATTTGTAGTATTATTTCAAGTGATAAATGTCAAATACAGGTAATGGAAAGCATTAATATCATATTGCGTCTGATAAAATTGAACATTATTACTGCAGAGAACAGGCTTAATTACGTGGCGAACACAAACTAGGTTACGACAGCAATATTTAATTATATATCAACGTGCACTGTGCGGTGCTTGTTAACAGAACAAACTGCATTCATAACAAGCACAGTGGACGTAACAATTTACAAGCTGAATTTATATGACCGTTACATGAAATGTCTTTTAGAAACATAAAATGTTCAACACTATTGAAATATGATTTCATGTTATAATTATAAAGGCAGATATGTGAGCAACCTTTACTAAATATTTTACTAGAGCCCTTCGGAAATAAGACGTTTAAATATTTTTTAATTCCGTATAATTTGAAATTCTGTATTATATAATGCACTTTGACGACGTGTTGAGAGCGTGGAAATCCAGAGTGACTTCAGGAATACACCTTAACAAATCAATTTGTATGGGCACCCTGCTATATGTGGATGACATAGTTCTTATTCAAGAAAATGAGGATGATGTACAAAGAATTACAAGAAGTGGCAAGAGAGTACTCACAGAGAGTTTTAATAAGAAATACCAAAACCATAGCCTTCAAAGGTAAATATTTAGTGACTAGTAAGATAGTTATAAACAATAGCACTTTAGCACAAGTGAGCCGTTTCATATATCTCGGCTGTGCAGTAAGCTATAAATCTTAATGTAATACAAGAGAGAGAATAAATAAATTTCGGCATGTTTGTGGTAGGATTCATAGAAATCTTAGAAATAAAACAAGACACAGTACAAGGATTAAATTTATAAGACAATTGCAACACCCACATTGACATATATGTGAGTGAGGCGTGGGTCATGAAAAAAAAGGAATGTGGCAAGATTTAGAGTGCTGAAATGCAGTTTCTTCGAAATACTTTACATTATATAACTTATTGCAAGATAAAACAAGGAATGAAGATAGCAGAGCAGAACTCGAAGTGAAGGACATAAATGAAAATACTGCAATTTACAGAAGACAATGGTGGGATCATCTGCAAATGATGACAGAGGATCGATTGCAGAAAGCGGCAGTGAACTATAAAGCCGTAGAAGAGACGTGAGTCGTCAGAGGATGAAATGGGTGACGGAACCGGTTTCTATAACCTAATCTTTGAAGAGGAGAAGAAGAAGAAGAATATTCTGTACCGTTCATGTAAGTAATGTCGTTTTAAATTCAAGTCAAAATGTTACAGTACACTTTGGAAACTAAAGAATATTCGTGTATATAGCTTATATAATTTTACTTAAATATTATTAGAATTTATCCCAACTCAAATAATCAATATACGGGTATTTTATTATGATCAACCTTAGTCCTAGTTTACCAAATGTCTTGTCATTTCTCACAGAATTAATTTACAATTTATTTGCCAACATTACAAAGAGCAAGCGAGTACTGACTGACAATTTCAGCACGAAAGACCAAAACATGGCCTTTAAAGGTAAAGTATCCAGTAAGGACTAAGACAGTTATAAACAACACCACTTTATAACAAGTGAGCCGTTTCAACTATCTCGGCTGTGCAGTAAGATATGGATCTGAATATGATGTACGAGAGAAGATAAATACTTTTAGAAATATTTATGGTACGATTTGTAGAAATTTTATAAGTAAAACCAGACACAGCACAAGCATTAAATTTTATAAGACAATTGCAATGCCCACATTGATTTATGCGAGTGAGGTACTGGTCACGAGAAAAAAGAAATACGGCAAGACGCAGAGTATTGAAATGCAGTTTCTTCGAAATGGACCTGCTTTAAATTATACACTGAGAGCGGAACTTTAAATTATATCTTTATATCAGAGCGGAACTCGAAGTAAAGAACATAAATGAATCTATTTCAATTTACAGTAGACAATGGTGGAATCATCATCAGAGGATGAGAGAGGATCGATTGCCAAATGCGGCAGTAAACTAAAAAGCCATTTGTTAATGGAATAAATCCGCTTATAGTCCAAGCCACGTATTTGATAATCAACTAAACGCTATGCAACTCTCCGTCTGTGGCTTAAGTAAATGTCTTCACAATACAAATGACATGTTTCGGGACACTTGTCCCATCCTCAGAATTTTTAAAAATATCTCTTCATACCATCATACGATGGTACAGTCGTCAATATATTAAAATCCACATAAACACAAAACATTACATTACTTTACATTTACAAAGTAATGTAATGTTTTGTGTTTATGTGGATTTTAATATATTGACGACTGTGCCATAGTATGATGGTATGAAGAGATATTTTTAAAAATTCTGAGGATGGGACAAGTGTTCCGCAACATGTCAATTGTATTGTGAAGACATTTACTTAAGCCACAGACGGTGAGTTGCATAGCGTTTAGTTGATTATAAAGCCATTGGTAGAAGAGACGTGGGTGCCGGAACATGATTATATGACTTAATCCTTGAAGAAGAGAAAAAAAAAGATAGAAATATGTAGAGCGAAAATGGTAAAATGGTTTACTAAAGTCCCGCTCGTATGTAAAATACATGAGCTTCACAGTGTAAATAACAATTTGTATAAGGAATTGGTATATAAATGAATTTTATGTGTCATACACATAAAGGGTTGAACGGCCCTTGGCAACCTAATTTTTTGACGATATATGAGTATGTATGGTGTTGTTCTCACTTCCTTCAAGGAAGCGAATGTCACAGTCTATCACAGAGACATTCATTACACTATATTTTATTTTAAACAAGTACCCGTTAACTAAAAAATGTTAGGTTCTTTATTTTAAGTGTTATTATGTTATAAGCATTGTATGTATACATTACAGTAAACGTTATGTTCTCCTCAACCTAAACTGTTATTTATTTCAGCAGTAAACTGAAAACCATAAACCGTTGTCACCTAACCTCACAAATGATAGCAACACGTTTTTTCGCTTTGAAGCAATAGGACAATTTACAATTAGTGCACTTATTTTCTACATCGTAATGTATCAATACAATCGCATATTAAAAACATTGAAAATGTACTGCAGGAACGGGATAAAGGTACAGTTCCGATGCCGCTAAATAGCATTTGTTTATTTACTTGTTACTATGGTAACTAATTTTGGTCTCCATGGTATTGTTGACATCTTTATACTCGTCAACAAAAAGGCATAATTAAAAGGGCCTAAACCGTACGAACAGGGTAGAAGTCTAAGTTAGGCACAGTGTTTTTCGCCTTGTGTCAAAGGATACGTATGCAAAATTTGGTCGGAATCGGTGTGACGGTGTGGATTTGTATTCAAGGCAAAGAAACAAATCCTAAGAAATTGAGTTTTATATATATATATATATATATATATATACAGATAAAATTGTATGCGTTCATGTCATATGTCTTGTTATCATGGTGACTGCACTTAAAGTATGCAACGTATACCAAATAAAATACAAACAAATCGGAAAGTAATATTTATTTTCTGCTATAGAGAATATACAGTAAATCGAGAAATACTTATTTCTTGGTTGAAATTGGCGAATATAATTATTTAATTTTACTAACCTTTCAGGTTCACTCTTCTGTCTCGTTGTCATTCTGTTTTTAAAATATACGATTAACTGATTTTATATATACATAAATAGTAATATCTTTTATATAAATAAAAAATGTTTAATTACTCCTCAAATATTAATTATTTCTGCTAGTGAAATTATATTGTATTTTCATCTTACGCACGTTTCACTGATCACATCAACATCATCAGAGGTTTATAAAATGATGCTGATGTTTTAAACGATGTATTACATTAAAGTAAGTCATAACAACATAACATTTAAAAAAAATATGTGCCCAAGTAGAGCGACACTGCATCATATTTTTAGTCAGATCTAGAAAACTGCAAGTGCGTAGTGCTTTCTTATTAGATAAGAAAGTCAATTATGATATAATTTTCATGTGCATGTGAGTCATTTTTGAATTCATATATAACAATAATTTTAATAGGGTACAGTGTGTTTTATAATGCAAGCAGTGACATGGTGAATAAGTTGCATGGGTTCAAACTTATGTGCGGGACCATCAGCCAAACCCTTAGGTCAGCAAGTAAACAAACACGCCTAAAATTCTAGAAGGAGATGGCTCTTCCCACATTTCTTTATGGGTCTGAGAATTGGACTTTAACGAAAGGCCAGGCGAGTCGCATCCAAGCGGCTGAAATGAGATTTATCAGGTACCTGGCAGGGTATAGCAGTCTCCATGATCATAGAAGAAACACAGATATACGGCAGGAACTGAATATTATGAGTAGACTCGACAGGTTCGCCCAGTGTCGGCTGAATTAGTGGGAACGTCTTTGCCGAATAGATGATGCCGCATCCACAAACAACTATAAAACTATAAGCCGAGGGGACGGAGAGGTGTGGGACATCCGCGGAAGCGCTGGAGTGACCAGCTCTAATCTCTGACTCTTTGAGACCGGAACAAACCATCCTCGGTTTAAACCTTGAGGATGACGACGACGACGACGACAATAATTTTAATAAGGTTTGAATTAATTGGAATACATTTTGTGTAATTTGGACACCCGGATTCCACTTTGAAATGTAGTAAGTAAAGAGTTAGAATGTTCGTTCAATATGACAAGAAAGAGACAATGCAATAAGCCGGCAAAATTCAGTAATAAGAAAGAAGGAAAGAGGTTTACTACGGGCTGGGGAGAAAGTGTCTGCAGATTGCGCCATTCTCACGGTGCTTTGGTCGAAGCGAAAGTGCTAGTGCCAGTGCCGGCTGAAGTGAAGCAAACTTTCACTCACTGCACGAGTGAAACAATATGAGGGGAAAAACAAACACGTAGACGAACACGGGGGATTTATTTACAAAGAAGGAGAGTTTCATCGTCTTGCACAATCCTACTACAGTATAACGCTTCTAAAGCTGCAAAAGATTAGTTTGTATTCGCGCGTGTGACTGCTTGCATGTTACCTGCTCTAGTTACACACCAGAGCGCGCGTAAACATGGTTGTTATTCCCATATTCAATTATGCAGGGCACATACAGAAGATGTAATAATATTTTGGTTTATGTAAATAAATATCCGTATGTATATGTAATTTTTTATTTGTTTTGTAAGTAACTCATAAATATTTCTTGCAGGTTTCAATATTATAAATTACTTTTACAATATTAACTATTTCTGTAAATGAAATTTTATTGTATTTTCATTTTATACACGTTTCACTGATCACATCACCATCATCAGAGGTTTATAAAACGATAATGCTTTACAATATAATGTTTATAATAACATCATCATAAACCTTTGACGATGCTGATGTGATCAATGAAAGGAGCATAAGATGAAAATACAATATAATTTTACTTGCAGAAATATTTAATATTTGAAGAATAATTAAGAAAGTTGTGTTAGTGGTTATAATAACAAACAAAACTATCACGGTTGCACACGACCATAGAAAAATTATTCCGATTAGCGCTTTCAAGCTTCCCAGCTCATCGTCAGATCGGAAATAACCTTCGGATCGGAAAGGTTTTTCCGATCTGACGATGAGCTGAGAAGCTTGAAAGCGCTATCCGCAATAATTTTTCTATAGTGGTGTGCAACAGTGATAATTCTATTTGAAGAATAATTTATAAATTTTATTTATATAAAATACAATACTATAGATGTATATATAAAATACGTTAACTCTATATTTTAAGAACAGAATGAAAATGAGACAGACAGTGTACTTGAAATGTGAGTAAAATTAAATAATGATAATCTCCATTTTAAACCAAGAAACATGTGTTTCTCGATTTACATTCTCTATAGCTGAAAATAAATGTCATAGCAAAACTAAAAGTAAAGTACATAAATGAAATTATTTTAATTTCCAGAAGTCAATGGTGGGATTACCTGCAAAAGGATGACAGAGGATCGATTGCCGAAAGAGGCACTGAATTATAAAGCCATTGGTAGAAGGGACGTGGGTCATCCGAGTCCGAGAATGAGATGGGTGCCGGAACAGGTTTATATAATCTAATCCTTGATGATTATAACTACTATAACGCTTCTGACGGTGCAAAATTTTGTTTGTATTCAAGCGTGTTTTGTAAGTAACTCATAAATATTTCTTGCAGGTTTCAATATTATAAATTATTTTTACAATATTAACTATTTCTGTAAATAATATTTTAATCTAACAATAGGGTTGATTTTTTTTTACCTGAAGATGGGGATATAAGCCCTGAAACATGTTGTAATCTAGAAAAAAATGATCACTTAGTGGATAAATTAAGGTAATTATTTATTTAATAATATTTTATTGTATTTTCATCTAACACATTTCACTGATCACATCACCATCATCAGAGGTTTATGAAACGATAATGGTTAATAAAATAATGTTTATAATAACATCTTCATCATATCGTCACCCTAATTAACTTTGATATGTATAATTGCTTCTTGAGATAATTAAATTAGTCTAAAAACAGAAGTGGTTTACGAGTTGTACAGAGAATTAAAACATTAATGAATACTGTCAACAAAATATTAATAAATTTTATTAATTTTTTAGTTATTAGCTAAAGGATTTAAATCTTCTTTAAACAGAGTTACTGCTTCACCACTAAATCTGTATTTTTCTAAATAGATCGTTACTCACATACAACCCGACTTTTGTAATATTTTTGTGGTCTGCTACAAACAGTCAAAGCTTTTCTTCCAACTATATATGCACACTGTATTTGCGTTTGTGTAGGTTAGTTCAGGGGTCTCCAAACTATTTTTTTTAAGTTTATAAAATAATCAAGTCAATAAATGCCTATTTAAATAAAAATTAAGCAGACTAATCCAATGTAAACAAATTCATTTATTCAAAATAAAGTTAATAAAAGTAAAGAACAAGTAACATTCAAAGATAATTCTTATGTATTATATTTTGGCTTCCTTATCTACGTATGGGATGTGTGGAGTTGCTACTGATATATTAATGTCTGTCCATTTTGGGTCAAATTTTGATGTTCCCATCACTAGATGAATTTCAAGTGTTCGTTTGACAAGTTAGCCATGTACCTTAATTTTACAAAGTTCATTTTTGAAGACAAACGTTCGCAGATATAGGTCGATCCAAATATTGCAAGCATTGCTCTTGCAGAATGCTGGGTTGGGGGGGGGGCAATAGGAATCTTCGCTTTAGGTTGATGCGAGTGAAAATCGTGATTGATTCAAGGCTGCCAGACGAACAAGCACATTAACCATGTAAATGTTTTAAACTTTTCCAAAATATTATAACATTTTACTGAACTTATTTCTTGTTTAGGTATATATAGTAAAAAGTTGTATAATTTGAATATTTTGACGATCTATTTAAAAACTCCACGCAGCATTGGCCGGGTTGCCGCGGGCCGGACAATGACCCTTCGGGGGGCACATCCGGCCCGCGGGCCGTAGTTTGGAGACCCCTGGGTTAGTCAATTATGGACACACGAAAATAATGTCCCAGGAAAGATTGCCAAGGAGGGTTATGGAATGGACCCTACCGGGAAGAAGGAATAGAAGAAGACCACCTGTCATCTGGATAGAAGAAGTTAAGACTATAGTGAGGGAACGAGAGATTGAAGAAGATCTTTTAATAAATAAGCAGCAGTGAAACATGAGAATTCAATCACTTCTGTAATATTTGGTTCCGGAAAATGTGTAAACATTCTAAAGCCGGAATTAATAATAATAATATTAAAATAATTATTCATTATTTTCATTGACTAAAAAGGAATACTGCACCAGATAATTGAGCCTTTTAAAACAATATACAAAGTATGATACATTGGTATGAAACCGTGAAAGCACTTTAAAAACAATTCTTGTTTCCTCTCTGAGATTGAGAACGTCGTTCACAAAGACAACGACGTGTTCTGATGACGATTTCAAAATAAAATAAAACGGACCGTAAAAGGCATGAACACAAAAGGTAAAGAAATTATCTTTTGAGTGAACGAGAGATTGAAGAAGATCTTTGGATGGATAAGCAGCAGTGGAAGATGAGAATCCAATCACTGCTGTAATCTTTGGTTCCGAAAAATGTGTAAACATTGTACAGCCGGAATACATAATACAATAATAGGTTAGTTAATTCTAAGGAAGGGGTATAAAAATGTAGGTTTAGTGCAAGATTTCAACATGAGTAATCAATCAGTTTGGTGTTGAAACGTATGGCGCAATAGCATATCAAACTCATAGCATTTAAAAATATCAAACTGAATAGCATTCACAGAACTGGGCGGGTCAGTAAGTGAATCGTAAAGCAGTGCAGGAGACAGTCAGAAGGGTAGCATTTGGCCGTGGCATCGAACTCGGAACGTGTGGCCGGTCTCCATCAAACTGATATAACTACCGTACCGTACATGTGGCGCTCTCTCGCACAGTAGTCTATAACCATTACCGTAAATTTTACAGTTAAGCTCCTTTGCGACTGCTTGCTACTTCAGTGAATTTGTAAGTTTTATGAAGGGCCAGAAGATATTTACTTCTTTGCTGAATATCTGAAAATTTTAAATCTCTGTTCACCTTGAATGTTATAAAAGATACGTAGAAATATAACTAGTCATATTACGTAAGAACATGTATCAAAAAACCAAGCACACAAATCAACTTAATATGGTGAAAAATAGGAAAATTTTGCAGCAACCTAAATTTATCACAACTATGATTTTATCAAGAATTTAGTTTGAATATAATAAGGAAGTGTTTAACGTGTTAAGCATGTAGTGCCCCAATTACAATAGAGTAACATTTCCCTAAGCAAGATACCCATTTTCAGAATAAATAACAAAAACAAATAATGAAACAATTAAGAATAGATCAAGTGATAAACTGATTACAATAAATACTCTAGTATACGTGTACTTTACTTTGTAAAAAATCTATACTTAATTTTAAATACACGTACGTAAAGAATAACAAACCTAATTATTTGAGTTTTCAAAAAAATTAATTTACTTTTAATAAATTCAGTTTATAAGAAAAAGATGCTAAAAGTAAGAAAATTATACATTTATTAACTTGAATAAGTTGAAGCCTACGTTATAAATTGAATTACACATTTCCTTAAGCAAAAGTAAAATCGCAACAGTGTTTGATTTATTGAACATTATAAAATTTAAAATAACGTAGTCGAGAACTAAATTGTTGTTCGTTTCAAACTGAAGTTACTGAGAGTAACTAAATAGAAAATACACACATTTTTTTTAATATCGGTATGGAGAACTATACAAGACTTCCATGTTCTAAGTTTTATATTTAAAATCATTTTCGAACTGAAATATATTTCCCTAGAAACTATTTCTTTCTTCAGGCTTAACCACAGTAGTGTGGTCACTAACGTATACCACCACACGTTAGCGCACTCGATTTTCACTGCTGATGGCAGTCGATAGCACTGCCGAAACGTCTGGTTTTTTAGAAAACATTGGACCACGGCTAAACAGCCTGGGAAGGAATTTTAACAAGAAATTACTTCTTTGTTGCCGATAACGTAGTACACATGACATATACATAAATATTATCCCCGCCCCCTTCAACTATCATTTTAATTTATAGAAAATTACCCCACCCCCTTCAACTAGCCTCTTCATTTATAGATATTTCATCTACGTTTCTACAGTGGATTATTATGATCTTCTTTTCAGGATACTTTATTTACCAAAATTAAGTACTTTACTCTAGTTAAAACATGAAACGTTGCAGGTAAACTACCGCTTCCCTTAACCGATCTTCACCAAAATCAACAGACCTTGAGTCCTCTACAATTCAGGGAAGTATACAAAAAAATTATTTGCTTCTTTTTGATTGTGCGGGAGTTATCGTTCTTCATAGAAAAAATTACCCATGTTAAAACAAAAACGTTGCTGGTAAACTACCCCTTTCCCTTAATCGATCTTTGCCAAAATCAACAGACTTTGAGTGGTCTACAATTCAGCTAAGTATGCAAAACATTATTTGATTCTGTACGAATTTGCGGCTGTTATCGTTTACCATAGAAAAAATTCTACACATAGACACGTAGACAGACAAACAGACACACACAGAGACACTTTTCGAAAAATGAGTTTTCTTCATGTTTTGAGGGTAGGACAATCAGAATCAGCAGTTATCTCGAACACAATTTTTTTCGCAATGACTATACTTCCATTTCCTTATGGAACATGGAAGTAAAAAAGATTAGTTGTAAAAGAAAGGGTAACAAATTAAAAGTGCTTATTAAAATAAATTACAAGAAAAGTACTATGATGGCCATAAGAAAGAAAACAGATAACTGGATAGATCATATTTTTAAAAAGTACTGTCTATATAATATGAAAATCTCTACTATAACAACAAAGGTAATGCCATTTCGAGGCGAAAAGCCAATAAGAACAAAAATAATTATTAGCGATTGAATTCTACAACTGGTGAGCCGTTTCAATCATTTGGGAAATGATATTGGCTGTGTTATAAACTATTGTATTGATGTTAAGTTAAGTAAGTTTCAGAAGATGTGTGGGACAATCAATCGTTTTTTTTAGAAACAAGGTACATCGAGATACAAAATTAGTTTTACAAAGTTATCGCAGTCCCTGGACCGTCATACGTTACTGAATTCACAAAAGGCGGAAGGTACCATAAAAGGTGAGACAGAATAAGGCATAATATAAAGGAAAGGAATGACGGTGTTATGTTGGCTAATTCAGTAATGGGAGAATTTATGAACAACTATTATTTTATTGTTTTATTGGAGTGTTAGTGGTCTCAAATATTTCTACTAGCAATTTTGTACAAACCACTATGTTATCTTTGGTATTGACGAGCGCTTTCCCCAGTCAAGCCATCTTCAGGTCACTTACCAACCTTGTTAAATGACCTGAAGATGGCTTGACTGCCGAAAGCGCTCGTCAGTACCAAAGACAACATAGTGGTTTGTACAAAATTACTAGTAGAAATTATGAACAACTGAAGAGAGCGGCATAGAATACATGACCACTTCACTTTAGGTGAAACCTGCCTTATGAGAGATTCACCGTTCATTGGTTGACATCAACCTATAAGTACAAGAAGTCTACAACCGATTTTTGCAAATCATATTCTGTATTTTGAAGTGCGAGCAAACAACAGTACATTCAGCTGTCTGTCTCGTGATAACTTAATACCAGGTTTTACCAGATGTTTCCATTTCCTTTCCAGATCGTCAATATAAATGTTGAAAAGAGTAGGTGATACACTTCAACCTTGTGCAAGACCTTTATTGACAGATATTTGTTGAGACGTCCTACAATTATTTTTAACAAGTATTTTTGGCCCGTTACATAGGCTCCTTATAGTTCTTATAAGTTGTTGAAGGTATCTTTTTTCTCGTAATATTTGCCACAGCAAATTTCTATCTATACTATCAAAGGCCTTCTCTAAGTCAACAAAAGATTATAGAATTCTCTAGGTCAAAGCGTCTCTTTATTGAACTCACGACGCATCCCAATGATCTGTATAATAATAAAAGCATTGTCTGTACAAGATCACCTCTTCCTGAAGCCGTTTTTTTTTTCCAAAATCAGATGGTCGGAAATAGCCTGCAGACGATAATTTATGATTCTTGCATATATTTTCTGTCCAGTATCAAACAAATATATTCACCTATAGTTATTACAGTAATAAAATACAAAAATTATATAGAGAAATTATTTTCCGACATCAAAATAAAATTTCTATAAAGTAATGATACTACCTGTTTTAACTTATGGAAGTGAAACTTGAACAATGACGAGTAGATGAGTGAAGAACACAAACAAGAGAATTTAGTATTTGTATAAATAATACAAATATACAATATTTTTATACATAATAAAAAAGTATTTTCATTATTTTAAATATTTTCATTATATACCTTCGTCAGGGTTGTAATAAAATATTATTACTGCTGCGATGTTTATGTTCTGTTTTCAAAGAAGGATGCAGCACGTTGTTTCCACATTTGATTGATAGCAATGAAAGAGTAAATGAAGTTCTTGAGAAAAACCAAAGGTTGCTCCGTTAGAGATCAAATACGAAATGAAGATATAAGAACCGAGTTAAATGTATGTTCTCTGGCCAGCAGCAGAATAATGGAAGGACAAATCAAATTTACACAACATATCAAGAGAATGGAATATATAAGACTATTTAAATAAATAATAAGTTACAGACCTCCGGGACGACGAGATATAGGTAGACCAAGGAAAGGATGGCTTCAGTGAAGGAAGAACAGGCTGTAAGCCTATAAATTGACGTAGAGGAGAAGGAAAATTTGAAGATTTATATCGCTTATATACTGCAAAAAAAGGTAATCACGTTTCGGTTTTATAAACCTTTTCCGTGGAAGGAAATACTCTTCCTGTATTAAGCTCGCTGCCATTCTACATTATTTTAGACAGCAGCAGCTAAAGACAAACACAAACCTGAAATCGATTTGAGTACGTTAGAGGATGACCGTCTATCATGTGTTCCCAAACTACGCACAGTATAGAAACCTGTCACAATGTTTCACACACACAGACACGGCTAACCCGGTCCGTATACAGGCAGACGCTACTACAAACAAGATTTATATCCCGTTAAACCTGTGTGTGTGTGTGTGTGTGTGTGTGTGTGTGTGTGTGTGTGTGTGTGTGTGTGTGTGTGTGTGTGTGTGTGTGTGTGTGTGTGTGTGTGTGTGTGTGTGTGTGTGTGTGTGTGTGTGTCGGACAGCGGCGTGCTGTGGCTGCGGCTTACGTAAAGGCTTGGGTTTAACCGCACAACCAGAACAAACCTGTACTGTAGTATGAGAAGGTAAAGCCACACACACACACCTACCTACTTCCACTGCCCTTTGACCTCTTTAACTAACAGTTTGCATGTTTACAGTAAAATATGTATATTGTCACACACAAGCGCTCACACACATTTTCGGATGTAAAGGAAATATACACTTAAAATGAATACAAACGGTCACTCACGCACTTGTATGTGTGTGTGTGTGTTACGACAACAAACTTTAGAGAACTACACTTTCCTTCCTCTGTCGAGCACAAAATTATGATTACCGGTATATTAACAATAAATGATCAAGCTCAAAATATGGTAATTGACAAGAAAAGCATAACTAATTGCAGAAAATTATAAACATGATACAATGAATAAAATTTAACTAGTGATCAAATTATAGAACAGGTGTGAGACTTTAATTATTTGTGAAGTAGTATTGGCTCTGGTAGAAATTATGATATCAGTATTGAGTTAGGTAAGTTCTAAACAATCTGTGGAACTGGAAGGAGAAAGTCAAAAAAAAGCAAAAGTTGAATCTAAAGTTCAGGAAAATGTATTGGCTCTTGAGAAGACAATCCCAACTGTCAATCCATAATAAATTGCTGTTGTATAAGCAAGTGCTAAAGCCTGTCTGGACCTATGGGATACAGCTCTGGGGCTGTGCAAAGAAATCAAACATAAATATAATTCAAACATTTCAAAACAAAGTGCTTCGGTGCATTGTTGATGCACCATGCTATGTAAGAAACGACAACTTACACAGGGATTTAAAAATTGAACTTGTTATTGAGGAAATAAAAACGCAGGCAGTGAAGCATGGGCCACGCGTCTTGCAGCATGTACACCCTGGGATACGGCGACTGCTGGATACAACTGATGCAGCTAAAAGGCTGAGACGAACTAAACCACTTGATCTGATGGATATTAGTTAAATGGGGAGATTATAGCCAATGGGTTACATCTCTTGATTAGTGTCTTTAATTATGAAATGTAAATTACTAGATGGGTAGTACTCAGTTGTAACAAACAAAAATAAATATAAAAAAAATCTGTAGAACAATGAAGCGTATTTTTAGAAAGAAGGTACGTCGAGATACAAAATCATGTCAGTCTCTGTATTGTTCGGTGGGTGTGATTTACGAACAACATCCAAAAAACGAGACAGTAAAATACAGGCTTCGGAAATTGCATTCCTAAGAGGAGTAAAAGGTGTTCTAATCCCTAGCTAATCTAGAACACAGTGTACACAAAGACGCAAAAATCTCACTTCTACAACAATCGTTGTTAGCATTTTGTTCGAGAAGAGTAAATTTAAAGACAAAAGTATATTTTTACCATTTTTTTACTTTACACTTTTTGAAGATTTCGGCACTCCAAAGTTTAAGCCTCGGTAGTTCACATTAACATGAGATTGTCCTCCGTTAGTTCACATAGTGTAAGAGCTAGAGCAAAATTACGTTCTTATTCCACTCCTCTAGATTGGCTAACTTACGTCTAAACTGCCTTCCACCTATTATTAATTAGAATAATTAATTCTTGTACCTCGACCACATTATAATCTCAACCGTTCACTGAACATGCTTTTGTGTTTGTCATTGTTTAAATAATTATCCACATCTTTATGATTCCTGTATTGTTTAAAAACTCATTGTCTGATACATTATGACGTATAATCAGATAATAATACTGCTACCATAGTTACGTAACACCCCCGACACCTGACTGACTTCAACACATCATAATTGCACAGACTTCAATTCCAACTTAATACCGTTTCATGTATGTAAGAAGCCCCGTTTCATGAATGCCTTGGAGGAGTTTGAAATTTATGGTGCATACGCAAACCTAAGAAGTCGCGATTTCGTATTAAACGATCAACTGAACTTTTGATCCAACCGCTTGTCGATATGGCATTGAGTCTGCTCGCTAAGACTACGATAAAGTAACAACCGTTCAGTTGCAGATTGAACCTGAACGGGTGCACACCCAACACCCAACCCGTATAGTTCATATGCAAATTGACATTTTATTAATTAACGATCACGTAAGAGTGACATAGTTTTATTTTTTATTTTACTATCTGAAGATGGAGCATAGTCTCCGAAACGCGTAACAGAACGAGATTTATAAGAAGTCATAAGGCGGATTATTGAAGGTAAATTAATTTATTAATTTCGTAACGCTCTCGATAAGTCGTCAGGTGCAGCTACGTAAATGTTCTACACATTTTTCGGCTAGGGCAGGTGCAGTGACTCTGCCAACGCCGTGCACTCCACTACCTTGGAGACTGTTCGAACACTCTTAAATAAGCGAATTATAGTGGCACGCCGCCAAAAGAATGGAGCATTATTCTGGAACACGTGTGAGACTTGTATAAGCAACAGCGGCGTACGTACAGAAGCTGGCGTTATTGTAGTGTGGGGATCAAGCGATTGTTGCGTACAAGTGAAAAGTGTTACTGTGTTGTAGTTAATGTGTAACTCTAATAGTTAACATTGTTATTGTGGTGGACAAATTTAACTTGAATTATTGTACGAGAGTACCCTGTTAACTTGAAATTGTTATTTGTGACTAACTAAAGCTGGTGAATGGGGATTCACTGGTGTCTGTATTTTGTTTCCACCATAGAATAAGAATAAGAAGAGTTCGCACAGAAAACAGCCGATATAGCAAACACCTTCGAAAGGAAAATTTTCAGACGCATTATAGGCCCAATACAAGAAAATGGCTCATGGAGACTGAGATACAACAATGAACTGTATCAAATATATAAAGAGATACCAGTCTCAAAATTTATAACAATGCAAAGATTGCGTTGGGCCGGACATGTTATGAGGATGGGGGATGGCAGGAACCGCAAAAGGGCTCTGTTGGGTACATGGCAGGGAACGAGACCTAGAGACAGACCGAGGAAGAGGTGGTAAAAAAGATGGCGTTGCAGAGGACGCGAGGGTCATGGGGATAAGAAACTGGAGGAGGGCTGCAATGGATAGAGTGGATTGGAGGCGGAGATTGGTGGAGGCGGACTTGGGCTGTAGCGCCATAGGAGGAGGAGGATAGAATAAGAATATCCGTAACAATATTAATACGGTTTTAAGAAGTAGTAAAATAAATTGAAATTAAACGTTTTGATTATTTTCTTGTTAAAATTCATTCCCGGACTGTTTGGCCGTGGTCCAATGTTTTCTACAAAAAAACAGACGTTTCGACTGCCATCATCAGTGTAAAATCGAGTTACGCTAACGTAAGGTAGTAGACATTAGTGACCACAGTACTGTGGTTAAGGCTGGAGAAGTCCCATGAACAACACTCCTACTTACACATTCTCTGTGTGCCACGATACAGTCATAATGACTATGCCCAACGATGGTTGATTTATTACTGTATCGTAGCACTTAGAGAATTTATAAATTAGAGAATTTATAAGTAGGAGTGGTGTTCACGGGACTTCTCCAGCCTTAACCACAGTACTGCGATCACTAACGACTACTACTACCTTACGTTAGCGTAACTCGATTTTACACTGATGATGGCAGTCGATGGCAATGCCGAAACGCCTGTTTTTGTAGAAACATTGGACCGCGGCCAAACAGCCCGGGAATTAATTAAGCTACATTGACTCCGGTCGTGTAAGCCTACGAAGTACAGTTTGATTACTTGTTTCATTTTTGAAAAACTTGTTAAAATATTATGGACTGTTTCAACGTTAAAGGTCAGTATTTTATTAAAAAATTAAACCTGATTTATATACAGAAAGTTCATGAGTACTCGTTGGTTTTTAGTGAGTTAACTTCGAGCAAAACATTAAGGAGTTGACGAACATATCTCTCTCTCTCTCTGTTTCTCTGTCTCTCTCTCTCTCTCTCTCTCTCTCCCTCTCACTCTCTCTCTCTCTCTCTCTCTCTCTCTCTCTCTCTCTCTCTCTCTCTCTCTCTCTCTCTCTCTCTCTCTTTCTGTACGTGTGATAACACGAGCTCGCAGAAAGTTTTCCATTATTTCGGAAGTGCGGCATTTTGTGTACCTTAGAGAGCAATATTACTGAATTATTGTCAGAACACCGCGCGATTGTGGGCGGGGGGGGGGAGTAATTGTGTGCGTGCCTTATCGAACGCCGGCGCCACCAGCTCCTCGCCTTCCGTACTTTCGACTAAATGAATTACAGTTCCAACCATGTGAGAGCTTTGAAATATAAACTACAGTATATTATTTTGTTTCCTCATTTTCCAGTTTGTTATTCCATCGTTTTCATCTTCCGCAATACTATCGTGAGACAATTATCTAGATCACTAATTAAACACTACAAAAACATTGTTTTATAATGCCACAAATGTTTTCACTGATTCTTGTTTATAAACGTCCACGACTATGGAACATTAAGGACACTGTCCACAGCTATGGAACAATCCGATAGCTGTTATTTTCCAGTATGATGTACCACATTTAGTTTTTCTACATCGTCAAGAAACCCTTACGTTGACAGTAATTACGTACTTCTCAGCATAAATCGTTATGCATGTGAAACTCTACTACTTGCCGGAGAGATTTGGAGTAACCTCCAACCGAAGAAGCGTTGGAGTAACCAGGTGTAGTCTACATACTTGCATCCGGAACGAAGCATTTTTGGTTTTGTTTGGCAACTGGAATTCACTAACTCATCTTAATTTTACTTGCCGCAAACTTTTCGCCGAGTAGATTATTGTAAAAAAATCAGAAATTTAGTTGTGTTTTTATGAAAAGGTAATACAAATAATACAAGAGGGGATTAATATTTCCTCAATTACAAGTGTACCTTAAATTCTACCAAAGTTTATTGAGGCACCTAAAAAATTAAAAAAGGGTTTTATATCCTCTTTAAATTTATATAAACTTAAAAAGACATAAGCGCTTACACACAACACACACACACATTTGCTGTAATCTGTTTAGAATTCTGAACAAATACAGTATTATATTTATACTTAAACCTTTCCCAGTAATGTATAACTAAGGAAAGGGAATAATAAAATTAAACTTAATAAATTTGTGTTGAATTAACTATATATAAATTAAAAAATTACCTTAGATCCGTCGGGTTATTTCGTTTTTTATTTAAAATAACGCGTTTCAGAACATATGTTCCAACTTCAGATTAATTCACTCAGTTGAGGTCGTTAAATGTTAAAATCACACTACATTGTAACTTGCACACGTCCGTAGGGATGCGCACCCTTTGAAGGGCGCGCTCAAGTTACAAAGGAATGTAATTTTAACATTTAACGACCTCAACTGAGTGAATTAATCTGAAGGTGGAACATGTGTTTCGAAACGCGTTATTTTAAATAAAAAAACGAAGTCACACGACAGATCTAAGGTAATTTATTAATTTATAGATAACGAAGTGACTTGGATACCAATGACAATATGAATGTTTAACTAAATTATGTTTATTTGTACTTATTTAATTTTTGTTAATACGGGTGTTATTTTCATTTATTAAAGTTCCCTTTATTTAGCATTTTGCATAGCTATTTGTCGCAACAGAAACGTCCTACCCATCAAAATCTAGTCCTACGCTTTTGTGATCATCAGTTCTAGTTTGCTGATCTCAAATCTCATTCAATCATTGCAATCGTCAGCAATTACCATTAATAAGATATATCTGGGCGAATATCTAATTATAGCAGTTAGCAAATTCATAAAAGAAATAGTAATTACCATTAAGTTATGTGTTTCCATATCAATTTTGAAGAGACTTGCGGTACTTTTTGTATATGTTTCTTTTACTTTGAAAGGCGAAACAGTATTATATTGTTGTAAAACCGAGCTGTTTAGCCGTAGTCGTTTGGTAACATAGTGCGACTTTAGTCGGCTAACGTTTGATCGCAGCCGCCGGGAATCTCTTCAGAGCCACTACTCGACAGCGACAGAGCACATGTACGGCATATTATGTTAGCCGAACAATACCCGAGCCTTTCACGTGTATAAGCAACTCATCGGACAACACCTACCCCTCCCCCGTAACCAACAACCCTATTCATTTATAGATATTTCATCCACCTTTCTACAGTGGATTATTATGACCTTCTTTTCAGGATACTTTATTTATCAAAATTAAGTACTTTACTCTTGTTAAAACCATTTATAGATATTTCATCCAACTTTCTACAGTGGATTATTATGACCTTCTTTTCAGGATACTTTGTTTATCAAAATTAAGTACTTTACTCTTGTTAAAACCATTTATAGATATTTCATCCAACTTTCTACAGTGGATTATTATGACCTTCTTTTCAGGATACTTTATTTATCAAAATTAAGTACTTTAGTCTTGTTAAAACCATTTATAGATATTTCATCCACCTTTCTACAGTGGATTATTATGACCTTTTTTCTGGACACTTTATTTATCAAAATCAAGTACTTTACTCTTGTTAAAACATAAAGTGTTGCAAGTAAACTACCCCTTCCTATTAACCTCAATCTTTATCAAAATCAATAGGCGGCCTTGCGTCCTCTGAAACTCAGGCACATATGAAAAACATCATTTGATTATGTTTGAATTTGCGGCAGTTATCGGTCGCCAAAAAACACTCTACTCATAGACGCACAGATAGACACACAAACACTTTTCGGAAAATGACTTTTATTCACGTTTTGAGGGTAATACAATCAGAATCAGCCCTTATCACGAACACGATTATTTTTCCATTACCATAAATCCATTTTCTTATGGACGATAAAAGTGAAAATCACTAAAATATCAGCTATAGGTGTATGTTGTCGACATATCTGTTGCGCTGTAATTTCGGAGCGTGAACGTCAAAACCCGCAGCACTGAACTTTCATGACAACATGTCACGTCAGAGTTGATGAGTTAATTAACGGCCCAACTAATTATCCCGCAGTGGACGTTGGTTTTGAGCTACCTGATGCTCCCGCTCCACTTCATGCACTAATTACTCAACACACTCACGCACTAGACAGACGCGAAACCCGACGCTTACAATTCGTACACTCTCAAAGTTTACTATGGCTGACTTTCATCAAATTAACATAACCTCTACTACCACACTTACTGTATCATTATCATTATTAATATTAATTAGAATTATTTACTATTAACGACACTTTGTTTTTAAGTGTCTCCTGAATACCCTTGATGTACGGTGTATTTTTTAACATGATAATGTTTTTAGGCTGGGGGTCATCCCATAAAATTCGTGATGAAAAATGAGTAACGTTATCGAAAAATTTAACGCTCCAGGTGATGTTAACAATATATTTTTTCCACACTTTCGATTCCCTAAAAAAGCCTAAAAACATTATCATGCTTCGATGTTTCGGTTTCGTCGAAATTCTTTGAATGCTTAGGAGCATAAAGAGAGAGAGAGAGAGAGAGAGAGAGAGAGAGAGAGAGAGAGAGAGAGAGAGAGAGAGAGAGAGAGAGAGAGAGAGAGAGAGAGAGAGAGAGAGTGAGTGGGAGAGTGGGTGAGAGGGAGTGAGGGTGAGTGGTTGAGAGGGAGACAGTTTTTGAAGTATGACTGTATAATACCGTACCGAACCGTAAAAAATATTACCGTATTGAATATACGGTAAAGAAAAATTTGGTAGGATGAGTGCAGACAAATTTCAAAGTGAAGACGCTAATTTATCCTTCAAACAAGCAAATCAAATTTTAAAGTGTCGTCATTTTAATTATTTGTGATATGACATGCCATACATAGGTGACACTTATTGTGAAAAAAAAGTTTACAGGAATCTGTGGAACGACCCAAAAGTGCTTAAAAATGAAAGGAGGGAAAATACTTGTATACAATTTTATGAAATCATAGCTATCATAATGTTCTTGTGTGCCAGCCAAACGTAGACCCTTGGTAAAAACAAAGGAAAGAAAATTAATTTGAAAATGAAATTTGTAAGAAGCACAGAGGGATAATCTCTCCTGTATAAGACGTAGAATTAAGATATTAGGGACAGGAACTGACAATCGAATGTTTGCACTCGAGGATTAACGATAATAAGAGGAGACGGTACAAAAACGTGTACCGTATGCTAAATGATATAAGAAGATGTCGTTAATGATTAACATCGTTTTTCTATTTCAACATAACTCACAAAAATTTTTTTTTTTAATGTTTGAGGCTGGTCCTTTTTAGGACTCAGCTATTCCAGAGCCATATGGGAAGGAACGAAGGATTCACACGCCAGTCCATGCCGGCCGTTGAGAAGGTTGGTACCGCAGAAGGTAAAGTAGTACATGGGAGTGTATTTGTGTGTCGATGTAGTTTGTAGCCTTGTTGTAGGCTGATGGAGACGCCATTTATTAGTGTACATTTATTTTTCAGGGCGGCCAAGACAGAGACGAGCAACGCAGGTCGCCAAATCTGGGAAGAGGCGACAGAGAGGCGTCAAGGTAGGCGGAGGACACAAAAAGAAGGTTAAAGACTTGGTAAGTAGGGAGGGAAATCTAAATGTTTGTGTGATCAGGAAGGACGGCAGGTTGAATATTTTTGTAGTTTGGGATTAGGTGCTTTCTAAATTTTTTAATTTCTCTGGCGTTGACAGCGAGGAGTTCTGGGTGGAAGTCCGTCGGCTACGGTAATGAGGCGGCTTATGAGGAAGGAAGTTCTTCGGATGTTGCGGGTAGTTCTGTTGACGAAGGAGACTAGGATTGTAGGGAAGTGCGTTGTGAAGCTGTTTTAGAGTATTTCCAATTAAGTTTATACAGGAAGGTATCAAGGTTAGGGAAAAGTGTATTTAGTATATTAAAAGCGCTGTTGGAGGTTTTTGTCTGCGGTATATCTTGTATATTTTGTACGGTAGGATTTGTATCTTGATCCTTTTATATATGTAACTGTCATTGACATCTTTTGTTTGCAGCCTGACAGTTTACATATACGGTAATGTATGTTGTGAGTGACAGTTGTCTACAGTTGTAGTGACTTCCACAGGAACCTTATTCTATCAAGACAAAAGGTGGAAAACGAGTGATATACAAGAATCTCATTGAAATAATTGAGGCAGTGTACATGGTGAAACCAGCTTTATTGTGTCGAAACCCTACGTTTTCAGACAAATTACCCTTCTGGAAACTTTTATTATAATATACACGTTCCATGCATTGCATTTTATTTATAATACGTAGGCACGTAGGGTAATAAGTATAGACTTACGCAGTAGGAGTAGGCAGAATCTAAAAATGGTAGGCAGGTCTGAAAATGGTAAAAGCTCTTAAAACTGTCCTATCGCTTGCCAGTCTTTTCGTTTCTTCGTAACACCCTGTGATTTTAATGCTACCTATTAACTTCATTCTTCTACGCCCTCTTCTTTTTCGCCTTTATGACAGTTGTAAGCAAGCAGTATCTTCTTAAACAATGACATAAACAATTCTTTTTTTCTATTACCTTCAGGGTTCTTCTCTCTTTCCCTATTCTTCTTCAAATATAAATAAGGTTATCCGTGCTATCCATTATGTTGCCCTAATTTCTTAATCTTCTGATTTGCCTCTTCATCAGATTTTCAAGCAATACACTATGAAAATAACTACTATTAAAAAACCAAGGTAATGGCATTTCAAGGAAAGGAGCCGATAAGAACCAAAATAATGATTACTGATTGAATTCCAGAACAGGTGACCAACTTTAATTATTTAGGTAATTATGAAACTAGACAGCAAAATTCACGATGCCATTCGGAAATGGCAATCTTAAGAGGAGTAAATTTTAGAACAGGTGAGCAATTTTAATTATTTGGGAAATGGTATGGGCTACAATAGGAATTATAATATAGACTTTTCTTTTATAAAATTGCTAAACTGGTATAATTGTTTTTATTATTTAGACAAAGCTTTTCGTCATTACTGACAACCTCAGGTCGTTGTTTAAGACCTGAAGATGTCAGTAATGACGAAAAGCTTTGTCTAAATAATAAAAACAATTATAGCAGTTTAGCAATTTTATAAAAGAAAAGTAAGGATGGCTGCTAATTTAAACAATACGAAGTATAATATAGACGTTAAATTAGTTAAGTTCCAGACGATCTGTGGGACAATCAACGGCATTTTTAAAAACAGTGCACGCTGAGATACAACATTATGGTTTAATAAAGTTATGGCAGTTCCTCAACAGTTCCTCTAAAGATATGAATTATGGACAACAACCGCTTTAGGGCGACCTGACACCCTAAAGCAGCCTAAATAATCAACACACTATAACACTCCCAAAAAAAAAAAAAAAAAAACAAATCTCAGCCCTATCTTCATTACACCACAGTAAACACACACTCTAGTTCCCCACACTTTTGTACCCCTTATAATCATCAAATCTGTTCCTTCCGCCTCCCTTGACGGTACCCTGTCGCCACCTAACAGCTTTGGCGACCAGCGTCACACGTCCCTGCCTTGACCGCCCCCCCTCCCAAAAGAACGTCGCAGAAGGAATAAGAAGAAATAAACAAAACAAAACAAAATGAATAAATAAAGATGCCACAAAACAACTATAACGGCCACATCCATCTACCTCTCCCGCTCGCGTATGGCTACACACTACACTCTCATACAATATAACAAACATACAATACTCTGCCAACTAAGTGCCTCCACCTTCTCCGCGGCCCGGTCGTCTGGCGTACGTCTCCCCAAAATCCCTTATCCACACGGCTGAAGGGAGCTCGTCTCCAAAACAGCCCCAGTCCGACCATATTGGCTGGTCTCAAACATAAAAAAAAAAAACCCAAGAAAAAATATAGGCGTCGGAAATGGCGTTCCTAGGAGGAGTTAAAAGGTGTTCTACACTTAATCGTGTAAGAAATGAGTCCATGAGACAAGTGTTACAAATTTATAACTTGAATAAAAAATTGAAATATTACAAACTACTGTGAAAAGAACACTTAGAAAGAATATCAGATTCCAGATGGGCAAAACAAGTTTGGAAATGCAAACCTATAGAACACAGGTGTGCGGGTAGATCCACGAAGAGATGGCTGGAGGGCACTTGAAGGCGGAACAGGCAGCACGTTGAATATGCCGTATTGTGAAGATGATGAAGATGACCAAGGGTCTGAGTGTTAAACGTAAGACCTAGTGTAGACAGAGTGAGTGAGAAAGAGAGGAAGAGTGAGAGTGAGACATTTTGCAAACAACTCACATTGTCGCCACAACTACTGTATTTATTAAGTAATGAAGACGCTTTATGCGCAGAAAAGCTGGAACAAATATGTTATTCCAGACGATGCGTGCACAACAGACCCATTTAAACGTTTACCTTCAGTGCAGTTTGTTTCTTAATGTTGCCATTTCAATGCATATTAAATGCTTTATCAGCGTGTAGTTCTAGCGCACAACTACTCAACATAAATGTAAATTTGGATTATCACTATGTAAACGATAACATAGCAAGTAGCCATAAATATGGTTTAGACATCAATGTTAATAAAACTAAGTTAATGATTGTGTCTAAGAACAAGTTCACAAACTCTCTTACTTTCTGAGAGATATCCGTCTATAAGCGGTGTACGTTATAAAGTAAGACTACTGTATCAATTGACACTTGTTAATACAACTAAGCGCTGTTTTGGTTCATTTATTATTTGGTGTTCTGTCCTAAGGCAGGTCTGCAAATGGTAAAAGCTCTCAAAACTGTCCTATCGCTTGCCAGTCTTTTCGTTTCTTCGTAACACCCTGTGATTTTAATGCTACCTATTAACTACATTCTTCTACGCCCTCTTCTTTTTCTCCTTCTATGACACCGTCCATGGCAGTTGTAAGCAAGCAGTATCTTCTTAAACAATGACCTAAACTATTCTTTGTTTTCTATTACCTTCAGGATTCTTCTCTCTTCCCATATTCTTCTTCAAAATTCGTCATTTCTTACTTTATCAACCCACCTCACTTTCTCCATTGCTAGCCAAACCCACATCACATTTGTTTCCTTAAAAGGGTGAAATTTTCTAGTCTTAATGAATTAAATAAAAACGATTATGTCAAAGAGTTTATGTTCATCAACACATTACTGTTTCCCGCGACTGTGTATAAAGAAATCTAATAAGAGCGCCAAGTGTATACGCGTACAGTAGTGTGTAAAGAGGCGGACAATACAAATGACGGTGCGTAGGTCGCTCGGCGGGTTGGTTACGTGTGCCATAGTACTGTCATCCTTCACAGAGCGGCGCTCTCACGTTTGATCACCTCTGCGTGCCAACCGCCTCACTTATTGTATTAGGTCTCATTACGCTTGCCACCACTGAACAACACGCAAACCCTCGCACAGAAAACACGTATTACATAAATTTTGGCTGGTTTAGGAGTTTGTAATTGCTGAATTTTTGTGCTTCTCTAATAATCGTATTCAATATTTTTTCGTGTTTAAGAAGTTTCTTT
The DNA here is from genome assembly GCA_034769895.1 of Magicicada septendecula. NCBI lineage: Eukaryota > Metazoa > Arthropoda > Insecta > Hemiptera > Cicadidae > Magicicada > Magicicada septendecula. The sequence continues at coordinate 1,427,794,520 of CM068367.1, read as the reverse complement.
CTTTCTCATCAATTTCTTCCGTGCTCCACGCCTTTTGGAATTTGAATGCCTATACGATGAAAGTACGTTATAGATTCTTACTTACGATATTCTTCTTTCCAATGTTATGATATAATTTAGTTGCATCATGGACAGAGACACAATAGGATTTCTAAATAATGAGAAAATAATAATAAGATTTTCATTTACTTATCTCAATTATTATTAACTTACCAACTAACAATTATAAAATTAGTAGTTATGCAGTAAGAAACATGTACTGCATTAGTCTGAACTCCAAGTCTCTGAGAGGATCGCGGGCAGAGAGAGAGAGAGAGAGAGAGAGAGAGAGAGAGAGAGAGAGAGAGAGAGAGAGAGAGAGAGAGAGAGAGAGAGAGAGAGCGTAGACACAAAGACACGCAGTTGCGTTAAACAATCAGCTATTACTGAGAAATCCCAATTCACACGCATCATCAAAACTCACTCGACGATCACTTTCCACTCATTGAGCATTAAGCCAGATAACTGTGACGCTATGTGTTCTACAAGAATTCGCACTGTTAAATATTATTAGTACTGAAATCTAATTTTAGTTTCAATAGATTATCATTTCGAAATGTAATAGACGACTTACGTTTTAACGGGGCGCAGGCTTTCACTATGAACAACGAAACTATTTTTCTTTAAACATAATTAATGCGGTCCAAGTCACTGTATGATAATTATATAATTTACATTATAATTTGCGTCAAGTGACGTCAAGCGTAATTTGTGCTGGGTTACGCGTTTCAGGCCATATGACCCATCTACGACATACTCAATGATAAACTTAACTTCAGGTCCAACCCACTGTATGATACCGCGCTGTCATCGCTTACAGATAATACTAGATAACAGTGCCCATCGACACAGTATTGACATACTACACGCGGTGCACCGTGTCGGTTAATAGTAGGCTTATAATATGTTCATTCAGTGTGTTTTACGTATTTGTTTATTATGCGTTTGTTTTAATATGGATTTTATTATATAACGAGCTCCTTTGGAGTGAAGGTATGAAGATGGGTCATATGGCCTGAAACGCGTAACCCAGCACAAATTACGCTTGACGTCACTTGACGGAAATTATAAGGTAAATTATATATTTTTCTTTGTTTCGATGATCCTTGAAGATACGTTGTAAACAAACAGTTACAAATAAACAAATAACAGGGTAATTCACTCACTAAAAAGAAAGTAACTAAAAGTACATTTATCCTACACGATAGTTCACAAATTCGTATTTTTAATGTTACTATAACATAATTACTTAAAAAGGACTAAGTTGTAAACACAAAGCCAATAATATGTAGTATTTAAACGCACTTAGTACCGTAACGGTAAAAAGCGGACATCAATAATATTACAAACTGGTAGTCTGCCTTTGTGATGGATGCCTCTTTGCACTGTGAATATGGCTGATGAATAATTGGTCTTGACAAACAAACAATACCAACACAGGCACACACACAACACAATCACGCATCCTTTATCCCCTCCTTCTGAGACTTGGAGTTCAGTCTAATGCAGTAATATACTAAGTGACAGTAGATGTTAAGTCTTTTGATACTCGGCCTTCTTTTCCTTGTATTTTTGTTTGTTTGGAAAGTAACCTCTCGGACTAAGCAATTGTCAGAATTTTATAATAAAAATTTAGTCATCTTTCATTATATAGATCATTACGATATTAATTGATGACTCTTTGGGCACTCGGTGAAACATATTAATTCAAAGGTTTTTTAAAAAATACCCTATATAAAAACTTGGTACATTTCACAGATTTTATTTAACGCTGACAGCTGTTTCGACTTCTTAAGCCCTTGTCAAAGAGAAGAATGAAAACCTAAACGGAGGATGTAAGGGTGGCGGTGGACATGTGTTTAGGGCGTGTATCGGAACATAAGTGAGGTGTGAAGATGGAGAGGGGGTTGCAGGAGCTAAGGGAAGGTTAAGTGTCTGTAAAAACTAACTATAATCTGAATGCAAAATATAAAATTAACTAAACTAAATAACAGATTTTAATAAAGGGGATACACAGAATTCAGTTTGTTCATTTGTTATTTTTTTAATTTTTAATTGCTTTTTCAATTTTTAAAATTTCTAACAAATCGTACAAAGTGTTTATATATTTTTAAAAAACCTTTGTATAGAATATTACCGAAATATATAGCTTAATATTTGCAGAATGATATTATTTGTTAGATAAATTAATATTACTGCATATTGCTTATTTTGATTAATAAATTATTTTACCTTCAATTATCCGCCTTGTGACTTCTTGTAAACCTCGTCTATGTAGCGTTTCGGAGACTATGCTCCATTATCAGATATTAAAATAAAAGTAAAAGTATATCACTGTTTGGAGATCGTTACATAATAAAAATGTCAAATTTGCATATGAACTGTAAGCGAATTTGTGTGCGCACTCGTTCAAGTTCAATCGGCTACTGCTGTAGCAGTACACCCGTTCAAGCAGTAGCAGATTGAACTTGAACGGGTGCGCACACAAATTCGCGTACAGCTCATATGCAAATTTGACATTTTTAATATGTAACGATCTCGAAAGAGTGATATAGTTTTATTTTTTATTTTAATATCTGACGATGAAGCATAGTCTCCGAAACGCGTCATAGACGAGATTTACAAGAAGTCACAAGGTGGATAACTGAAGATAAAATAAATTATTAATTCGACCAAGTGACATGGATACCAGATTAAACATGAATATTATTTTGATTGGGTTTGGTGTTTATAAGTCTTTCATGGCTGGTGTCAACAAAGATGGGAATATTATTTGCCGGATTGTTAGGCCGGAGTCTATTGGTTGTGTTTACAGACGTTCCGGGCCCACCATCAGTGGCTAGTAGGGAGTTATAAGTATTTATTTCGTGTTAATTTGTACTTTATGTCTATAATAACACTCACAGATTATTATTATTATTACCAGTAAACCCGTACGAATCTTTCCCACATTGAACCTTCCCCCTCACAAAAAAAAAAGATTTCGTCTTTTGTTGGGTTGTTGAAATTAAATACTCAGCGAAGTCTATACACAAAGTAGCAAAGACAGTTGATTAATGTGAACGTATTTACAATTTACAATACCTCTTTGTATACAATATTTGATGTCAGAATTCAATCGTCTTGAATTTTTTGTAATGTGAACGTATTTATAATTTACAATACCTCTTTGTATACAATATTTGATGTCAGAATGCAATCATCTTGAATTTTTTGTAATGTGAACGTATTTACAATTTATAATACCTCTTTGTATACAATATTTGATGTCAGAATGCAATCATCTTGAATTTTTTGTAATGTGAACGTATTTACAATTTACAATACCTCTTTGTATACAATATTTGATGTCAGAACGAAATCATCTTGAATTTTTTGTAATGTGAACGTATTTACAATTTACAATACCTCTTTGTATACAATATTTGGTGTCAGAATGCAGTCATCTTGAATTGTTTGTAATGTGAACGTATTTACAATTTACAATACCTCTTTGTATAAAATATTTGTTGTCAGAATGCAATCATCTTGAATTTTTTGTAATGTGAACGTATTTACAATTTAAAAATACCTCTTTGTATACAATATTTGATGTCAGAACGAAATCATCTTGAATTTTTTGTAATGTGAACGTATTTACAATTTACAATACCTCTTTGTATACAATATTTGATGTCAGAATGCAATCATCTGGAATTTTTGTTTGTCATTTTCGGTAATTTATACAAACATTTTGTTATATTTAGTGACTCTTGAAAAGGTCACATAGAGTTGTCCATGAGTAAGTACAGCATTTGGCAAGTATAATCCAGCTCTATGAACGTTTGTCCCTGAGACTTAAATTTAACTTAAATTTTAAACGAACAGTGTGTTTTAACGTAAACTGAGTATGCTATGTCAGAAAAAGCCGGTAAAAAATCCTATCCACTGATACCTTATTCATCGCTGTAGGCTTTGTATTAGTTGAGAAAAAAGGATGTTGACAACAGAAATAATATATATGATGATTATTTTGTTGTTGTTGCTGTAGTTTATTAAGTCACTGTTTACGACTAATGGTTAAAGATTGCTATTAACAATCAATAATTTATTGCTTTCAAAACAATTACAGTACGGATAGGGAAGGAATAAAGTAAACTACCGTAACATCTGTTTCGCTGTCGGGTATAAATCGTTGAGTTACCGTGTAAAGTAACAGCTAATTTATTGCTTCCGTTTGTAAACACATAAATCAATACGCCAGGAGAACTTAATTCACTGTATTACACCAAATTGACATTAGTTGTAACACACCTCTTGTTCGGAATCCATATAAGATTGTGCCACTCCAAAGATTTATCAGGTTTCCATAATATAGAATTTTTTAATAATAACGTTTTACAAATTATAAGTATAATGAATAAAAATGTAATTATTTTTATACAAAGGATGTAAAGTCTAACTCCGTTGTTAACACAGGCGAGGCAGATATGAGTTAACATGTTTTAACATGGCCTGTTAAAAGTACTCTAAACTTGATCGTATAAAAAATGAGCCCATAAGAGAAGAATTACAAGTTTTTTACTTAAATAAAATATCGGTATGGAGAACCATACATGACTTCCATATTCTAAGATTTATTTTTAAAATCATTTTCGAAATGAAATATTACCATAGAAACTACTTCTTTCTACTTACTGCTTCAGGCTTTAATTTCTCTGGCGTTGACAGCGAGGAGTTCTGGGCGGAAGTCCGTCGGCTACGGTAATGAGGCGGCTTATGAGGAAGGAAGTTCTTCGGATGTTGCGGGTAGTTCTGTTGACGAAGGAGACTAGGATTGTAGGGAAGTGCGTTGTGAAGCTGTTTTAGAGTATTTCCAATTAAGTTTATACAGGAAGGTATCAAGGTTAGGGAAAAGTGTATTTAGTACATTAAAAGCGCTGTTGGAGGTTTTTGTCTGCGTTATATCTTGTATATTTTGTACGGTAGGATTTGTATCTTGATCCTTTTATATATGTAACTGTCATTGACATCTTTTGTTTGCAGCCTGACAGTTTACATATACGGTAATGTATGTTGTGAGTGACAGTTGTCTACAGTTGTAGTGACTTCCACAGGAACCTTATTCTATCAAGACAAAAGGTGGAAAACGAGTGATATACAAGAATCTCATTGAAATAATTGGGGCAGTGTACATGGTGAAACCAGCTTTATTGTGTCGAAACCCTACGTTTTCAGACAAATTACCCTTCTGGAAACTTTTACTATAATATACACGTTCCATGCATTGCATTTTATTTATAATACGTAGGCACGTAGGGTAATAAGTATAGACTTATGCAGTAGGAGTAGGTAGAATCTAAAAATGGTAGGCAGGTCTGAAAATGGTAAAAGCTCTCAAAACTGTCCTATCGCTTGCCAGTCTTTTCGTTTCTTCGTAACACCCTGTGATTTTAATGCTACCTATTAACTTCATTCTTCTACGCCCTCTTCTTTTTCGCCTTTATGACAGTTGTAAGCAAGCAGTATCTTCTTAAACAATGACATAAACAATTCTTTTTTTCTATTACCTTCAGGGTTCTTCTCTCTTTCCCTATTCTTCTTCAAATATAAATAAGGTTATCCGTGCTATCCATTATGTTGCCCTAATTTCTTAATCTTCTGATTTGCCTCTTCATCAGATTTTCAAGCAATACACTATGAAAATAACTACTATTAAAAAACCAAGGTAATGGCATTTCAAGGACAGGAGCCGATAAGAACCAAAATAATGATTAGTGATTGCATTCTAGAACAGGTGACCAAATTTAATTATTTAGGTAATTATGAAACTAGACAGCAAAATTCACGATGCCATTCGGAAATGGCAATCTTAAGAGGAGTAAATTTTAGAACAGGTGAGTAATTTTAATTATTTGGGAAATGGTATGGGCTACCATAGGAATTATAATATAGACGTAAAATTAGTTAAGTTCCAGACGATCTGTGGGACAATCAACGGCATTTTTAAAAACAGTGCACGCTGAGATACAACATTATGGTTTAATAAAGTTATGGCAGTTCCTCAACAGTTCCTCTAAAGATATGAATTATGGACAACAACCGCTTTAGGGCGACCTGACACCCTAAAGCAGCCTAAATAATCAACACACTATAACACACCCAAAAAAAAAAAAAAAAACAAATCTCAGCCCTATCTTCATTTCACCACAGTAAACACACACTCTAGTTCCCCACACTTTTGTACCCGCTTGTAATCATCAAATCTGTTCCTTCCACCTCCCTTGACGGTACCCTGTCGCCACCTAACAGCTTTGGTGACCAGCGTCACACGTCCCTGTCTCGGCCCCCCCCCCCCAAAAGAACGTCGCAGAAGAAATAAGAAGAAATAACAGAACAAAGCCACATGAATAAATAAAGATGCCCCAGAACACCTATAACGGCCACATCCATCTACCACTCCCGCTCGCGTATGGCTACACACTACACTCTCATACAATATAACAAACATACAATACTCTGCCAACTAAGTGCCTCCACCTTCTCCGCGGCCCGGTCGTCTGGCGTACGTCTCCCCAAAGTCCCTTATCCACACGGCTGAAGGGAGCTCGTCTCCAAAACAGCCCGAGTCCGACCATATTGGCTGGTCTCAAACATAAAAAAAAAACCCAAGAAAAAATATAGGCGTGTGAAATGGCGTTCCTAGGAGGAGTTAAAAGGTGTTCTACAGTTAATCGTGTAAGAAATGAGTCCATGAGACAAGTGTTACAAATTTATAACTTGAATAAAAAATTGAAATATTACAAACTACTGTGAAAAGAACACTTAGAAAGAATATCAGATTCCAGATGGGCAAAACAAGTTTGGAAATGCAAACCTATAGAACACAGGTGTGCGGGTAGATCCACGAAGAGATGGCTGGAGGGCACTTGAAGGCGGAACAGGCAGCACGTTGAATATGCCGTATTGTGAAGATGATGAAGATGACCAAGGGTCTGAGTGTTAAACGTAAGACCTAGTGTAGACAGAGTGAGTGAGAAAGAGAGGAAGAGTGAGAGTGAGACATTTTGCAAACAACTCACATTGTCGCCACAACTACTGTATTTATTAAGTAATGAAGACGCTTTATGCGCAGAAAAGCTGGAACAAATATGTTATTCCAGACGATGCGTGCACAACAGACCCATTTAAACGTTTACCTTCAGTGCAGTTTGTTTCTTAATGTTGCCATTTCAATGCATATTAAATGCTTTATCAGCGTGTAGTTCTAGCGCACAACTACTCAACATAAATGTAAATTTGGATTATCACTATGTAAACGATAACATAGCAAGTAGCCATAAATATGGTTTAGACATCAATGTTAATAAAACTAAGTTAATGATTGTGTCTAAGAACAAGTTCACAAACTCTCCTACTTTCTGAGAGATATCCGTCTATAAGCGGTGTACGTTATAAAGTAAGACTACTGTATCAATTGACACTTGTTAATACAACTAAGCGCTGTTTTGGTTCATTTATTATTTGGTGTTCTGTCCTAAGGCAGGTCTGCAAATGGTAAAAGCTCTCAAAACTGTCCTATCGCTTGCCAGTCTTTTCGTTTCTTCGTAACACCCTGTGATTTTAATGCTACCTATTAACTACATTCTTCTACGCCCTCTTCTTTTTCTCCTTCTATGACACCGTCCATGGCAGTTGTAAGCAAGCAGTATCTTCTTAAACAATGACCTAAACTATTCTTTGTTTTCTATTACCTTCAGGATTCTTCTCTCTTCCCATATTCTTCTTCAAAATTCGTCATTTCTTACTTTATCAACCCACCTCACTTTCTCCATTGCTAGCCAAACCCACATCACATTTGTTTCCTTAAAAGGGTGAAATTTTCTAGTCTTAATGAATTAAATAAAAACGATTATGTCAAAGAGTTTATGTTCATCAACACATTACTGTTTCCCGCGACTGTGTATAAAGAAATCTAATAAGAGCGCCAAGTGTATACGCGTACAGTAGTGTGTAAAGAGGCGGACAATACAAATGACGGTGCGTAGGTCGCTCGGCGGGTTGGTTACGTGTGCCATAGTACTGTCATCCTTCACAGAGCGGCGCTCTCACGTTTGATCACCTCTGCGTGCCAACCGCCTCACTTATTGTATTAGGTCTCATTACGCTTGCCACCACTGAACAACACGCAAACCCTCGCACAGAAAACACGTATTACATAAATTTTGGCTGGTTTAGGAGTTTGTAATTGCTGAATTTTTGTGCTTCTCTAATAATCGTATTCAATATTTTTTCGTGTTTAAGAAGTTTCTTTCTTTCTCATCAATTTCTTCCGTGCTCCACGCCTTTTGGAATTTGAATGCCTATACGATGAAAGTACGTTATAGATTCTTACTTACGATATTCTTCTTTCCAATGTTATGATATAATTTGGTTGCATCATGGACAGAGACACAATAGGATTTCTAAACAATGAGAAAATAATAATAAGATTTTCATTTACTTATCTCAATTGTTATTAACTTACCAACTAACAATTATAAAATTAGTAGTTATGCAGTAAGAAACGTGTACTGCATTAGTCTGAACTCCAAGTCTCTGAGAGGATCGCGGGCAGAGAGAGAGAGAGAGAGAGAGAGAGAGAGAGAGAGAGAGAGAGAGAGAGAGAGAGAGAGAGAGAGAGAGAGAGAGAGAGAGAGAGAGAGAGAGCGTAGACACACAGACACGCAGTTGCGTAAAACAATCAGCGATTACTGAGAAATCCCAATTCACGCGCATCATTAAAACTCACTCGACGATCACTTTCCACTCATTGAGCATTAAGCCAGATAACTGTGACGCTATGTGTTCTACAAGAATTCGCACTGTTAAATATTATTTGTATTGAAATGTAATTTTAATTTCAATAGATTATCATTTTGAAATGTAATAGACGACTTACGTTTTAACGGGGCGCAAGCTTTCACTATGAACAACGAAACTATTTTTCTTTAAACATAATTAATGCGGTCCACGTCACTGTATGATAATTATATAATTTACCTTATAATTTCCGTCAAGTGACGTCAAGCGTAATTTGTGCTGGGTTACGCGTTTCAGGCCATATGACCCATCTACGACATACTCAATGATAAAGTTAACTTCAGGTCCAACCCACTGTATGATACCGCGCTGTCATCGCTTACAGATAATACTAGATAATAGTGCCCATCGACACAGTATTGACATGCTACACGCGGTGCACCGTGTCGGTTAATAGTAGGCTTATAATATGTTCATTCAGTGTATTTTACGTATTTGTTTATTATGCGTTTGTTTTAATATGGATTTTATTATATAACGAGCTCCTTTGGAGTGAAGGTCTGAAGATGGGTCATATGGCCTGAAACGCGTAACCCAGCATAAATTACGCTTGACGTCACTTGACGGAAATTATAAGGTAAATTATATATTTTTCTTTGTTTCGATGATCCTTGAAGATACATTGTAAACAAACAGTTACAAATAAACAAATAACAGGGTAATTCACTCACTAAAAAGAAAGTAACTAAAAGTACATTTATCCTACACGATAGTTCACAAATTCGTATTTTTAATGTTACTATAACACAATTGCTTAAAAAGGACTAAGTTGTAAACACAATGCCAATAATACATAGTATTTAAACGCACTTACTACGGTAACGGTAAAAAGCGGACAGCAATAATATTACAAACTGGTAGTCTGCCTTTGTGATGGATGCCAGTTTGCACTGTGAATATGGCTGATGAATAATTGGTCTTGACAAACAAACAATACCAACAGAGACACACACACAACACAATCACGCATACTTTATCCCCTCCTTCTGAGACTTGGAGTTCAGTCTAATGCGGTAATATACTAAGTGACAGTAGATGTTAAGTCTTTTGATACTCGGCCTTCTTTTCCTTGTATTTTTATTTGTTTGGAAAGTAACATCTCGAACTAAACAATTGTCAGAATTTTATAATAAAAAGTTAGTCATCTTTCATTATATAGATCATTACGATATTAATTGATGACTCTTTGGGCACTCGGTGAAACATATTAATACAAAGGTTTTTTAAAAATACCCTATATAAAAACTTGGTACACTTCACAGATTTTATTTAACGCTGACAGCTGTTTCGACTTCTTAAGCCCTTGTCAAAGAGAAGAATGAAAACCTAAACGGAGGATGTAAAGGTGGCGGTGGACATGTGTTTAGGGCGTGTATCGGAACATGAGTGAGGTGTGAAGATGGAGAGGGGGTTGCAGGAGCTAAGGGAAGGTTAAATGTCTGTAAAAACTAAATATAATCTGAATGCAAAATATAAAATTAACTAAACTAAATAACAGATTTTAATAAAGGGGATACACAGAATTCAGTTTGTTCATTTGTTAGTATTTTTAATTTTTAATTGCTTTTTCAATTTCTAAAATTTCTAACAAATCGTACCAAGTGTTTATATATTTTTAAAAACCTTTGTATAGAATATTACCTAAATATATAGCTTAATATTTGCAGAATGATATTATTTGTTAGATAAATTAATATTACTGCATATTGCTTATTTTGATTAATAAATTATTTTACCTTCAATTATCCGCCTTGTGACTTCTTGTAAATCTCGTCTATGTAGCGTTTCGGAGACTATGCTCCATCGTCAGATATTAAAATAAAAAATAAAACTATATCACTCTTTGGAGATCGTTACATAATAAAAATGTCAAATTTGTATATGAACTGTACGCGAATTTGTGTGCGCACCCGTTCAAGTTCAATCTGCTACTGCTGTAGCAGTACACCCGTTCAAGCAGTAGCAGATTGAACTTGAACGGGTGCGCACACAAATTCGCGTACAGTTCATATGCAAATTTGACATTTTTATTATGTAACGATCTCGAAAGGGTGATATAGTTTTATTTTTTATTTTAATATCTGATGATGAAGCATAGTCTCCGAAACGCGTCATAGACGTGATTTACAAGGAGTCACAAGGTGGATAATTGAAGGTAAAATAATTTATTAATTCGACCAAGTGACTTGGATACCAGATTAAACATGAATATTATTTTGATTGGGTTTGGTGTTTATAAGTCTTTCATGGCTGGTGTCAACAAAGATGAGAATATTATTTGCCGGATTGTTAGGCTGGAGTCTATTGTTTGTGTTTACACAAGTTTGGGCCCCACCATCAGTGGCTAGTAGGGAGTTATAAGTATTTATTTGTTGTTAATTTGTACTTTATGTCTATAATAACACTCACAGATTATTATTAATATTACCAGTAAACCCGTACGAAACTTTCGCACATTGAACCTTCCCCTTCCCAAAAAAAAAAGATTTCGTCTTTTGTTGGGTTGTTGAAATTAAATACTCAGCGAAGTCTATACACAAAGTAGCAAAGACAGTTGATTAATGTGAACGTATTTACAATTTACAATACCTCTTTGTATACAATATTTGATGTCAGAATGCAATCATCTTGAATTTTTTGTAATGTATTTACAATTTAAAAATACCTCTTTGTATACAATATTTGATGTCAGAACGAAATCATCTTGAATTTTTTGTAATGTGAACGTATTTACAATTTACAATACCTCTTTGTATAAAATATTTGATGTCAGAATGCAATCATCTTTAATTTTTTGTAATGTGAACGTATTTACAATTTACAATACCTCTTTGTATAAAATATTTGTTGTCAGAATGCAATCATCTTGAATTTTTTGTAATGTGAACGTATTTACAATTTACAATACCTCTTTGTATACAATATTTGATGTCAGAACGAAATCATCTTGAATTTTTTGTAATGTGAACGTATTTACAATTTACAATACCTCTTTGTATACAATATTTGGTGTCAGAATGCAGTCATCTTGAATTTTTTATAATGTGAACGTATTTACAATTTACAATACCTCTTTGTATAAAATATTTGTTGTCAGAATTCAATCATCTTGAATTATTTGTAATGTGAACGTATTTACAATTTACAATACCTCTTTGTATACAATATTTGATGTCAGAATGTAATCATCTTGAATTTTTGTTTGTCATTTTCAGTAATTTATACAAAAATTTTGTTATATTTAGTGACTCTTGAAAAGGCCACATAGAGTTGTCCATGAGTAAGTACAGCATTTGGCAAGTATAATCCAGCTCTATGAAGCGTTTGTCCCTGAGACTTAAATTTAATTTAAATTTTAAACAAACAGTGTGTTTTAACGTAAACTGAGTATGCTATGTCAGAAAAAGTCGGTAAAAAATCCTATCCACTGATAACTTATTCATCGCTGTAGGCTTTGTATTAGTTGAGAAATAGGGATGTTGACAACAGAAATAATATATATGATGATTATTTTGTTGTTGTTGCTGTAGTTTATTAAGTCACTGTTTGCGACTAATGGTTAAAGATTGCTATTAACAATCAATAATTTATTGCTTTCACAACAATTACATATTACGGATAGAGAAGGAAGGAATAAAGGAAACTACCGTAACATCTGTTTCGCTGTCGGGTATAAATCGTCGAGTTACCGTCTAAAGTAACAGCTAATTTATTGCTTCCGTTTGTAAACACATAAATCAATACGCCAGGAGAACTTAATTCACTGTATTACACCAAATTGACATTAGTTGTAACACACCTCTTGTTCGGAATCCATATAAGACTGTGGCACTCCAAAGATTTATCAGGTTTCCATAATATAGAAAGGTTTAATAATAACGTTTTACAAATTATAAGTATAATGAATAAAAATGTAATTATTTTTATACAAAGGATGTAAAGTATAACTCCGTTGTTAACACAGGCGAGGCAGATATGAGTTAACATGTTTTAACATGGCCTGTTAAAAGTACTCTAAACTTGATCGTATAAAAAATGAGCCCATTAGAGAAGAATTACAAGTTTTTGCTTAAATAAAAAATTAAAAGGTTACAAACAATCGGGGAAAGAACATTTAGAAAGAATGTTAATTGATGACTCGTTGGGCACTTGGTGAAACTTTAATACAAAGGTTTTGTAAAATATATAAAAACACTTGGTAAGTTTCACAAATTTTTTTAATTAACTCTGACAGCTGTTTCGACTAACTTAAGCCATTGTCAAAGAGCGAGTGAATGAAATTACTGAACACAGGATGTTAGTGGTGTGTAGGTGGTAAACATATGTTTAGGGCGTATCTGGAACATCTGTGTTGTGATGGAGACGGGGGGGGAGTGTGTGCATGAGACAAGGGTAGGTCAGGTGTCTTTAAAACTAAATACAATCATGAATGCAAAATATAAAATTAACTGAACTAAATATAAACTGAATGCAAATTTTAAAATAATGATGAACATTCAAAATAATATAAAATAAACTAAACTAAATAACAGATTTTAATAAAGGGGATACACAAAATTCAGTCTGTTCATTGGTTAAATTTTTTTTAAGCAATAAAAAAGCAATAAAAAATAACAAAAATTTAACCAATGAACAGACTGAGTTTTGTGTATCCCCTTTATTAAAATCTGTTATTTAGTTTAGTTTATTTTATATTGTTTTGAATGTTCATCATTATTTTAAAATTTGCATTGACTTTATATTTAGTTATCTAAAAATGAACTTTTTCTTGTGAAAACTTACTTTTTTCGTCGGACGCGTTTCGGCGTACGTATCTGCCTTCTTCAGCTTTTAGTCAGGCTGCCATCATTTTGTAACGGTTTTTGTGAGGAAGGTGTAGTGGGGGTGGTGTGTGGAGGAAGGGGATTGACGCAGGGATTCAACTTGATGTTTGTTTTTTGTAAAATTGTGTCAAAAAGTGTATGTGATTTATATTGTAATTGATCGTTGAGTATGTTGTTTGGTTGTGTTGTGTGGTGTTTATATATTTCGTATTGTTCAGTTGTGTTGAGTTTGCGACCTTTTTATATTTAGGTCAGTTAATTTTATATTTTGCATTCATGATTGTATTTAGTTTTAAAGACACCCGACCTTCCCTTGTCTCATGCACACACTCCCCCCTCGCCATCACAACACAGATGTTCCAGATACGCCCTACACAGATGTTTACCAGCTACACACCACTAACATCCTGTGTTCAGTAATTTCATTCACTCGCTATTTGACAGTGGCTTAAGTTAGTCGAAACAGCTGTCAGAGTTAATTAAAAAAAATTGTGAAACTTACCAAGTATTTTTATATATTTTAAAAAACCTTTGTTTTAGAAAGAATGTTAAATTCCAGACGTGCCCAACATGTGTGGAAATACAAACGTATAGGACACAGGTGTGTGGGTGTACCCAGAAAGACATGGCTGGAGGGTTTTGAAGACGGAACAGGCGGTATCTTGCCTACACAGTGTTGTGAAGAAGATGATGATGAATCTTAATAACCAGAGATTGTAAATGTAAGTTGTTATGTAGTGGATATCGTCTTTGACGTGAAATGGATTTACGAAAGTATTTGTTTTCTTAGAAAAAGTTAATTATTAATTAAAAAAAAAATGAAATTAAATCTTCAGTTCATTGAATAAAAAGATATTCTCGGTTTATTTTTTACAACTGGGCCCAAAATTCACTAGCTTATTGCAGCACCAAAATATAGATTCTACAAAGCAATTTAGAATATTAAGTGTAGAGCTTAGAATATTAAGTTAGAAGGGTGATCTTCAATATTTATAGGTTGCAAAGTACTGAAATAGACATAAATGGATGTAAAAAGGAAGAAATAATAAGTAGAGGGGTAAGACAGGGTTGCCCACTGTCACCGTACTTGTTTAATTTGTTTATAGAAGATGTTTTAACTCAGATGAAAAGGAGTTCTAGGGGAATTAAAATAAATGGGGAACAGATACACAGTATTCGCTTCGCAGATGATATTGTACTGATGGGTGACTCAGAAAAGGATATGACCCGAATGTTAGGTACGTTTAACAAAATTCTTCACGCTTTGAGATTGAGGATAAATGTTAAGAAAACTAAAATAATGGTTGTAAGTAAAAAAAGAGAATCAACCATTATGTTGAACAACACAATATTGGAGCACGTTACTGAATTTTGTTACCTGGGTAGCATAGTTACAAGTGGGAATAAGCGTCTGGCAGAGATTAAGAGGAGAGTAGCTCTGGCAAAACAAGCATTCCACAGCAAAAGGAACTTATTAACAAGCAACCATATTAGTATTGAAACAAGGAAAAAGTTTGTTAAGGTATTTGTATGGAGTGTTTTAACTTACGGGTGTGAATCGTGGACCTTAGGGAAGGTGGAGAGTGACAGACTTCAGGCAATGGAGATGTGGATTTGGCGGAGAATGACAAAAACTAGTTGGACAGATAGGAAGACGAATGAACAGATCTTAGAGGAAATAAATGAGAATAGAACACTGCTTAGGAGTATAGAGGTGACGAAGATTAAGTTGATAGGGCATGTGATCGGACATAGTGCTTTTTTAACTAACATCTTTGAGGGCAAAGTAGTGGGGAAGAAACCCAAAGGAAGACCAAGAACTGCATACTTCCGCAGCACAATGAGTGTCGTGAATAGTAGGTCCTATGGAGAAATGAAGAATATCGCAAGGGATAGAGTGACGTGGCTACAGCGACAAGGCATTGCCTTTAGGAGTTAAAAAAAAAGTGTAGAGCTGCGAGCTATAAATAACTTAGCTCGAATTTCTGGTGAGAGGAAGCTTTATTCTGTTGTCTTCCTTACGCTTTATACACCTCGCTTTGTTTTCCCTGCGGACAAATTTCATTTTGCTTTCAACTGTTCATCATGTAACAGAGAGTTGCACACGTATCGATGAAAAATACGTTAATTATTCACCACGTCACACCGAGAACTTTACTTCACCAGCATTTATCATTTTAAACGAACCATTTTACGTTACATAAACGTAGATAAGAAAATTGCAGAAATATGTATACGTTGAAGAATGTAAAGGGTTGTACTCTTGCGACTAGCTGAGCCATAATGAGATTTGTAATGGACTGCCCAATCTAACATCGGTACAGAAAAACGTAAGCTGGGTTTTCGGTTTCAAAGTTAGTTGTACATGGCGACAGGTATATTGGTATAAATAAAGAAGAAGCAACTACAAAAGAACAACCACATTGGAAGCATGGATGATGCTAAATTAGTTGTGAAGGCTAAAGAAAATTATATTTAAAAGTTAAAACAATGAATTAAATAGAAAAAATGAGATGGAGTGATTCTTTTCAGCGATAAAGTTGTCTATAAACTGGAAAATCGTTGAAAAAAAAAAATAAGATAAGTTAGTCTAAGGTTGAAAGTACCTGACCACGTCAGTGGCAATATGCTCCAGGATACAATTCAACAAAAACGACATTACAAGTCAGTCTTGTAGTTCCATTTCTACGCATCTTGAAGCACTAGTTGTCAGTGAAACTACAAACTTTATTACACCAAAACCTTATCACCACTGTACACACTTGTATTGCTAGGTTAAATTTTTTCCGGTGCCACTCATATTATTTGGCACACTCTTAATTCATAATATCGCAAGTGAAAACAAAATAGAAAAAATGAAGTTATGTTTCATCGTTTGTAATGTTTCTTTTCAGCTGTATCTCATTTATAATCCTGTCGGACTTCGTTCTGTTTGCGTTTTATATATTGCGACAACACAAATTACTAAACTATTGGCGCATAGGATATGATAGTATGTGTATTTCAAATTACAAGTCTATATTGGAGGGTTTAAGATTATTTATTGTACAAACACAAGTTATAGTTTATATGGTATATTTGAAATGTACAGAATGTAATGTTTGATATAGAGTCTTTCTTTTAAAATGTTAAATAAAGTTCATACGCAAGACGTGATACGTTACATAAGAAGACTCCCACGATGATGTTGTTGAAGAGAAGGGCCGGTCTTTGCGGTATAGAGGGTTCGTCAGGTGTGGCTTGCAAATGACAGACGTTTCACCAGAAACGTTTACAGCTGGGCTGGCGTCCTGTAACTGCTGGGCTGGTCCTATAACAGCTGGGCTGGTGTCCTATAACAGCTGGGCTGGTGTCCTATAACAGCTGGGCTGATGTCCTATAACAGCTGGGCTGATGTCCTGTAACAGCTGGGCTGATGTCCTACAATTCCCACGATGAATCCGACACTTCGCACACACAACGGTACTACGGTTTTTATTTCTCGCAAAACTTATATAGAGTTTAAAACCAAGTAATATCTCAGGTGACAGTGAGTTTAATCTAATAACGGTATATTGAGCTTATACCTCTCCGGCTTCTTCAAGTGTTCTCGCGAATACGAAGGTCTACCGCGATCAGCAGACCACCCTATGAGGAAATCTTGCACTAGCACGGAAACGTCTTGATGGAACAATTGCGTAACAATTAATGATACTGTTACACTCACTTCTTACACACGTAATATTACAATATTAATATCGTGTGTAAAGATATAAAATCAATTGTTATGCGTCACACACGTTACTATCCCCGAAAAGTCTTAACAGATCCTTGCAAGCGGTAGAGTCTTGTACAAGGATTGTATGTACCGTTCGCGGTAGCAGCAGTGAAGAACTGCTTGTAATTTTTCGCACAATGCGTTAAAACACTGATGTGTGCAAATGTACTACACACACAGTTCTGAGTCTTCCCGTTTCACTAACGACGAATAGTTTTTACAACACCTTGCAAGCGGTAGAATCTTGTACAAGGAGTGCACGTTCCGTTCGCGGTAGATGGCGTAGAAGAACTATCGTAATTATACGCGTAATGCGTTTAAACACTACTGTGTGCAGATGTACTACATACACAGTTCTGAGCCTTCCCGTTTCACTAACGACGAATAGTCTTTACAACACCTTGCAAGCGGTAGAATTCTTGTACAAGGAGTGCACGACCCGTTCGCGGTAGATGGCGTAGAAGAACTGCCTGTGTAACGACAGGCTTAAGAAAATTTCCAACCACCAGTCAGAATTCTATTGGTGGATGGAAGTCACATGGTTAGTAAAAAGTGACCGTGCACTTTTCATGCAGTAGAGTGCATTTACTTTGTAACAGCATGCATAGCGGTACTCAGACTACTCGTATCTCATGCATGACTGCCTACATACTAATAATATACATGAACGTAAACAATAGTCCAACAGGTATAGGGATTGTAGCGATACACATGTCTCAGTTCAGCTAATGTCAAAACAACGATAATACTTCACGCACCGCCCGGGAACGTTTCCCACTCACGCACGCGCGCACATTTCCACTAACACAGTACATGAATAACCATAAATAATAATGCACAGTTATTCTAAACTAAACCCTTAACCTTACTAAATACAATTGATAACAACCCAACTTAACCATCTACCAATATAATATGAATGTCCATTGTCTGTGTAATATATGAACTTGCCCCGCCTATCATGATCCTGTGATTCGTTGCAGGATTAACTCCTTCCCGCATAAAAAAAAAAAAAAAAAATTTTTTCTTTAGTTAACTAACAAAAAATAAAATTTTTTTTTTTTTTTTTTTTTTATACCAAACAACTTTCTACTCCTGAAATAATAATAATACCCACGAACTAAAATCAAATAAACATCCCAAATTAATACTAACATTTCTAACTGTCACTTTGACAGAAACATCAAATCAAAGGACACGTGGTAACCTTCAAACCAAAACAAACCCACATGTTCTTGACACACAGATAACGAAATCTTATGCAGGGTCACAGGGTACACAGACAACATTCCTTATCAAAACTAGATTATTGTTCATTCACAGATCCATCTTACATACAACATTTAAACCTGAATTGACATATTTAAATCACTACACATTCTTACCCCTATATCCTGACATTTATTTCTGAGTTTTTTGTATAAAATTTTCTCAGTTTTGAAACGCACACGTTTACTTGGAAATACAGATTTGAATTTGTTTAATATACGCCGTAATTGCCTTATCTCGCAACCCATTAACTGAACCTTGGTGGTCGGTGAGTTATTCGTTATCTTATCTTTCGAGCGTCCCAGTCTGATAACGTGAGGTAGACAATCAACTTTAGCTGGCAATAATTCTTTCTGAACTTCCAATGCAGCATGCCGTTTATTCAATTTATCAACTTCCAAAATAATATTATGCCCGAGTTTTTTAACTCCAAGGACGGTCGCATCTACTTCCGTACCCTGTTCGTATGTTGCTTTAATTGCCTGTTTTTCAATTACCTGCGACTCACACGCTCCTGATTTTATCCTTGTGTGACATACCGGCAGAATCGGCCTTTGTATAAAGTGGGTTTGACACCTCTTTAGCAACTGCTCGTCCAACAGCGATATTCCTGTGCCGCTGTCAAACAATATCTCGCCAACATAACCCCTAATTTTTGCTTCTACCACAAGATCGGTGCCATTTTCAATATTAATATTATCCTCATACCTACTACTATTATCATTATTATACATTAAATTATCCCTAATTGCTGCAGGATATAGGCCATATATAACAGTTCTATTCTTATAACTAACATTTTTCATACTTGATTGATTGAACTGCTTTTCAACTGAATCGTTTTCAGTAACTGTTGCTAATAAGTTGGTATTAATTTGCTGAGTTGTATTTTTATGTTGTTGTGATTGCGGCTGAATTTGTGGTGTTTGAACATGAAACTGATTACGCGGCGGTTCATTATTATTTACCATAATTGTTGTCACTTTATTGTCACCAGTATCATTCATCTCTCCGTCCTCCGTAAACACCTCAGTACCTGATATAGATTCATCTAGTACCTCATCCTTAGGCCATGTGTCATAAATACCTGCACCGTTAGTATCCATACTAGTTCCAGGCTCTACTACTGGTTCGGAATTTTTATGTGTTATGCATACACTGTCCGCATCCATGATAGCTTCAGATCCTATCATACGTTCACGGTTCTCGCATGCTATATCTGTTACACTATAAAATATCACCTCATCACAGCACTTACCTGAAGTATGTTCCAGATTAATAGTGTTGTTACTACTAATTCCACTTTCGTCATCTTCATTATAATTGCATGCAACATCCATATCTCCGACCATATCGAACAACGAAATACTATGCCCTAAGCGAGTTGCCTCGTTAATATTACTTTCAATTCTATCCCAGAATTTCCGCCTAACGGCTCTACTATGCTCAGATATGGTTTTATCATCAAGTGACCTGGCCCTTAAATATTCTATAAGCTCTTTTTTATTCGACATAGTGATCACAAATTACTTTAAAATTTAGTAATTTATACTCAAAGCAAGCTATTATTATCACAACAAGATTAGAACATATGGTAACCAGTTTATATGCACGCGGAAAGCAGTTCAAAACATCAACATGTAAATACCTTATCTAACATACAACAACTAATAATCTACCTCCAATATACTAATAAAATCTGTTCATATATGATATACAAGAGAATATGCACACTTGGAAAATTATATCCTCAGCTTTTCACATGAACAATACACGTACAATTATTACGTTAATTATATTTATACGTCGGATTTTTCCAACAAATTTTATATTCATAGACAAATATGTAATAGCGTAAATTTCTGCTATTTTACGAGCCCTACGTTGCTAAGCACCAAAATGTCTCTATGCGACAACACAAATTACTAAACTATTGGCCCATAGGATATGATAGTATGTGTATTTCAAATTACAAGTCTATATTGGAGGGTTTAAGATTATTTATTGTACAAACACAAGTTATAGTTTATATGGTATATTTGAAATGTACAGAATGTAATGTTTGATATAGAGTCTTTCTTTTAAAATGTTAAATAATGTTCATACGCAAGACGTGATACGTTACATAAGAAGACTCCCACGATGATGTTGTTGAAGAGAAGGGCCGGTCTTTGCGGTATAGAGGGTTCGTCAGGTGTGGCTTACAAATGACAGACGTTTCACCAGAAACGTTTACAGCTGGGCTGGCGTCCTGTAACAGCTGGGCTGGTCCTATAACAGCTGGGCTGGTGTCCTATAACAGCTGGGCTGGTGTCCTATAACAGCTGGGCTGATGTCCTATAACAGCTGGGCTGATGTCCTGTAACAGCTGGGCTGATGTCCTACAATTCCCACGATGAATCCGACACTTCGCACACACAACGGTACTACGGTTTTTATTTCTCGCAAAACTTATATAGAGTTTAAAACCAAGTAATATCTCAGGTGACAGTGAGTTTAATCTAATAACGGTATATTGAGCTTATACCTCTCCGGCTTCTTCAAGTGTTCTCGCGAATACGAAGGTCTACCGCGATCAGCAGACCACCCTATGAGGAAATCTTGCACTAGCACGGAAACGTCTTGATGGAACAATTTCGTAACAATTAATGATACTGTTACACTCACTTCTTACACACGTAATATTACAATATTAATATCGTGTGTAAAGATATAAAATCAATTGTTATGCGTCACACACGTTACTATCCCCGAAAAGTCTTAACAGATCCTTGCAAGCGGTAGAGTCTTGTACAAGGATTGTATGTACCGTTCGCGGTAGCAGCAGTGAAGAACTGCTTGTAATTTTTCGCACAATGCGTTAAAACACTGATGTGTGCAAATGTACTACACACACAGTTCTGAGTCTTCCCGTTTCACTAACGACGAATAGTTTTTACAACACCTTGCAAGCGGTAGAATCTTGTACAAGGAGTGCACGTTCCGTTCGCGGTAGATGGCGTAGAAGAACTATCGTAATTATACGCGTAATGCGTTTAAACACTACTGTGTGCAGATGTACTACATACACAGTTCTGAGCCTTCCCGTTTCACTAACGACGAATAGTCTTTACAACACCTTGCAAGCGGTAGAATTCTTGTACAAGGAGTGCACGACCCGTTCGCGGTAGATGGCGTAGAAGAACTGCCTGTGTAACGACAGGCTTAAGAAAATTTCCAACCACCAGTCAGAATTCTATTGGTGGATGGAAGTCACATGGTTAGTAAAAAGTGACCGTGCACTTTTCATGCAGTAGAGTGCATTTACTTTGTAACAGCATGCATAGCGGTACTCAGACTACTCGTATCTCATGCATGACTGCCTACATACTAATAATATACATGAACGTAAACAATAGTCCAACAGGTATAGGGATTGTAGCGATACACATGTCTCAGTTCAGCTAATGTCAAAACAACGATAATACTTCACGCACCGCCCGGGAACGTTTCCCACTCACGCACGCGCGCACATTTCCACTAACACAGTACATGAATAACCATAAATAATAATGCACAGTTATTCTAAACTAAACCCTTAACCTTACTAAATACAATTGATAACAACCCAACTTAACCATCTACCAATATAATATGAATGTCCATTGTCTGTGTAATATATGAACTTGCCCCGCCTATCATGATCCTGTGATTCGTTGCAGGATTAACTCCTTCCCGCATAAAAAAAAAAAAAAAAAATTTTTTCTTTAGTTAACTAACAAAAAATAAAATTTTTTTTTTTTTTTTTTTTTTATACCAAACAACTTTCTACTCCTGAAATAATAATAATACCCACGAACTAAAATCAAATAAACATCCCAAATTAATACTAACATTTCTAACTGTCACTTTGACAGAAACATCAAATCAAAGGACACGTGGTAACCTTCAAACCAAAACAAACCCACATGTTCTTGACACACAGATAACGAAATCTTATGCAGGGTCACAGGGTACACAGACAACATTCCTTATCAAAACTAGATTATTGTTCATTCACAGATCCATCTTACATACAACATTTAAACCTGAATTGACATATTTAAATCACTACACATTCTTACCCCTATATCCTGACATTTATTTCTGAGTTTTTTGTATAAAATTTTCTCAGTTTTGAAACGCACACGTTTACTTGGAAATACAGATTTGAATTTGTTTAATATACGCCGTAATTGCCTTATCTCGCAACCCATTAACTGAACCTTGGTGGTCGGTGAGTTATTCGTTATCTTATCTTTCGAGCGTCCCAGTCTGATAACGTGAGGTAGACAATCAACTTTAGCTGGCAATAATTCTTTCTGAACTTCCAATGCAGCATGCCGTTTATTCAATTTATCAACTTCCAAAATAATATTATGCCCGAGTTTTTTAACTCCAAGGACGGTCGCATCTACTTCCGTACCCTGTTCGTATGTTGCTTTAATTGCCTGTTTTTCAATTACCTGCGACTCACACGCTCCTGATTTTATCCTTGTGTGACATACCGGCAGAATCGGCCTTTGTATAAAGTGGGTTTGACACCTCTTTAGCAACTGCTCGTCCAACAGCGATATTCCTGTGCCGCTGTCAAACAATATCTCGCCAACATAACCCCTAATTTTTGCTTCTACCACAAGATCGGTGCCATTTTCAATATTAATATTATCCTCATACCTACTACTATTATCATTATTATACATTAAATTATCCCTAATTGCTGCAGGATATAGGCCATATATAACAGTTCTATTCTTATAACTAACATTTTTCATACTTGATTGATTGAACTGCTTTTCAACTGAATCGTTTTCAGTAACTGTTGCTAATAAGTTGGTATTAATTTGCTGAGTTGTATTTTTATGTTGTTGTGATTGCGGCTGAATTTGTGGTGTTTGAACATGAAACTGATTACGCGGCGGTTCATTATTATTTACCATAATTGTTGTCACTTTATTGTCACCAGTATCATTCATCTCTCCGTCCTCCGTAAACACCTCAGTACCTGATATAGATTCATCTAGTACCTCATCCTTAGGCCATGTGTCATAAATACCTGCACCGTTAGTATCCATACTAGTTCCAGGCTCTACTACTGGTTCGGAATTTTTATGTGTTATGCATACACTGTCCGCATCCATGATAGCTTCAGATCCTATCATACGTTCACGGTTCTCGCATGCTATATCTGTTACACTATAAAATATCACCTCATCACAGCACTTACCTGAAGTATGTTCCAGATTAATAGTGTTGTTACTACTAATTCCACTTTCGTCATCTTCATTATAATTGCATGCAACATCCATATCTCCGACCATATCGAACAACGAAATACTATGCCCTAAGCGAGTTGACTCGTTAATATTACTTTCAATTCTATCCCAGAATTTCCGCCTAACGGCTCTACTATGCTCAGATATGGTTTTATCATCAAGTGACCTGGCCCTTAAATATTCTATAAGCTCTTTTTTATTCGACATAGTGATCACAAATTACTTTAAAATTTAGTAATTTATACTCAAAGCAAGCTATTATTATCACAACAAGATTAGAACATATGGTAACCAGTTTATATGCACGCGGAAAGCAGTTCAAAACATCAACATGTAAATACCTTATCTAACATACAACAACTAATAATCTACCTCCAATATACTAATAAAATCTGTTCATATATGATATACAAGAGAATATGCACACTTGGAAAATTATATCCTCAGCTTTTCACATGAACAATACACGTACAATTATTACGTTAATTATATTTATACGTCGGATTTTTCCAACAAATTTTATATTCATAGACAAATATGTAATAGCGTATATTTCCGCTATTTTACGAGCCCTACGTTGGTAAGCACCAAAATGTCTCTATGCGACAATACAAATTACTAAACTATTGGCCCATAGGATATGATAGTATGTGTATTTCAAATTACAAGTCTATATTGGAGGGTTTAAGATTATTTATTGTACAAACACAAGTTATAGTTTATATGGTATATTTGAAATGTACAGAATGTAATGTTTGATATAGAGTCTTTCTTTTAAAATGTTAAATAATGTTCATACGCAAGACGTGATACGTTACATAAGAAGACTCCCACGATGATGTTGTTGAAGAGAAGGGCCGGTCTTTGCGGTATAGAGGGTTCGTCAGGTGTGGCTTACAAATGACAGACGTTTCACCAGAAACGTTTACAGCTGGGCTGGCGTCCTGTAACAGCTGGGCTGGTCCTATAACAGCTGGGCTGGTGTCCTATAACAGCTGGGCTGATGTCCTATAACAGCTGGGCTGATGTCCTGTAACAGCTGGGCTGATGTCCTACAATTCCCACGATGAATCCGACACTTCGCACACACAACGGTACTACGGTTTTTATTTCTCGCAAAACTTATATAGAGTTTAAAACCAAGTAATATCTCAGGTGACAGTGAGTTTAATCTAATAACGGTATATTGAGCTTATACCTCTCCGGCTTCTTCAAGTGTTCTCGCGAATACGAAGGTCTACCGCGATCAGCAGACCACCCTATGAGGAAATCTTGCACTAGCACGGAAACGTCTTGATGGAACAATTGCGTAACAATTAATGATACTGTTACACTCACTTCTTACACACGTAATATTACAATATTAATATCGTGTGTAAAGATATAAAATCAATTGTTATGCGTCACACACGTTACTATCCCCGAAAAGTCTTAACAGATCCTTGCAAGCGGTAGAGTCTTGTACAAGGATTGTATGTACCGTTCGCGGTAGCAGCAGTGAAGAACTGCTTGTAATTTTTCGCACAATGCGTTAAAACACTGATGTGTGCAAATGTACTACACACACAGTTCTGAGTCTTCCCGTTTCACTAACGACGAATAGTTTTTACAACACCTTGCAAGCGGTAGAATCTTGTACAAGGAGTGCACGTTCCGTTCGCGGTAGATGGCGTAGAAGAACTATCGTAATTATACGCGTAATGCGTTTAAACACTACTGTGTGCAGATGTACTACATACACAGTTCTGAGCCTTCCCGTTTCACTAACGACGAATAGTCTTTACAACACCTTGCAAGCGGTAGAATTCTTGTACAAGGAGTGCACGACCCGTTCGCGGTAGATGGCGTAGAAGAACTGCCTGTGTAACGACAGGCTTAAGAAAATTTCCAACCACCAGTCAGAATTCTATTGGTGGATGGAAGTCACATGGTTAGTAAAAAGTGACCGTGCACTTTTCATGCAGTAGAGTGCATTTACTTTGTAACAGCATGCATAGCGGTACTCAGACTACTCGTATCTCATGCATGACTGCCTACATACTAATAATATACATGAACGTAAACAATAGTCCAACAGGTATAGGGATTGTAGCGATACACATGTCTCAGTTCAGCTAATGTCAAAACAACGATAATACTTCACGCACCGCCCGGGAACGTTTCCCACTCACGCACGCGCGCACATTTCCACTAACACAGTACATGAATAACCATAAATAATAATGCACAGTTATTCTAAACTAAACCCTTAACCTTACTAAATACAATTGATAACAACCCAACTTAACCATCTACCAATATAATATGAATGTCCATTGTCTGTGTAATATATGAACTTGCCCCGCCTATCATGATCCTGTGATTCGTTGCAGGATTAACTCCTTCCCGCATAAAAAAAAAAAAAAAAATTTGTTTCTTTAGTTAACTAACAAAAAATAAAATTTTTTTTTTTTTTTTTTTTTTTTATACCAAACAACTTTCTACTCCTGAAATAATAATAATACCCACGAACTAAAATCAAATAAACATCCCAAATTAATACTAACATTTCTAACTGTCACTTTGACAGAAACATCAAATCAAAGGACACGTGGTAACCTTCAAACCAAAACAAACCCACATGTTCTTGACACACAGATAACGAAATCTTATGCAGGGTCACAGGGTACACAGACAACATTCCTTATCAAAACTAGATTATTGTTCATTCACAGATCCATCTTACATACAACATTTAAACCTGAATTGACATATTTAAATCACTACACATTCTTACCCCTATATCCTGACATTTATTTCTGAGTTTTTTGTATAAAATTTTCTCAGTTTTGAAACGCACACGTTTACTTGGAAATACAGATTTGAATTTGTTTAATATACGCCGTAATTGCCTTATCTCGCAACCCATTAACTGAACCTTGGTGGTCGGTGAGTTATTCGTTATCTTATCTTTCGAGCGTCCCAGTCTGATAACGTGAGGTAGACAATCAACTTTAGCTGGCAATAATTCTTTCTGAACTTCCAATGCAGCATGCCGTTTATTCAATTTATCAACTTCCAAAATAATATTATGCCCGAGTTTTTTAACTCCAAGGACGGTCGCATCTACTTCCGTACCCTGTTCGTATGTTGCTTTAATTGCCTGTTTTTCAATTACCTGCGACTCACACGCTCCTGATTTTATCCTTGTGTGACATACCGGCAGAATCGGCCTTTGTATAAAGTGGGTTTGACACCTCTTTAGCAACTGCTCGTCCAACAGCGATATTCCTGTGCCGCTGTCAAACAATATCTCGCCAACATAACCCCTAATTTTTGCTTCTACCACAAGATCGGTGCCATTTTCAATATTAATATTATCCTCATACCTACTACTATTATCATTATTATACATTAAATTATCCCTAATTGCTGCAGGATATAGGCCATATATAACAGTTCTATTCTTATAACTAACATTTTTCATACTTGATTGATTGAACTGCTTTTCAACTGAATCGTTTTCAGTAACTGTTGCTAATAAGTTGGTATTAATTTGCTGAGTTGTATTTTTATGTTGTTGTGATTGCGGCTGAATTTGTGGTGTTTGAACATGAAACTGATTACGCGGCGGTTCATTATTATTTACCATAATTGTTGTCACTTTATTGTCACCAGTATCATTCATCTCTCCGTCCTCCGTAAACACCTCAGTACCTGATATAGATTCATCTAGTACCTCATCCTTAGGCCATGTGTCATAAATACCTGCACCGTTAGTATCCATACTAGTTCCAGGCTCTACTACTGGTTCGGAATTTTTATGTGTTATGCATACACTGTCCGCATCCATGATAGCTTCAGATCCTATCATACGTTCACGGTTCTCGCATGCTATATCTGTTACACTATAAAATATCACCTCATCACAGCACTTACCTGAAGTATGTTCCAGATTAATAGTGTTGTCACTACTAATTCCACTTTCGTCATCTTCATTATAATTGCATGCAACATCCATATCTCCGACCATATCGAACAACGAAATACTATGCCCTAAGCGAGTTGCCTCGTTAATATTACTTTCAATTCTATCCCAGAATTTCCGCCTAACGGCTCTACTATGCTCAGATATGGTTTTATCATCAAGTGACCTGGCCCTTAAATATTCTATAAGCTCTTTTTTATTCGACATAGTGATCACAAATTACTTTAAAATTTAGTAATTTATACTCAAAGCAAGCTATTATTATCACAACAAGATTAGAACATATGGTAACCAGTTTATATGCACGCGGAAAGCAGTTCAAAACATCAACATGTAAATACCTTATCTAACATACAACAACTAATAATCTACCTCCAATATACTAATAAAATCTGTTCATATATGATATACAAGAGAATATGCACACTTGGAAAATTATATCCTCAGCTTTTCACATGAACAATACACATACAATTATTACGTTAATTATATTTATACGTCGGATTTTTCCAACAAATTTTATATTCATAGACAAATATGTAATAGCGTAAATTTCCGCTATTTTACGAGCCCTACGTTGCTAAGCGCCAAAATGTCTCTATGCGACAACACAAATTACTAAACTATTGGCCCATAGGATATGATAGTATGTGTATTTCAAATTACAAGTCTATATTGGAGGGTTTAAGATTATTTATTGTACAAACACAAGTTATAGTTTATATGGTATATTTGAAATGTACAGAATGTAATGTTTGATATAGAGTCTTTCTTTTAAAATGTTAAATAATGTTCATACGCAAGACGTGATACGTTACATAAGAAGACTCCCACGATGATGTTGTTGAAGAGAAGGGCCGGTCTTTGCGGTATAGAGGGTTCGTCAGGTGTGGCTTACAAATGACAGACGTTTCACCAGAAACGTTTACAGCTGGGCTGGCGTCCTGTAACAGCTGGGCTGGTCCTATAACAGCTGGGCTGGTGTCTTATAACAGCTGGGCTGGTGTCCTATAACAGCTGGGCTGATGTCCTGTAACAGCTGGGCTGATGTCCTACAATTCCCACGATGAATCCGACACTTCGCACACACAACGGTACTACGGTTTTTATTTCTCGCAAAACTTATATAGAGTTTAAAACCAAGTAATATCTCAGGTGACAGTGAGTTTAATCTAATAACGGTATATTGAGCTTATACCTCTCCGGCTTCTTCAAGTGTTCTCGCGAATACGAAGGTCTACCGCGATCAGCAGACCACCCTATGAGGAAATCTTGCACTAGCACGGAAACGTCTTGATGGAACAATTGCGTAACAATTAATGATACTGTTACACTCACTTCTTACACACGTAATATTACAATATTAATATCGTGTGTAAAGATATAAAATCAATTGTTATGCGTCACACACGTTACTATCCCCGAAAAGTCTTAACAGATCCTTGCAAGCGGTAGAGTCTTGTACAAGGATTGTATGTACCGTTCGCGGTAGCAGCAGTGAAGAACTGCTTGTAATTTTTCGCACAATGCGTTAAAACACTGATGTGTGCAAATGTACTACACACACAGTTCTGAGTCTTCCCGTTTCACTAACGACGAATAGTTTTTACAACACCTTGCAAGCGGTAGAATCTTGTACAAGGAGTGCACGTTCCGTTCGCGGTAGATGGCGTAGAAGAACTATCGTAATTATACGCGTAATGCGTTTAAACACTACTGTGTGCAGATGTACTACATACACAGTTCTGAGCCTTCCCGTTTCACTAACGACGAATAGTCTTTACAACACCTTGCAAGCGGTAGAATTCTTGTACAAGGAGTGCACGACCCGTTCGCGGTAGATGGCGTAGAAGAACTGCCTGTGTAACGACAGGCTTAAGAAAATTTCCAACCACCAGTCAGAATTCTATTGGTGGATGGAAGTCACATGGTTAGTAAAAAGTGACCGTGCACTTTTCATGCAGTAGAGTGCATTTACTTTGTAACAGCATGCATAGCGGTACTCAGACTACTCGTATCTCATGCATGACTGCCTACATACTAATAATATACATGAACGTAAACAATAGTCCAACAGGTATAGGGATTGTAGCGATACACATGTCTCAGTTCAGCTAATGTCAAAACAACGATAATACTTCACGCACCGCCCGGGAACGTTTCCCACTCACGCACGCGCGCACATTTCCACTAACACAGTACATGAATAACCATAAATAATAATGCACAGTTATTCTAAACTAAACCCTTAACCTTACTAAATACAATTGATAACAACCCAACTTAACCATCTACCAATATAATATGAATGTCCATTGTCTGTGTAATATATGAACTTGCCCCGCCTATCATGATCCTGTGATTCGTTGCAGGATTAACTCCTTCCCGCATAAAAAAAAAAAAAAAAATTTTTTTCTTTAGTTAACTAACAAAAAATAAAATTTTTTTTTTTTTTTTTTTTTTTTATACCAAACAACTTTCTACTCCTGAAATAATAATAATACCCACGAACTAAAATCAAATAAACATCCCAAATTAATACTAACATTTCTAACTGTCACTTTGACAGAAACATCAAATCAAAGGACACGTGGTAACCTTCAAACCAAAACAAACCCACATGTTCTTGACACACAGATAACGAAATCTTATGCAGGGTCACAGGGTACACAGACAACATTCCTTATCAAAACTAGATTATTGTTCATTCACAGATCCATCTTACATACAACATTTAAACCTGAATTGACATATTTAAATCACTACACATTCTTACCCCTATATCCTGACATTTATTTCTGAGTTTTTTGTATAAAATTTTCTCAGTTTTGAAACGCACACGTTTACTTGGAAATACAGATTTGAATTTGTTTAATATACGCCGTAATTGCCTTATCTCGCAACCCATTAACTGAACCTTGGTGGTCGGTGAGTTATTCGTTATCTTATCTTTCGAGCGTCCCAGTCTGATAACGTGAGGTAGACAATCAACTTTAGCTGGCAATAATTCTTTCTGAACTTCCAATGCAGCATGCCGTTTATTCAATTTATCAACTTCCAAAATAATATTATGCCCGAGTTTTTTAACTCCAAGGACGGTCGCATCTACTTCCGTACCCTGTTCGTATGTTGCTTTAATTGCCTGTTTTTCAATTACCTGCGACTCACACGCTCCTGATTTTATCCTTGTGTGACATACCGGCAGAATCGGCCTTTGTATAAAGTGGGTTTGACACCTCTTTAGCAACTGCTCGTCCAACAGCGATATTCCTGTGCCGCTGTCAAACAATATCTCGCCAACATAACCCCTAATTTTTGCTTCTACCACAAGATCGGTGCCATTTTCAATATTAATATTATCCTCATACCTACTACTATTATCATTATTATACATTAAATTATCCCTAATTGCTGCAGGATATAGGCCATATATAACAGTTCTATTCTTATAACTAACATTTTTCATACTTGATTGATTGAACTGCTTTTCAACTGAATCGTTTTCAGTAACTGTTGCTAATAAGTTGGTATTAATTTGCTGAGTTGTATTTTTATGTTGTTGTGATTGCGGCTGAATTTGTGGTGTTTGAACATGAAACTGATTACGCGGCGGTTCATTATTATTTACCATAATTGTTGTCACTTTATTGTCACCAGTATCATTCATCTCTCCGTCCTCCGTAAACACCTCAGTACCTGATATAGATTCATCTAGTACCTCATCCTTAGGCCATGTGTCATAAATACCTGCACCGTTAGTATCCATACTAGTTCCAGGCTCTACTACTGGTTCGGAATTTTTATGTGTTATGCATACACTGTCCGCATCCATGATAGCTTCAGATCCTATCATACGTTCACGGTTCTCGCATGCTATATCTGTTACACTATAAAATATCACCTCATCACAGCACTTACCTGAAGTATGTTCCAGATTAATAGTGTTGTTACTACTAATTCCACTTTCGTCATCTTCATTATAATTGCATGCAACATCCATATCTCCGACCATATCGAACAACGAAATACTATGCCCTAAGCGAGTTGCCTCGTTAATATTACTTTCAATTCTATCCCAGAATTTCCGCCTAACGGCTCTACTATGCTCAGATATGGTTTTATCATCAAGTGACCTGGCCCTTAAATATTCTATAAGCTCTTTTTTATTCGACATAGTGATCACAAATTACTTTAAAATTTAGTAATTTATACTCAAAGCAAGCTATTATTATCACAACAAGATTAGAACATATGGTAACCAGTTTATATGCACGCGGAAAGCAGTTCAAAACATCAACATGTAAATACCTTATCTAACATACAACAACTAATAATCTACCTCCAATATACTAATAAAATCTGTTCATATATGATATACAAGAGAATATGCACACTTGGAAAATTATATCCTCAGCTTTTCACATGAACAATACACATACAATTATTACGTTAATTATATTTATACGTCGGATTTTTCCAACAAATTTTATATTCATAGACAAATATGTAATAGCGTAAATTTCCGCTATTTTACGAGCCCTACGTTGCTAAGCGCCAAAATGTCTCTATGCGACAACACAAATTACTAAACTATTGGCCCATAGGATATGATAGTATGTGTATTTCAAATTACAAGTCTATATTGGAGGGTTTAAGATTATTTATTGTACAAACACAAGTTATAGTTTATATGGTATATTTGAAATGTACAGAATGTAATGTTTGATATAGAGTCTTTCTTTTAAAATGTTAAATAATGTTCATACGCAAGACGTGATACGTTACATAAGAAGACTCCCACGATGATGTTGTTGAAGAGAAGGGCCGGTCTTTGCGGTATAGAGGGTTCGTCAGGTGTGGCTTACAAATGACAGACGTTTCACCAGAAACGTTTACAGCTGGGCTGGCGTCCTGTAACAGCTGGGCTGGTCCTATAACAGCTGGGCTGGTGTCCTATAACAGCTGGGCTGGTGTCCTATAACAGCTGGGCTGATGTCCTGTAACAGCTGGGCTGATGTCCTACAGTTCCCACGATGAATCCGACACTTCGCACACACAACGGTACTACGGTTTTTATTTCTCGCAAAACTTATATAGAATTTAAAACCAAGTAATATCTCAGGTGACAGTGAGTTTAATCTAATAACGGTATATTGAGCTTATACCTCTCCGGCTTCTTCAAGTGTTCTCGCGAATACGAAGGTCTACCGCGATCAGCAGACCACCCTATGAGGAAATCTTGCACTAGCACGGAAACGTCTTGATGGAACAATTGCGTAACTTTTAATGATACTGTTACACTCACTTCTTACACACGTAATATTACAATATTAATATCGTGTGTAAAGATATAAAATCAATTGTTATGCGTCACACACGTTACTATCCCCGAAAAGTCTTAACAGATCCTTGCAAGCGGTAGAGTCTTGTACAAGGATTGTATGTACCGTTCGCGGTAGCAGCAGTGAAGAACTGCTTGTAATTTTTCGCACAATGCGTTAAAACACTGATGTGTGCAAATGTACTACACACACAGTTCTGAGTCTTCCCGTTTCACTAACGACGAATAGTTTTTACAACACCTTGCAAGCGGTAGAATCTTGTACAAGGAGTGCACGTTCCGTTCGCGGTAGATGGCGTAGAAGAACTATCGTAATTATACGCGTAATGCGTTTAAACACTACTGTGTGCAGATGTACTACATACACAGTTCTGAGCCTTCCCGTTTCACTAACGACGAATAGTCTTTACAACACCTTGCAAGCGGTAGAATTCTTGTACAAGGAGTGCACGACCCGTTCGCGGTAGATGGCGTAGAAGAACTGCCTGTGTAACGACAGGCTTAAGAAAATTTCCAACCACCAGTCAGAATTCTATTGGTGGATGGAAGTCACATGGTTAGTAAAAAGTGACCGTGCACTTTTCATGCAGTAGAGTGCATTTACTTTGTAACAGCATGCATAGCGGTACTCAGACTACTCGTATCTCATGCATGACTGCCTACATACTAATAATATACATGAACGTAAACAATAGTCCAACAGGTATAGGGATTGTAGCGATACACATGTCTCAGTTCAGCTAATGTCAAAACAACGATAATACTTCACGCACCGCCCGGGAACGTTTCCCACTCACGCACGCGCGCACATTTCCACTAACACAGTACATGAATAACCATAAATAATAATGCACAGTTATTCTAAACTAAACCCTTAACCTTACTAAATACAATTGATAACAACCCAACTTAACCATCTACCAATATAATATGAATGTCCATTGTCTGTGTAATATATGAACTTGCCCCGCCTATCATGATCCTGTGATTCGTTGCAGGATTAACTCCTTCCCGCATAAAAAAAAAAAAAAAAAAATTTTTCTTTAGTTAACTAACAAAAAATAAAATTTTTTTTTTTTTTTTTTTTTTTATACCAAACAACTTTCTACTCCTGAAATAATAATAATACCCACGAACTAAAATCAAATAAACATCCCAAATTAATACTAACATTTCTAACTGTCACTTTGACAGAAACATCAAATCAAAGGACACGTGGTAACCTTCAAACCAAAACAAACCCACATGTTCTTGACACACAGATAACGAAATCTTATGCAGGGTCACAGGGTACACAGACAACATTCCTTATCAAAACTAGATTATTGTTCATTCACAGATCCATCTTACATACAACATTTAAACCTGAATTGACATATTTAAATCACTACACATTCTTACCCCTATATCCTGACATTTATTTCTGAGTTTTTTGTATAAAATTTTCTCAGTTTTGAAACGCACACGTTTACTTGGAAATACAGATTTGAATTTGTTTAATATACGCCGTAATTGCCTTATCTCGCAACCCATTAACTGAACCTTGGTGGTCGGTGAGTTATTCGTTATCTTATCTTTCGAGCGTCCCAGTCTGATAACGTGAGGTAGACAATCAACTTTAGCTGGCAATAATTCTTTCTGAACTTCCAATGCAGCATGCCGTTTATTCAATTTATCAACTTCCAAAATAATATTATGCCCGAGTTTTTTAACTCCAAGGACGGTCGCATCTACTTCCGTACCCTGTTCGTATGTTGCTTTAATTGCCTGTTTTTCAATTACCTGCGACTCACACGCTCCTGATTTTATCCTTGTGTGACATACCGGCAGAATCGGCCTTTGTATAAAGTGGGTTTGACACCTCTTTAGCAACTGCTCGTCCAACAGCGATATTCCTGTGCCGCTGTCAAACAATATCTCGCCAACATAACCCCTAATTTTTGCTTCTACCACAAGATCGGTGCCATTTTCAATATTAATATTATCCTCATACCTACTACTATTATCATTATTATACATTAAATTATCCCTAATTGCTGCAGGATATAGGCCATATATAACAGTTCTATTCTTATAACTAACATTTTTCATACTTGATTGATTGAACTGCTTTTCAACTGAATCGTTTTCAGTAACTGTTGCTAATAAGTTGGTATTAATTTGCTGAGTTGTATTTTTATGTTGTTGTGATTGCGGCTGAATTTGTGGTGTTTGAACATGAAACTGATTACGCGGCGGTTCATTATTATTTACCATAATTGTTGTCACTTTATTGTCACCAGTATCATTCATCTCTCCGTCCTCCGTAAACACCTCAGTACCTGATATAGATTCATCTAGTACCTCATCCTTAGGCCATGTGTCATAAATACCTGCACCGTTAGTATCCATACTAGTTCCAGGCTCTACTACTGGTTCGGAATTTTTATGTGTTATGCATACACTGTCCGCATCCATGATAGCTTCAGATCCTATCATACGTTCACGGTTCTCGCATGCTATATCTGTTACACTATAAAATATCACCTCATCACAGCACTTACCTGAAGTATGTTCCAGATTAATAGTGTTGTTACTACTAATTCCACTTTCGTCATCTTCATTATAATTGCATGCAACATCCATATCTCCGACCATATCGAACAACGAAATACTATGCCCTAAGCGAGTTGCCTCGTTAATATTACTTTCAATTCTATCCCAGAATTTCCGCCTAACGGCTCTACTATGCTCAGATATGGTTTTATCATCAAGTGACCTGGCCCTTAAATATTCTATAAGCTCTTTTTTATTCGACATAGTGATCACAAATTACTTTAAAATTTAGTAATTTATACTCAAAGCAAGCTATTATTATCACAACAAGATTAGAACATATGGTAACCAGTTTATATGCACGCGGAAAGCAGTTCAAAACATCAACATGTAAATACCTTATCTAACATACAACAACTAATAATCTACCTCCAATATACTAATAAAATCTGTTCATATATGATATACAAGAGAATATGCACACTTGGAAAATTATATCCTCAGCTTTTCACATGAACAATACACATACAATTATTACGTTAATTATATTTATACGTCGGATTTTTCCAACAAATTTTATATTCATAGACAAATATGTAATAGCGTAAATTTCCGCTATTTTACGAGCCCTACGTTGCTAAGCGCCAAAATGTCTCTATGCGACAACACAAATTACTAAACTATTGGCCCATAGGATATGATAGTATGTGTATTTCAAATTACAAGTCTATATTGGAGGGTTTAAGATTATTTATTGTACAAACACAAGTTATAGTTTATATGGTATATTTGAAATGTACAGAATGTAATGTTTGATATAGAGTCTTTCTTTTAAAATGTTAAATAATGTTCATACGCAAGACGTGATACGTTACATAAGAAGACTCCCACGATGATGTTGTTGAAGAGAAGGGCCGGTCTTTGCGGTATAGAGGGTTCGTCAGGTGTGGCTTACATATGACAGACGTTTCACCAGAAACGTTTACAGCTGGGCTGGCGTCCTGTAACAGCTGGGCTGGTCCTATAACAGCTGGGCTGGTGTCCTATAACAGCTGGGCTGGTGTCCTATAACAGCTGGGCTGATGTCCTATAACAGCTGGGCTGATGTCCTGTAACAGCTGGGCTGATGTCCTACAATTCCCACGATGAATCCGACACTTCGCACACACAACGGTACTACGGTTTTTATTTCTCGCAAAACTTATATAGAGTTTAAAACCAAGTAATATCTCAGGTGACAGTGAGTTTAATCTAATAACGGTATATTGAGCTTATACCTCTCCGGCTTCTTCAAGTGTTCTCGCGAATACGAAGGTCTACCGCGATCAGCAGACCACCCTATGAGGAAATCTTGCACTAGCACGGAAACGTCTTGATGGAACAATTGCGTAACAATTAATGATACTGTTACACTCACTTCTTACACACGTAATATTACAATATTAATATCGTGTGTAAAGATATAAAATCAATTGTTATGCGTCACACACGTTACTATCCCCGAAAAGTCTTAACAGATCCTTGCAAGCGGTAGAGTCTTGTACAAGGATTGTATGTACCGTTCGCGGTAGCAGCAGTGAAGAACTGCTTGTAATTTTTCGCACAATGCGTTAAAACACTGATGTGTGCAAATGTACTACACACACAGTTCTGAGTCTTCCCGTTTCACTAACGACGAATAGTTTTTACAACACCTTGCAAGCGGTAGAATCTTGTACAAGGAGTGCACGTTCCGTTCGCGGTAGATGGCGTAGAAGAACTATCGTAATTATACGCGTAATGCGTTTAAACACTACTGTGTGCAGATGTACTACATACACAGTTCTGAGCCTTCCCGTTTCACTAACGACGAATAGTCTTTACAACATCTTGCAAGCGGTAGAATTCTTGTACAAGGAGTGCACGACCCGTTCGCGGTAGATGGCGTAGAAGAACTGCCTGTGTAACGACAGGCTTAAGAAAATTTCCAACCACCAGTCAGAATTCTATTGGTGGATGGAAGTCACATGGTTAGTAAAAAGTGACCGTGCACTTTTCATGCAGTAGAGTGCATTTACTTTGTAACAGCATGCATAGCGGTACTCAGACTACTCGTATCTCATGCATGACTGCCTACATACTAATAATATACATGAACGTAAACAATAGTCCAACAGGTATAGGGATTGTAGCGATACACATGTCTCAGTTCAGCTAATGTCAAAACAACGATAATACTTCACGCACCGCCCGGGAACGTTTCCCACTCACGCACGCGCGCACATTTCCACTAACACAGTACATGAATAACCATAAATAATAATGCACAGTTATTCTAAACTAAACCCTTAACCTTACTAAATACAATTGATAACAACCCAACTTAACCATCTACCAATATAATATGAATGTCCATTGTCTGTGTAATATATGAACTTGCCCCGCCTATCATGATCCTGTGATTCGTTGCAGGATTAACTCCTTCCCGCATAAAAAAAAAAAAAAAAATTTTTTCTTTAGTTAACTAACAAAAAATAAAATTTTTTTTTATTTTATTTTTTTTTTTTATACCAAACAACTTTCTACTCCTGAAATAATAATAATACCCACGAACTAAAATCAAATAAACATCCCAAATTAATACTAACATTTCTAACTGTCACTTTGACAGAAACATCAAATCAAAGGACACGTGGTAACCTTCAAACCAAAACAAACCCACATGTTCTTGACACACAGATAACGAAATCTTATGCAGGGTCACAGGGTACACAGACAACATTCCTTATCAAAACTAGATTATTGTTCATTCACAGATCCATCTTACATACAACATTTAAACCTGAATTGACATATTTAAATCACTACACATTCTTACCCCTATATCCTGACATTTATTTCTGAGTTTTTTGTATAAAATTTTCTCAGTTTTGAAACGCACACGTTTACTTGGAAATACAGATTTGAATTTGTTTAATATACGCCGTAATTGCCTTATCTCGCAACCCATTAACTGAACCTTGGTGGTCGGTGAGTTATTCGTTATCTTATCTTTCGAGCGTCCCAGTCTGATAACGTGAGGTAGACAATCAACTTTAGCTGGCAATAATTCTTTCTGAACTTCCAATGCAGCATGCCGTTTATTCAATTTATCAACTTCCAAAATAATATTATGCCCGAGTTTTTTAACTCCAAGGACGGTCGCATCTACTTCCGTACCCTGTTCGTATGTTGCTTTAATTGCCTGTTTTTCAATTACCTGCGACTCACACGCTCCTGATTTTATCCTTGTGTGACATACCGGCAGAATCGGCCTTTGTATAAAGTGGGTTTGACACCTCTTTAGCAACTGCTCGTCCAACAGCGATATTCCTGTGCCGCTGTCAAACAATATCTCGCCAACATAACCCCTAATTTTTGCTTCTACCACAAGATCGGTGCCATTTTCAATATTAATATTATCCTCATACCTACTACTATTATCATTATTATACATTAAATTATCCCTAATTGCTGCAGGATATAGGCCATATATAACAGTTCTATTCTTATAACTAACATTTTTCATACTTGATTGATTGAACTGCTTTTCAACTGAATCGTTTTCAGTAACTGTTGCTAATAAGTTGGTATTAATTTGCTGAGTTGTATTTTTATGTTGTTGTGATTGCGGCTGAATTTGTGGTGTTTGAACATGAAACTGATTACGCGGCGGTTCATTATTATTTACCATAATTGTTGTCACTTTATTGTCACCAGTATCATTCATCTCTCCGTCCTCCGTAAACACCTCAGTACCTGATATAGATTCATCTAGTACCTCATCCTTAGGCCATGTGTCATAAATACCTGCACCGTTAGTATCCATACTAGTTCCAGGCTCTACTACTGGTTCGGAATT
Source organism: Magicicada septendecula (assembly GCA_034769895.1). Classification (NCBI taxonomy): domain Eukaryota; kingdom Metazoa; phylum Arthropoda; class Insecta; order Hemiptera; family Cicadidae; genus Magicicada; species Magicicada septendecula. The sequence continues at coordinate 1,427,754,774 of CM068367.1, read as the reverse complement.
TTTATGTGTTATGCATACACTGTCCGCATCCATGATAGCTTCAGATCCTATCATACGTTCACGGTTCTCGCATGCTATATCTGTTACACTATAAAATATCACCTCATCACAGCACTTACCTGAAGTATGTTCCAGATTAATAGTGTTGTTACTACTAATTCCACTTTCGTCATCTTCATTATAATTGCATGCAACATCCATATCTCCGACCATATCGAACAACGAAATACTATGCCCTAAGCGAGTTGCCTCGTTAATATTACTTTCAATTCTATCCCAGAATTTCCGCCTAACGGCTCTACTATGCTCAGATATGGTTTTATCATCAAGTGACCTGGCCCTTAAATATTCTATAAGCTCTTTTTTATTCGACATAGTGATCACAAATTACTTTAAAATTTAGTAATTTATACTCAAAGCAAGCTATTATTATCACAACAAGATTAGAACATATGGTAACCAGTTTATATGCACGCGGAAAGCAGTTCAAAACATCAACATGTAAATACCTTATCTAACATACAACAACTAATAATCTACCTCCAATATACTAATAAAATCTGTTCATATATGATATACAAGAGAATATGCACACTTGGAAAATTATATCCTCAGCTTTTCACATGAACAATACACATACAATTATTACGTTAATTATATTTATACGTCGGATTTTTCCAACAAATTTTATATTCATAGACAAATATGTAATAGCGTAAATTTCCGCTATTTTACGAGCCCTACGTTGCTAAGCGCCAAAATGTCTCTATGCGACAACACAAATTACTAAACTATTGGCCCATAGGATATGATAGTATGTGTATTTCAAATTACAAGTCTATATTGGAGGGTTTAAGATTATTTATTGTACAAACACAAGTTATAGTTTATATGGTATATTTGAAATGTACAGAATGTAATGTTTGATATAGAGTCTTTCTTTTAAAATGTTAAATAATGTTCATACGCAAGACGTGATACGTTACATAAGAAGACTCCCACGATGATGTTGTTGAAGAGAAGGGCCGGTCTTTGCGGTATAGAGGGTTCGTCAGGTGTGGCTTACATATGACAGACGTTTCACCAGAAACGTTTACAGCTGGGCTGGCGTCCTGTAACAGCTGGGCTGGTCCTATAACAGCTGGGCTGGTGTCCTATAACAGCTGGGCTGGTGTCCTATAACAGCTGGGCTGATGTCCTATAACAGCTGGGCTGATGTCCTGTAACAGCTGGGCTGATGTCCTACAATTCCCACGATGAATCCGACACTTCGCACACACAACGGTACTACGGTTTTTATTTCTCGCAAAACTTATATAGAGTTTAAAACCAAGTAATATCTCAGGTGACAGTGAGTTTAATCTAATAACGGTATATTGAGCTTATACCTCTCCGGCTTCTTCAAGTGTTCTCGCGAATACGAAGGTCTACCGCGATCAGCAGACCACCCTATGAGGAAATCTTGCACTAGCACGGAAACGTCTTGATGGAACAATTGCGTAACAATTAATGATACTGTTACACTCACTTCTTACACACGTAATATTACAATATTAATATCGTGTGTAAAGATATAAAATCAATTGTTATGCGTCACACACGTTACTATCCCCGAAAAGTCTTAACAGATCCTTGCAAGCGGTAGAGTCTTGTACAAGGATTGTATGTACCGTTCGCGGTAGCAGCAGTGAAGAACTGCTTGTAATTTTTCGCACAATGCGTTAAAACACTGATGTGTGCAAATGTACTACACACACAGTTCTGAGTCTTCCCGTTTCACTAACGACGAATAGTTTTTACAACACCTTGCAAGCGGTAGAATCTTGTACAAGGAGTGCACGTTCCGTTCGCGGTAGATGGCGTAGAAGAACTATCGTAATTATACGCGTAATGCGTTTAAACACTACTGTGTGCAGATGTACTACATACACAGTTCTGAGCCTTCCCGTTTCACTAACGACGAATAGTCTTTACAACATCTTGCAAGCGGTAGAATTCTTGTACAAGGAGTGCACGACCCGTTCGCGGTAGATGGCGTAGAAGAACTGCCTGTGTAACGACAGGCTTAAGAAAATTTCCAACCACCAGTCAGAATTCTATTGGTGGATGGAAGTCACATGGTTAGTAAAAAGTGACCGTGCACTTTTCATGCAGTAGAGTGCATTTACTTTGTAACAGCATGCATAGCGGTACTCAGACTACTCGTATCTCATGCATGACTGCCTACATACTAATAATATACATGAACGTAAACAATAGTCCAACAGGTATAGGGATTGTAGCGATACACATGTCTCAGTTCAGCTAATGTCAAAACAACGATAATACTTCACGCACCGCCCGGGAACGTTTCCCACTCACGCACGCGCGCACATTTCCACTAACACAGTACATGAATAACCATAAATAATAATGCACAGTTATTCTAAACTAAACCCTTAACCTTACTAAATACAATTGATAACAACCCAACTTAACCATCTACCAATATAATATGAATGTCCATTGTCTGTGTAATATATGAACTTGCCCCGCCTATCATGATCCTGTGATTCGTTGCAGGATTAACTCCTTCCCGCATAAAAAAAAAAAAAAAAATTTTTTCTTTAGTTAACTAACAAAAAATAAAATTTTTTTTTATTTTATTTTTTTTTTTTATACCAAACAACTTTCTACTCCTGAAATAATAATAATACCCACGAACTAAAATCAAATAAACATCCCAAATTAATACTAACATTTCTAACTGTCACTTTGACAGAAACATCAAATCAAAGGACACGTGGTAACCTTCAAACCAAAACAAACCCACATGTTCTTGACACACAGATAACGAAATCTTATGCAGGGTCACAGGGTACACAGACAACATTCCTTATCAAAACTAGATTATTGTTCATTCACAGATCCATCTTACATACAACATTTAAACCTGAATTGACATATTTAAATCACTACACATTCTTACCCCTATATCCTGACATTTATTTCTGAGTTTTTTGTATAAAATTTTCTCAGTTTTGAAACGCACACGTTTACTTGGAAATACAGATTTGAATTTGTTTAATATACGCCGTAATTGCCTTATCTCGCAACCCATTAACTGAACCTTGGTGGTCGGTGAGTTATTCGTTATCTTATCTTTCGAGCGTCCCAGTCTGATAACGTGAGGTAGACAATCAACTTTAGCTGGCAATAATTCTTTCTGAACTTCCAATGCAGCATGCCGTTTATTCAATTTATCAACTTCCAAAATAATATTATGCCCGAGTTTTTTAACTCCAAGGACGGTCGCATCTACTTCCGTACCCTGTTCGTATGTTGCTTTAATTGCCTGTTTTTCAATTACCTGCGACTCACACGCTCCTGATTTTATCCTTGTGTGACATACCGGCAGAATCGGCCTTTGTATAAAGTGGGTTTGACACCTCTTTAGCAACTGCTCGTCCAACAGCGATATTCCTGTGCCGCTGTCAAACAATATCTCGCCAACATAACCCCTAATTTTTGCTTCTACCACAAGATCGGTGCCATTTTCAATATTAATATTATCCTCATACCTACTACTATTATCATTATTATACATTAAATTATCCCTAATTGCTGCAGGATATAGGCCATATATAACAGTTCTATTCTTATAACTAACATTTTTCATACTTGATTGATTGAACTGCTTTTCAACTGAATCGTTTTCAGTAACTGTTGCTAATAAGTTGGTATTAATTTGCTGAGTTGTATTTTTATGTTGTTGTGATTGCGGCTGAATTTGTGGTGTTTGAACATGAAACTGATTACGCGGCGGTTCATTATTATTTACCATAATTGTTGTCACTTTATTGTCACCAGTATCATTCATCTCTCCGTCCTCCGTAAACACCTCAGTACCTGATATAGATTCATCTAGTACCTCATCCTTAGGCCATGTGTCATAAATACCTGCACCGTTAGTATCCATACTAGTTCCAGGCTCTACTACTGGTTCGGAATTTTTATGTGTTATGCATACACTGTCCGCATCCATGATAGCTTCAGATCCTATCATACGTTCACGGTTCTCGCATGCTATATCTGTTACACTATAAAATATCACCTCATCACAGCACTTACCTGAAGTATGTTCCAGATTAATAGTGTTGTTACTACTAATTCCACTTTCGTCATCTTCATTATAATTGCATGCAACATCCATATCTCCGACCATATCGAACAACGAAATACTATGCCCTAAGCGAGTTGCCTCGTTAATATTACTTTCAATTCTATCCCAGAATTTCCGCCTAACGGCTCTACTATGCTCAGATATGGTTTTATCATCAAGTGACCTGGCCCTTAAATATTCTATAAGCTCTTTTTTATTCGACATAGTGATCACAAATTACTTTAAAATTTAGTAATTTATACTCAAAGCAAGCTATTATTATCACAACAAGATTAGAACATATGGTAACCAGTTTATATGCACGCGGAAAGCAGTTCAAAACATCAACATGTAAATACCTTATCTAACATACAACAACTAATAATCTACCTCCAATATACTAATAAAATCTGTTCATATATGATATACAAGAGAATATGCACACTTGGAAAATTATATCCTCAGCTTTTCACATGAACAATACACATACAATTATTACGTTAATTATATTTATACGTCGGATTTTTCCAACAAATTTTATATTCATAGACAAATATGTAATAGCGTAAATTTCCGCTATTTTACGAGCCCTACGTTGCTAAGCGCCAAAATGTCTCTATGCGACAACACAAATTACTAAACTATTGGCCCATAGGATATGATAGTATGTGTATTTCAAATTACAAGTCTATATTGGAGGGTTTAAGATTATTTATTGTACAAACACAAGTTATAGTTTATATGGTATATTTGAAATGTACAGAATGTAATGTTTGATATAGAGTCTTTCTTTTAAAATGTTAAATAATGTTCATACGCAAGACGTGATACGTTACATAAGAAGACTCCCACGATGATGTTGTTGAAGAGAAGGGCCGGTCTTTGCGGTATAGAGGGTTCGTCAGGTGTGGCTTACAAATGACAGACGTTTCACCAGAAACGTTTACAGCTGGGCTGGCGTCCTGTAACAGCTGGGCTGGTCCTATAACAGCTGGGCTGGTGTCCTATAACAGCTGGGCTGGTGTCCTATAACAGCTGGGCTGATGTCCTATAACAGCTGGGCTGATGTCCTGTAACAGCTGGGCTGATGTCCTACAATTCCCACGATGAATCCGACACTTCGCACACACAACGGTACTACGGTTTTTATTTCTCGCAAAACTTATATAGAGTTTAAAACCAAGTAATATCTCAGGTGACAGTGAGTTTAATCTAATAACGGTATATTGAGCTTATACCTCTCCGGCTTCTTCAAGTGTTCTCGCGAATACGAAGGTCTACCGCGATCAGCAGACCACCCTATGAGGAAATCTTGCACTAGCACGGAAACGTCTTGATGGAACAATTGCGTAACAATTAATGATACTGTTACACTCACTTCTTACACACGTAATATTACAATATTAATATCGTGTGTAAAGATATAAAATCAATTGTTATGCGTCACACACGTTACTATCCCCGAAAAGTCTTAACAGATCCTTGCAAGCGGTAGAGTCTTGTACAAGGATTGTATGTACCGTTCGCGGTAGCAGCAGTGAAGAACTGCTTGTAATTTTTCGCACAATGCGTTAAAACACTGATGTGTGCAAATGTACTACACACACAGTTCTGAGTCTTCCCGTTTCACTAACGACGAATAGTTTTTACAACACCTTGCAAGCGGTAGAATCTTGTACAAGGAGTGCACGTTCCGTTCGCGGTAGATGGCGTAGAAGAACTATCGTAATTATACGCGTAATGCGTTTAAACACTACTGTGTGCAGATGTACTACATACACAGTTCTGAGCCTTCCCGTTTCACTAACGACGAATAGTCTTTACAACACCTTGCAAGCGGTAGAATTCTTGTACAAGGAGTGCACGACCCGTTCGCGGTAGATGGCGTAGAAGAACTGCCTGTGTAACGACAGGCTTAAGAAAATTTCCAACCACCAGTCAGAATTCTATTGGTGGATGGAAGTCACATGGTTAGTAAAAAGTGACCGTGCACTTTTCATGCAGTAGAGTGCATTTACTTTGTAACAGCATGCATAGCGGTACTCAGACTACTCGTATCTCATGCATGACTGCCTACATACTAATAATATACATGAACGTAAACAATAGTCCAACAGGTATAGGGATTGTAGCGATACACATGTCTCAGTTCAGCTAATGTCAAAACAACGATAATACTTCACGCACCGCCCGGGAACGTTTCCCACTCACGCACGCGCGCACATTTCCACTAACACAGTACATGAATAACCATAAATAATAATGCACAGTTATTCTAAACTAAACCCTTAACCTTACTAAATACAATTGATAACAACCCAACTTAACCATCTACCAATATAATATGAATGTCCATTGTCTGTGTAATATATGAACTTGCCCCGCCTATCATGATCCTGTGATTCGTTGCAGGATTAACTCCTTCCCGCATAAAAAAAAAAAAAAAATTTTTTCTTTAGTTAACTAACAAAAAATAAAATTTTTTTTTATTTTATTTTTTTTTTTTATACCAAACAACTTTCTACTCCTGAAATAATAATAATACCCACGAACTAAAATCAAATAAACATCCCAAATTAATACTAACATTTCTAACTGTCACTTTGACAGAAACATCAAATCAAAGGACACGTGGTAACCTTCAAACCAAAACAAACCCACATGTTCTTGACACACAGATAACGAAATCTTATGCAGGGTCACAGGGTACACAGACAACATTCCTTATCAAAACTAGATTATTGTTCATTCACAGATCCATCTTACATACAACATTTAAACCTGAATTGACATATTTAAATCACTACACATTCTTACCCCTATATCCTGACATTTATTTCTGAGTTTTTTGTATAAAATTTTCTCAGTTTTGAAACGCACACGTTTACTTGGAAATACAGATTTGAATTTGTTTAATATACGCCGTAATTGCCTTATCTCGCAACCCATTAACTGAACCTTGGTGGTCGGTGAGTTATTCGTTATCTTATCTTTCGAGCGTCCCAGTCTGATAACGTGAGGTAGACAATCAACTTTAGCTGGCAATAATTCTTTCTGAACTTCCAATGCAGCATGCCGTTTATTCAATTTATCAACTTCCAAAATAATATTATGCCCGAGTTTTTTAACTCCAAGGACGGTCGCATCTACTTCCGTACCCTGTTCGTATGTTGCTTTAATTGCCTGTTTTTCAATTACCTGCGACTCACACGCTCCTGATTTTATCCTTGTGTGACATACCGGCAGAATCGGCCTTTGTATAAAGTGGGTTTGACACCTCTTTAGCAACTGCTCGTCCAACAGCGATATTCCTGTGCCGCTGTCAAACAATATCTCGCCAACATAACCCCTAATTTTTGCTTCTACCACAAGATCGGTGCCATTTTCAATATTAATATTATCCTCATACCTACTACTATTATCATTATTATACATTAAATTATCCCTAATTGCTGCAGGATATAGGCCATATATAACAGTTCTATTCTTATAACTAACATTTTTCATACTTGATTGATTGAACTGCTTTTCAACTGAATCGTTTTCAGTAACTGTTGCTAATAAGTTGGTATTAATTTGCTGAGTTGTATTTTTATGTTGTTGTGATTGCGGCTGAATTTGTGGTGTTTGAACATGAAACTGATTACGCGGCGGTTCATTATTATTTACCATAATTGTTGTCACTTTATTGTCACCAGTATCATTCATCTCTCCGTCCTCCGTAAACACCTCAGTACCTGATATAGATTCATCTAGTACCTCATCCTTAGGCCATGTGTCATAAATACCTGCACCGTTAGTATCCATACTAGTTCCAGGCTCTACTACTGGTTCGGAATTTTTATGTGTTATGCATACACTGTCCGCATCCATGATAGCTTCAGATCCTATCATACGTTCACGGTTCTCGCATGCTATATCTGTTACACTATAAAATATCACCTCATCACAGCACTTACCTGAAGTATGTTCCAGATTAATAGTGTTGTTACTACTAATTCCACTTTCGTCATCTTCATTATAATTGCATGCAACATCCATATCTCCGACCATATCGAACAACGAAATACTATGCCCTAAGCGAGTTGCCTCGTTAATATTACTTTCAATTCTATCCCAGAATTTCCGCCTAACAGCTCTACTATGCTCAGATATGGTTTTATCATCAAGTGACCTGGCCCTTAAATATTCTATAAGCTCTTTTTTATTCGACATAGTGATCACAAATTACTTTAAAATTTAGTAATTTATACTCAAAGCAAGCTATTATTATCACAACAAGATTAGAACATATGGTAACCAGTTTATATGCACGCGGAAAGCAGTTCAAAACATCAACATGTAAATACCTTATCTAACATACAACAACTAATAATCTACCTCCAATATACTAATAAAATCTGTTCATATATGATATACAAGAGAATATGCACACTTGGAAAATTATATCCTCAGCTTTTCACATGAACAATACACATACAATTATTACGTTAATTATATTTATACGTCGGATTTTTCCAACAAATTTTATATTCATAGACAAATATGTAATAGCGTAAATTTCCGCTATTTTACGAGCCCTACGTTGCTAAGCGCCAAAATGTCTCTATGCGACAACACAAATTACTAAACTATTGGCCCATAGGATATGATAGTATGTGTATTTCAAATTACAAGTCTATATTGGAGGGTTTAAGATTATTTATTGTACAAACACAAGTTATAGTTTATATGGTATATTTGAAATGTACAGAATGTAATGTTTGATATAGAGTCTTTCTTTTAAAATGTTAAATAATGTTCATACGCAAGACGTGATACGTTACATAAGAAGACTCCCACGATGATGTTGTTGAAGAGAAGGGCCGGTCTTTGCGGTATAGAGGGTTCGTCAGGTGTGGCTTACAAATGACAGACGTTTCACCAGAAACGTTTACAGCTGGGCTGGCGTCCTGTAACAGCTGGGCTGGTCCTATAACAGCTGGGCTGGTGTCCTATAACAGCTGGGCTGGTGTCCTATAACAGCTGGGCTGATGTCCTATAACAGCTGGGCTGATGTCCTGTAACAGCTGGGCTGATGTCCTACAATTCCCACGATGAATCCGACACTTCGCACACACAACGATACTACGGTTTTTATTTCTCGCAAAACTTATATAGAGTTTAAAACCAAGTAATATCTCAGGTGACAGTGAGTTTAATCTAATAACGGTATATTGAGCTTATACCTCTCCGGCTTCTTCAAGTGTTCTCGCGAATACGAAGGTCTACCGCGATCAGCAGACCACCCTATGAGGAAATCTTGCACTAGCACGGAAACGTCTTGATGGAACAATTGCGTAACAATTAATGATACTGTTACACTCACTTCTTACACACGTAATATTACAATATTAATATCGTGTGTAAAGATATAAAATCAATTGTTATGCGTCACACACGTTACTATCCCCGAAAAGTCTTAACAGATCCTTGCAAGCGGTAGAGTCTTGTACAAGGATTGTATGTACCGTTCGCGGTAGCAGCAGTGAAGAACTGCTTGTAATTTTTCGCACAATGCGTTAAAACACTGATGTGTGCAAATGTACTACACACACAGTTCTGAGTCTTCCCGTTTCACTAACGACGAATAGTTTTTACAACACCTTGCAAGCGGTAGAATCTTGTACAAGGAGTGCACGTTCCGTTCGCGGTAGATGGCGTAGAAGAACTATCGTAATTATACGCGTAATGCGTTTAAACACTACTGTGTGCAGATGTACTACATACACAGTTCTGAGCCTTCCCGTTTCACTAACGACGAATAGTCTTTACAACACCTTGCAAGCGGTAGAATTCTTGTACAAGGAGTGCACGACCCGTTCGCGGTAGATGGCGTAGAAGAACTGCCTGTGTAACGACAGGCTTAAGAAAATTTCCAACCACCAGTCAGAATTCTATTGGTGGATGGAAGTCACATGGTTAGTAAAAAGTGACCGTGCACTTTTCATGCAGTAGAGTGCATTTACTTTGTAACAGCATGCATAGCGGTACTCAGACTACTCGTATCTCATGCATGACTGCCTACATACTAATAATATACATGAACGTAAACAATAGTCCAACAGGTATAGGGATTGTAGCGATACACATGTCTCAGTTCAGCTAATGTCAAAACAACGATAATACTTCACGCACCGCCCGGGAACGTTTCCCACTCACGCACGCGCGCACATTTCCACTAACACAGTACATGAATAACCATAAATAATAATGCACAGTTATTCTAAACTAAACCCTTAACCTTACTAAATACAATTGATAACAACCCAACTTAACCATCTACCAATATAATATGAATGTCCATTGTCTGTGTAATATATGAACTTGCCCCGCCTATCATGATCCTGTGATTCGTTGCAATATATATATATATATATATATATATATATATATATATATATATATATATATGATAAGGTGAGATTCTCCCTCGATCCATCTATTGTATACCAAAAATAAATCACGTCATAATAAGTAAATAGTTTTATTCACATTGCTTTTCACGGTTGAAGTATTCATAGTACAAAAGTATGTATACACGTCGAAGAGAATCTTTAGTTACTTCATCTTCCTCATTTAGATACATCAATACAGCTGTGACACAAAATTATAAGCGTAGCGTACGGACCGGCGTGGGTGAACACAGCCGCTGCTACCGTCTGCGCCAGCTGGAGAAGACCGCAATCGCTGAGCATGCGCTCTACAATTCTGACCATCAAGTGTTGTTCGATAGGCATGCCGGTCGATCAAGGAAGGTGCAGGACGACGCTCTGGGCTGTTCGGTTGTGCGTCGCAGAGACGAACCGCTCGGTAACTGAGTTCCGAGCTACCTTCTGGAGCTCCTGCCTCGTGGCCCTGCCCAACTAGGGCGCGTGCTCTATAGGAGGCCGATTCTCGGCTGCTGTGCTAGCCTACACTAGCGCAGTATACACCGAGGGCGTTTCCACGAATCACCTGGACGTATACGGTACCTGCCCAGCCCATCCACAAGAAGATTGTCTGGGAACCTCGTCCCACGTGCATAAAATTTGCGTGCAAGCCGCCTGAATGTTTCGTCTAAGGAGCGGACGCCAATTCCTCTCCTTAGAAGGCGTAATGAGAAGCGACGGGGGAATTTGGCCGCTAGCCGAAGACCCCTGTCGAGGACCCTCTGCAACTTCTTTTTATGCATTCCAACGAGGTAACCCCAAACCGGGCAAGCGTAGGTAATGACCGGCAGCAAATACGCGCCGACGATCATCTTCCCCAATTTCATGGTCACGGCTGAGCTGATCAGCAGTGCGAACAGTAAGCTCAGACGAGCGGATGCTCGCTTAAGAACTGTCTGAGCGTGGGTACGCCAGACGAGCCGACGGTCGAGGTGTAATCCAATGTACTTAACCTCGTTGGACCAGCGCAAGTACGTATCAGCACAAACCTGGCTCCTAATAGATTTGGCAAGGTGTACTGAGCGGGCCAATTAGGACGCGACCAGTTCAAGGTTTTGTGATTGACTGATACCTGGTCAACGTGGTTATACATGTAACCTTCATTACTTGATTCCTCTTTTAGTGAAATATTCGTGTTCTGGTTAAATATTTTGTTGGTCCTGTTTTGGATTGCGAAATTCAAGTTTAAATGTTGTAACCTGCAAGTGTGGTAAATATCTTTCAGTATTGGAAGCATTCGTAAAACTGTGTTTTACAAACTAGTTATTGTCATATATTGACTGGTATTAATTTAGTTATTAATTGTATTTTCAAAGCCTTATAGATATGTAGGTTCCCGAAAATGTTTATTATGATGGTGTGTTGTACCATATATTTGTGTTTCTGTCTTTGTTTATTTGTATCCAAGTCATTTGTATGAATAAAAAAGCTATCCTTTTCAACCCGCCTTATGACTTCTTGTTTACAAATGGTGACGTGTTTCAAATCATATGCTTCATCATCACATGTTTAAAAAAATTCCACGTTAAAGTGGTCGACAAAACGTGCACCTGCTAACGCGAACAGTACAGATGCAATTAGAAGTTTACCAGTGACGACCTTGTATAAGGGAACTTTTAACGATATGATGATAAAGCGTATGCCTTATCAAAGCGTAATAATTTGTAAACAAGAAATCAAAAGGCGGATTTAAGTCTATAGTTTGTTTATACTGTTTTCAATTTCCGTTGCTTTGAGAAGTCTACACACCTTTTCTAAACAAAAGGTTGTCTAATCATGCTTGACATTCTGTCTTCTTCTGCACTATAAGGATTAGGCATTTGCCTGTTCCGTCCTCACAAACTTACGACCACCGTTTTCGTGGTCTTCCTATATCTCTTTTCCCTCTTGGGTTGTAGTTAAGTATTTTTGGGGGGGTGTTCTAGCATTACCCAATCTATTTACGTGGTATTTTCATCTTTCTTTATATTCAGTTATTTTTTCATTTATTGCATATACATTTAGTTCATTTCGCACGTCTTCATTTCTTACTAAATCTCTTATTGTGCAGCTTTTGACCCGTCTCAAAAATCTCATTTCCGCAATTTCTGCAATTGACATTCTGTTTTAAACAATACTTAAGTTTTCTAGATTAGACTCAGATGAATGACACCATTGTTAACATTCATGGATTACTACTGATTTGTTACAGCTCTTTTGTTTATCTTAAAATATTTAAATAATGTAGGATGTTGCGTACGGTATGTTTCTACCAAATAATATCAACTTACTATGATTTGTCTATTTTATTAATCTAAACTACATGAGGCATACAAAAGTTAAATATAGTAGCCTGTATAATATTTAATCGTCAAAGTGGCATTTATTCGATACGTTGCATGAATTTTGGTGCCAACTGGTTCGCCAACACTGTGTTGACCCGGTTTGAATCGTTCTGACTTGTTCCTGTTTTCGAGCATGAGGGAATGGCTTACTGGTGGGAAATTTACAACTAATGAAGAAGTTCCTACTGATATACGAGGTTTGATCAATAAGTACACGGAATTTTAGTTTTTCTGATAAAATCTTTATTTATTCATCATTATCAATTTTGCCCCTTCCAAAGTAGTCTCCATCAGATATAATACACCTGTGCCAGCGCATTTTCCAATCTTTGAAGCACTTCTGGAACAGAATTTTCGGTATGGCTTTAACTCCTTCAGTAATTCTGTCTTTATCTCATAAATGTTGGCAAAATGTCATCCTTTCATCGTTTATTATCACCTTCAGGGAGGGAAAAGGTGAACAGGAATAGGAAGAAGTCGCAGAGGACCATGTCCGGTGAATACGGAGGCTGATCCATCATAACGGTGTTGTTTGTGGCCAAAAATTCACGAGCAAGCAGTGGATTTATAAGATAGGTACACGTTTCCCCTTATGTAGTGACATTCCATACAGTAAAGTATAAGTTATAATAAGTGATTACCTGTATGCGGTCCGCCGTGTGACTTCTCAAACTTATTACGTTACGCGTTTCAAGGCGTATGCCTCATCATCAGACGTTTAAAAACCAAAAACACACATATCACACAAAACTGCGTTTGTAAAAAAATAAAATTGCAGAAACAAGCATATTATGTGCACGTGATGTAGGGTGCGCACCCGTTCAAGTGTTGTCTGCTACTGATTGGAATTCGTTGAGCAGTCTCAAAGCAGTATCATACAGGCGTTTAGATACAAAGTTCAATTGTTCATTCAGAACACAATCACTACTGCTATCATTATTATATGCATTATAAATTTCCAGCTCCTCCAAGGCATTCATAAAACGGCCCTTGTTGCATATATGCAAAGGCATTAGATTGGACTTAAAATCTGTATAATTGTGATTGTGTTGGGTCAGATGACGAGTGTAATTAGATTTTATATCAATGTAATTATGTGTCTTTTTAGGTAAGTGTTCACGGAAGCGTTTGTAAAAACCTCTTCCGGTCTGACCTATATAGAAGCTGTTACAATCATTGCAAACCAGTTTATAAATGCCTGTTTTTATAACGGGTGCGCACCCTACATCACGTGCACATAATATGCTTGTTTCTGCAATTTTATTTTTTGACAAACGCAGTTTTGTGTGATATGTGTGTTTTTGGTTTTCAAACGTCTGATGATGAGGCATACGCCTTGAAACGCGTAACGTAATAAGTTTGAGAAGTCACACGGCGGACCGCATACAGGTACTCACTTATTATTACATAAAAGTGACTTGGATACCATACGAAACGTGAATGTTAAAGTAAAGTATAAGTGCATGCAGTGGTACAATGTTACAAGGTATGTAACAAATTCCTTCCCATAGACCCTACGTTTCTCCATTGTTATTTGATTATCCGCTCCCCAAATTATATTTTCTCACAGTATATACATTTTATTGTGTTGAAATGTAATTGCCTTCTCTCCGGACTATTAAACCGTGGTCTACTGCTGCCGCTATGAACAGACGTTTCGGCCTCTTCTTTGAATGCCATAGGAGAAGATCCGCAGTGCTGTGCTTAACTGTTGTATATCCGCGCCAGTTCCCGTGTCGTTTTTACGCGGAAGATTACCTTCAACGGGGAGGCCAAGAGGTCTGTTCACAGAGGCAGCAGCGGATCACGGTCTGATAGCCGGGAGAGAGTAAATTACATTTCCACACAGTTTACGCTGGGCGTAGGAATTTTAGGTACAGGTCATACATTTTGTTTTGTAATATATTAAGTTTATTATGTACCGTATGTTTATGGTATTTACATACATTTACTTATTACATGGAATGGGGATACAATATTTTCAGCTGCCGATCACCAACATTAATCATACATGCGTCTGTCACTCATAAACGTATATTCAGTTTTTCCATTTTACTGTGTCAGTCCCAGTCATTTGTTTCATTTTTGACTGGAGACACAATACGTTTATGTAAAAACAAAACAACGATAGTTTATTGAAGAAAGTTGTGTTAGCGGTTTTAATCACAAACTGAATTATCACTGTTGCACACACCACTATAGAAAAATGATTCCGATTAGCGCTTTCAAGCTTCTCAGCTCATCGTCAGACCGGAAATGTATTGCTGACATTTCCGATCTGACGATGAGCTGATAAGCTTGAAAGCGTTAATCGGAATAATTTTTCTATAGTGGCGTGCAACAGTGATAATTCTGTTTGAAAACAACGATAGTTTATGTTTACATCGTACGTCAGTTGTCTTTCAGCCGTGGTTGGAACACCTCATTTTGCTTATATCATATTTCACACGTCGTGCCATCAAACAGAACAAATTACATCATGCAATACATAACCACATATTCTCTTACTGTCTTCGAGATTCTGATGTGAATTGCAGTCGATCGCAAAAACGGTTTTAATATACTGTAACGTTGAACCGTCCACTTTCGGCTTTTTTCCATTGCCTTCCATTGCCTTGAAGTTTTTAAGTCTCTATCTGTGCCCTCCTCTCTATTCCTTCAGTCTTTAAGTCAATGCAGGCTTGTCTATATCTCAGCATTCTTCGTTTCATTTTGATATACTTATGTATCGAAAGTGTGATTTCTATTTTTCCATTTCTAATATCAAATTAATTTTATTCCTTGTCTCTACCACTACTTGCCTAGCAAAGCTTTTCAAAAGAGAAACTAAACAAATCAGGCAACTTGACAGTTTCGTTAATTTGAATGTTCATCACTTCTTTCACAGCACTTAACAATTTTTACTTAAGGCACTTTTACTTGTGAAAAACTTACTTTATGTTATTTCCTCATAAAGTATTTGTTATAACAAATAACGAAAAGTAAGTTTTTCACAAGTGAAAGTGCCTTAAATAATAATTGACAGTTTTGACAGAGTAGTTTTGTGTTTAATTTCTTAAGTTTTAACGACCAGCTTCAACACTGTTGAGAATCAGCCGGGCTGTTAGACCGTGGTTTGGAGTTCTTGCTATCGACAAAGGTTTTGGCGTCACCATCGGAGACCATTAACAGTGTCTAGATTGGCACGGTGTCCGTCAATTCATCTCGACTGAATTTAGTTCCACGAACTCAGACACGACGTTTGAGATGTTCAACGACCGACAACTGTCAACTAGTACTGAATCAGGAGCAACGTGGACGTACACAAAGCCCACGAGAAAACACTGAGATCGACGTCCCATTTTGAGAGGTCAACGGCCGGTGTGAAAGCGTTGGACGAGGTCGCGAGATCGACCGAACTGATCCAACTTAACCCCGCTGTGCCGGTATTTTTCCGGCCGTTGAAAATTCTAGAATATTTAATTGTAAAATATCGCCAGTTATTCAGAATGACCCTTGTACGCCTACGTAAGTGTACGTGAGAGTGTACGGTTGCGCGCGCAACTCGTAGTAAGGGGTCGGCTTGCTCAGTCAGTTACAGCGGTATTCAGTTCACTGCCCGACTCCGAGATACACCGGCTCTGCTCTCCGAATAGTTACTGCGTAGTTTTTCTTCAACTATTATGGCTGGCTGAAACTTACGAGACTCCCGGTAAGATATTATGTTATTGTATGGGTTCAAAAATAATTAGAATTAAATAATTAATTAATAACAAGGTGTATGCACCGTATGAAAAGGACATATGCGTGTGAGTGCGATCCGACACTGTCTATATTAAAAGAAAATTTACTTAATGGTCAGTATATAGCCCATGTTCCTTTTATTATTACTATAATAGTGTGAGAGGTACTGTTATTGTCATTGTCATGATAAATGTGTAGAATGTTATATGAATTTGAGGCTAGAAGTTAGTGCGTAGTAGGTAATGAACTATGCTCATTCATGCATCAGATTGTCGGTGTGCTCTTTAATTAACTTTACAGTAAAGAAATTACTTGTGAGAACATCCGTAGAGGAAACATTATTAATGTCAAAACATTATTAATACTGTGAGCGCTTTGAAGCTTGATCTTTTTTGGACAAATAGCGATTATCGTGTCACCACGTGGCTGGCTAACCTGTTAATTTCTGTTGAGGCGTGTAGAGATTGTGCTGATGACTTTTACACTACGCCTTTTAATAAAATCTTTTTATTTTTAAAATTAATTATTCCATGGCAGACTTTTCCACTCTTTAAGCAGGTTGCAAAGACTTTATTACTGAAACTTTGTGCATTTATCTTGAGTTGGTTGAAGGCCCGTTCTGAGGTTAATTACCTGAACTTGGGTGTACATTTTTTGTGAACATCTTTCTAATTTTTAAGAATTAACAGGTTCTCGATTAAGACGGAGATTTGGCATTGCTGATTGACTTCCATCCGCATCAGCCATGGACCATTAGAAACTATTCTGTTCGGAGAAGGAGTCGGTGACCAGATCAAGATGTAACACTGAGTCAGCACGATTAAGGTGATATGCACTCTTTTATTTTCCTTTTGGGGCCGGGCCGGCAGTGCACCTGTTTTACTGTAAAAATCTTTTGAATCCATGTGCCCTCGTGTCCAGACAGTCTGCTATAAAGGGGGTCAGCTGATCATCATTCTGAACATTATGAGTTAATTTCAAAGAACACTTTAATAACTGAATTACCTAACGCTAAGTGCAATGCTGGTAATTGTGTGCTGCACTGGGGGAGCGTGCCAGAGATATTTGTACAATTAGACATTTTACAGTTTGCATATATTTATCATCTTACCCTTTACAAAATTTATATGACATGTTAGAAATTCTGTTCCGGCTGGAACAGAATGTAGTGATATTCAATTGACCTTGGGTTTAACATTTAAGGGCTGGGGTGTTTTTTTTTTGTTTCCTTTTTGGCTGTTTTCTGGGGTATAAAAAGGGACATAGTTTTGCCTGGCATATGTTGGTGCAGCTTGAGGCAGGTTAGATTCCTGTCAAACTTTGTTAACCACATGCTGGCGCGCTCCCACAGCTGCTAGGGCACAACCGTCCTTATTGTAAATTCATTTTATATATATATAGCCAGTCGGCTTTTAACAGAAAAGAATTTGCACATTTTTTCTGGGCATATACTAATTAATTTTGTACTTTACAAAGGAACATATACTGATTAATTTTTTTTCGTAAAGCATCTACTGATTAATTTTTCTACTTGTAAAACATATACTGTTTAACTTTTTTAATTTGTAAGGCATCTACTGATTAATTTTTCTACTTGTAAAACATATACTGTTTAATTTTTTTTAATTTGTAAAGCATCTACTGATTAATTTTTCTACTTGTAAAACAAATTAACATTTTAGAACCGTATAACAATTACTTAAAATCAGGTGATGTAGTTTCTTTTTAAAATTTTATTTAATGCTGTTGAAGGAACTTAAAGTTTCATATGCTCATGGGGGGTCATTTATCAGTGGAATTCTATACATATGGGCGGTCCGGTCTTGCTTATGGGTTATGAGTGATTATCATCCTTTCTGGGGGTTTCGCTTTTATGTAGTTCAATAGAAACGGGTTGCTGATGGCAAACATTTATCACTGCTGGTTTCTGGGCATGGTAGTAACACTGCCTGCAAGTGTTACTTAATGCCCATTCCAGGGGCATTCGTGTTTAGAATATTGGTGTATAATTGTGAGTATATGTGCCTTATGTTTCTGTACGTGTTGTTATGTTTTGTCTATGTTAAGCTAGTCACAAAATGGGGGAGAATTATATATATTTACTGAACATTATTCTATACACACACACACATATATATATATATATATATATAAATACTTGTTACGATATACAGATATTGTCTTTCCACACTGTTAAAACATGGGGATTATTTATTTATGATATATTTGTGATTTGTTGGTGATAATTATGTGATAGAATTTTATCTACATGTAGCGAATGATGGGATACAATAAAAATTGTTATTGTTACATTACAGCCGAGTTTCATTGCAAGTCCCGTCATACTGGACCCAGCACAATTTTGGCTTCTCTAGGCTCCGACCTAGTTCTAAATAACTTGTGGCTTCTCTTTCAAAAGAAAAATTAAGTAAAAAGAAATATTAAAAGGCATAAAAGGAAAGAGGGGTTACACCGCTTATTTCCAGGACAGTGAAAATACAAACTATTTTGAAAGTATAAAACAATGAAAGATTCTCTTTTTAATTGGTAACTCTCAAATATATCAAAACTTTGATTTTTAAAACTCAAAATTTTCCGATATCGACTATATGCTTTATTTTAAAAAATTATAGGAAATATATTAAGTCCCCGAATCAAAATCGACTGTCCCTCAATCACTCTTGCTATTTACAAGTGCAGTCAGCTTCAAACAGATTACCTTGCAAGAATTATATTCAGATTTGGATATTCAGAAATTTGCGTTCGCAGGCTTACACGGTCGGAGTCATTGTTGTTAACATTCACTTCCCGGGCTGTTTAGTCGTGGACCATTGTTTCTAACTAAAGCAGACGTTTCGACAGTACCATCGACTGCCATTATCAGAGTAAAAGTCGAGCTTTACTGACGTAGGGTGGTGCACGTTAGTCCACAGTACTGTGGTTAAAGCCAGAGAAGTCCCGTGAACACCACTCATACAAACACCATTTATAAGTAAGTTAATCTTAACCACAGTACTGTACCACTCTACGTTAGTGAAGCTCGAATTTTACACTGATGTTGACAGTCGTTACGTACTGTCGAAACGTCTGTTTTAGTTAGAAACTTTGGACCACGGCCAAATAGCCCGGGAATGTATTTTAGCAACATTCAGAAATGTTATTGTTCTGAAGCTACGGTTGGTATGGGCCTACGCCTCTTCAAAACGTTTCTACCATAACACTCGTCTGAGTTTAGGTAAGCAATGCTGTTGTAAATAAATGATAGTGAAGCAAATAATTAGATCCAATTCATCTTTAGTGAGTCGTGACTAAAAAAACATTTTTCTACACTATGTAAACTTATAATTAAAAATAAACATTTATAAGATATACATTGACACAAAATTGTAAACATATTTCTTTACCTTTTTTTCAACATTACGCTCTACTGAAAGAGCGTTTTGCTATACGAGAAACTCGTTTTATGCCAGACGTGTATAACTTATAAAGAGCGACTGAATACACGCGTGTACGCTTTCCCTTATCGCAGAAAGGTTTTGCCATCTCAATACTCAGCGCGATACATAAATTACGTACTTCATATACCGTTAATGCAAGGCACAACAAAAAGTAAAATGAGGGAGACGCGAGACTGGGCGTGCATCCAATGAGAGGAGTTTGCAACGAGCCGAGAGCGGTATTTTGTTTCACGTGTTACACCGCCCTATTTATTTACAGCCTCTCGGCGCTCCGCCAAACACCCTCTTTCTCCTCAAACTTCTCGTTCGTTTTTCCTACACACTAACTATCGATGGGTTATACGTTTGCGTAAGCTCCTTTAAACGCTAAAAAATAGTTCCTTACTCCGAGGCTGCTTTGAATAATACAAGTATTTCATGAATAGGTTACAGGCCTGTTGCACAACTATAAACTATAAAGCCATTACTAGAAGAGACGTGGGTTGCCCTAGGATGAGACGGATACACGAACAGATTTAAGAAGAAGATACATAATCATTGAAGAAAAGAAGAAGAAGAAGAAGAAGAAGAAGAAGAAGAAGAAGAAGAAGAAGAAGGAGGAGGAGGAGAAGAAGGAGAAGAAGAAAAAGAAGAAGAAGAAGAAGAAGAAGAAGAAGAAGAAGAAGGAGGAGGAGGAGGAGGAGAAGGAGAAGGAGAAGGAGAAGGAGAAGGAGAAGGAGAAGGAGAAGGATGAGCAGGAGGAGAAGGAGGAGTGGTGGGGGAGGAGGAGGGAGTGGAGAAGAGGAGGAGGGGCCGCGGCGGCGGAGGAGGAGGAGGAGGAGGGAGAGGAGGAAGAGGAGGAGGAGAAGGAGAAGGAGAAGGAGACGGAGAAGGAGGAGGAGAAGGAGTGGGAGGAGGAGGAGGAGGAGGAGGAGGAGGAGGAGGACGACGACGAGGAGAAAGATAAGGAGAAGGAGGAGGAGGAGGAGGTGGAGGAGGAGGAGGAGGAGGAGGAGGAGGTGGAGGAGGAGGAGGAGGAGGAGGAGGAGGAGGAGGAGGAGGAGGAGGAGAAGAAGAAGAAAAGAGTTCTATTCCTGTAAATTTCTACAGAATTAACCAACAAAGTAATCGCTTTTCTCTTGATTAAATTTTAGAGAATTGTTCTTAATTCGTCTTCATTTTGTAAGCTTCAATATGACTTGCATATTTTCTACATTATCAATAGTTCTTCAAATAATAAATAATTTATCAAGAAAAATTTATTGTTGAATTTATTGTTGTGTTTTCACCTGGCGTACGTTCCACTGATTATATCTGTGTCGCCAGAGGTTTATAAATGAATTCAATATATATATTTATAAATGTAATTTACAAAATTCTATTCATTTATAGATAGAAATTTATAAATTATATAACAACTTATACATATAACTCTATGTGTATAATTGCTATACACATAGCACTCTATAGCCTATGTGTATAGAACTTTACGTATGTATAATTTATACAATTCAATTCACTTATAAACCTTTGATGATACTGATATAATCGTTGAAATGTACGTCTAGTGAAAATACAATAATAAATTTTGCATGCAGAAATATTTAATGTTTGAAAAACTATTCATAATTCCTTTTAAGTAACAACACAAGTTCAAATTACTACAGTATATATGGTGAAAGTATACACAGGTATTCTATGTAACAGATGTATGCTTATAACAATTGCTGATCACGAAGTGGTGAATTCTACTTAATAATGTTTAGTACATGTCGCTAAGTATTTTATGTTATAACATAATTTTAATAAAAACCCGAAATGTTATAAATCGGTTTATAACAATGTACCTGGTCTTGGTTTAGGAGTTGAAGATGGTGAAACACTGAAAGGCCTCGTCGGGAACATGACAAGTAGCAGTTTACATAGTAAACACAACAAAGTTGGTAAACCCGTGGACCTACATAACGTGATATAAATGTTGTGTCAATTGACAATCACAAAATCATTCTACTATCACAAAACGACGAAAACTTTATTGTCTGAAGTAACCATTTGGGGGGGGGGAGAAATTTCCCTCATTTCATCATTCATTGAAAAGATGCAATGGAATCTGAATATTTAAAATATTAATATTTTATATTCATTGAAACACATTTTCTAATTACAGATGTGATATCACGTTTGTTACGTTGGATACTTCCTCCACGCCAATCTGGTTAACTATTTACTATCTAGTTTCTTTACTGAGTCGACACACTTTGCAATAAATCGTAGTTTAGTTTGTTGCTTTGATTTTTCCACTTAGCAGTCACTTAAAGCAACTAATAAAGCAAACGTTTACTGCTCCATTACCCGGCAACTGTTCTGAACAGCATCAAGCTTTCTAACCGGCAACTGTTCTGAACAGCAACAAGCTCTCTCCGACGTACACAGACAGTCGGGGCTTCTTTACTATACCAGTTGACTGCTGACAAAGGGGAAAATAAAACACGAGTTTAACAACTTTTTATACAACTACATTTCTTGAAATGAAAGAAGTGTTTTGAAGTCATTTTACTGGGATATATTTTTTCGAAAAATGATAAAAGAATAGTAAATTTCTTTTACTCAGTGTGATTAAGTGCCCCAGAATAAGTTACAGTAATCACAAAACAATCTTAGGATATCTAGAAGAGTATTTATCTTCTATATACCCAACTCAAAGTTTCTTGCAGCAATTATATAATATTGTGACATTGTTCAATATAGTTTCTTTTGCAAAGCAGTGTATTGCGTTTTTGTCATTTTAACACCTGACGGTGGTTTCACTGAAAAATATCAGCATCATCACAGGTTTGGAAGTAATTATTTATTAAAAGATTTTTTAAATTATTTATTTAAAATATTATTTAAAACATTTACTTACAAACCTCTGATGATGCTGATATTTTGCAGCGAAACGTGCGTTAGGTATTGAAACCACAAAAACGCAATACACTGCTTGTAGAAGAAACTATATTGAACAATATCACAATATTGTAAAATAATATTTGTATATTACATCGACAATACCCTACTTCAGGTCTTAAATTTCAACACAAATGGTAAATATAGAGTTACAAACTATTTGGAAAATATTACATGAAAACTATTAGGACAGGTGTAATTTAAAATTTAAAAAATTAATTTTTATTACGGCTGCATGCGTTCAAATTTCGCCACAGTATTCTTGTATATATGTTTTGTTATTATTAAAAATAAAAAAAACCTTTCTTAGAAAAATATATTTTTGTATTTTTGAAAATTACACTGTTTAGATAATATATCATCATTACAAATTACAAATTAAGTTTTAAACATCAATTCTTATTAATTATAGTTTTTACTATTGAAATAGTGTAATATTCAAAAAATACATTTTTGTAAGAAACGTTCAATTTATTATTATTAATAATGAAAAACTTTAAATAAAAACTTAAGAAGCGATATAAAAATATTAAGATATAATACGTACTTCAAGAGGAGAATATATTATGACCGAGAGAGACGATAGGGAGGATTATAAGTACCAACAAAAACTGAAGTCAACAGAAAAATGTCTTATCAAAGTTATTGTAATTTAGAGTTTTTTTTTCTTTTCAAACTATGAACCTAACGTTATATAATTGCTATGCCTGGTAAAATATCTCACTTTGATTAAACATTATACCACTTTAGCAGCATGAAATATACTCAACACATTCTATTATGCCTTACAATTGAGATAATTACACGCAAATTTTCAAAGGGGAGTTTAGAAGTTGTGATTAGTTTTAAAAAATATACTGCACCTTTTTCCAATTTGACACACACACACACACACACACACACACACACACACACACACACACACATGCTCAGACACGCGGACGCGCGCGCGTGCGGTTGTCGTTTTACATTTATACCTTCTCACAATTATCCTTGTGTGACTATTACTAATAAATACATTGCTAATAAGTAATTTACTTTTATATACTTTTTGCATAATTACACTGTTTGAACACCATCAACTTTCATCTTCAGATTATATATAAATTAATAATTTGTCATTATATTATAGTCTCCAAGTCACGTGTATAAGTATTTAATTTTAATGTTTGTAAACACTTAGTTACTCACCGTCTTGTGACTTCTTTAAAACTTTCAACAACTACTCTATAGTCGATGGTGTTCAGTGGGGCGCACCAGTGCTACAACAATGTGTTCTTAGATGACATACATACCGTGATGTTTGGTAAAAATTGTTAATTCTTTGACGACTTCTTCAGAAGGATTGGTGTTTTTATAACCTGATGACGATGATTTATCCTTGAAACGAGTAGTTATTGAAAGTTTTAAAGAAGTCACATGACGGTGAGTAGGCCTAACCAAGTGTTTACAAATATTACAAGTAAATACTTAATAATTTTTGTTTTAATTTTATTAATTTGTGTATATTGTAAAAATTAAAGTTAGTACTTTGAAAACAGTGAGAGTATAGGAATGTAGTCTTGTAAAAAGGTATTATTTATTATTAATCATGTATGCGCGCTCGCTCGCACACACACACGCTAATGTACTAACTGATTGATTGTCAACGAAGCAAAATGTGTTAAAGTTACATTTTCCACAATCCATTTTACGTATATATATAGTATACAATCAGTATAAATTTGATTTATTATGGTCAAATTACTCACAGAACTACAATTACTATTGAGCAAGTGTATACCCTTACACTTACTACTGAGAAATTTTAAAACTCTCCCTGTATTCTGATAATGGTTGCAATTTTTATGTACGTTATTAGCAGTCTGGCAGATTTAGCCTACACTGTTATTAACTAATAACCTGGAAGGCTATTCCCTGAGGAGGGTTATAAGATCTGTCCAGACACCCACATAAGCATGTCCAATATAATTAACTCTAAGTAGCCGGGTATACGGTACAGAGAGTATTACATGCACAGTGGGCGCGTCACAGCTCAACGTACTGAATTGATGAAGCCCCCCCCAAACACTTAAACCGTGCCTGTTGTCCTGACGGTTTTAACTCATAAACGCCTCTTGGGAATGATAGTATCAGTGCACGGGATTATGTCCGACTTGTCGGGAATATGGTATTCAACGCTATGGGGTAATTATTTAATTCACAGGAGCAGAAAATTATTTAATAATATTGAAACAAAGGGTTCAGAGTTAATAATATTGAAGAATGAGTTCCAGTCTTCTTTATATCGTTTAAATCATATTTGTAGACAATATGATTTTTAATATCTCTGAAGAAAAAAAAATTTTGGTTTTGGGGGAGGAGGGGGAATTACCTAGTCAGATCTAAATTTGTTTTTGAGAGAACAGTTTCGCAACAAGTCTCTGACTTCGATAACATGGGGTTCAGTGTCAGTGAGTTGCTACGAAACATCACTTTTACCTGTTCTTACAAGGTGAATTTCACGTCGGACTTTCACTTACTGGCTGAATCTGTCATTTAAAACATTCCTATTCTGAACTTCGATGAAATTTCAATTCTGCAATTTTTTAATTGTTCCACTAACGTCTTCCTTAAAATATTACGTTATGTTAGGTTAAGTTAAGTTAGGTCAGGTTGGGTTAGGTGAGATTAGGTTAGGTTAGATTAGACTAGGCTAGAAATGAATAGAGTTATAATTGTAATTTCTGTATTATTATAATAACAACGTGAAAATACAATCGATCGAAATTGGCAGGGTCGCTATGGGTAGGGTACAAACTTCCACCTCGGTCGCAACTGACCGGGTTTTATACTATTGGGTCGCAACTGACCACATGCGTGTTTTGAATATGGTCATCTTTAATTTCTTTGAAATTTCTGCCTTATCAATGAGCTTGGTCTTTAATGCACGAAAACGTGTCGAGCAATTGATTATTCTTGAATTGATTTCCGCATTGGTTTTCTCCATTTGAACTTATTATACAGCCTAAATATTTGAACTCTTGGATTTTAATCCAGTTGCTTCTGTAGTAATAATGTGATTATAAAATAAGGAGATATGAAACGAGTGACAAGATTGTGTACAAGATATACGAAGTAGTGTGCACTCTATTCACAAGACAAACATAGAAATATATAGAGGAGTATGATGTATTATCTCGTGACTTGCAATTGTGTACAAGGGATGGGGGAGAGTGTGGTTGTGAAATATGACGCAAGCAAAGAAAAATCCGACAGAAATGTAAATGAGATACGGTTGACGAAAGTCCTGACGAACGACATAAAGATACAATGTAATTTTTTCTCTCTCGCGACGTCATGAATGTTGACGAATGAAACAAATGACTAAGACTGACAATGCTACAAGTAGAAACAACAATAATTGAATGTATTTTAATAATACATATTATAAAATATTATGAAAATATTATATCTCTATTTTTTTTAAATAAATTTAATTTTACCGGAAAAATAACAAATAGGTGTTAATAATAAGCAATAAAATAGGATGTTGGAATAGATTATTAAAATTACATCATCACCGTTATTTTCACAACACGGCGTAGGCAAGGTTCTAAATATTCTCTAGCCACCTACCTCTTCCTGCCTCTACCCACACACCGAGCAACCAGATTGGCTAATACTTGGCATTGTAGTAGAAGAAAACTATTGTTACGTCATTACAGAACAATCTACGTACTTCTCGGCTATCCAGAGAAGTCCGGTTGTAATGTGTGTGTGCGTACATATTGCTGCTACTTTGAGACGAAGGATAATTATTGCATGTCACTTGTCACGCGTCCGCAGACGAGACTTTTGCAGACTTCACCGGTCCGGGTGGACTTTATTCAAGGTCGCAAGTATTTACGCTCTAGTGTACTTTAATAGCGTTGACGCGTATTATGGATTATTCTAGAATCTCAGCGGGGTATAAATATAAATATTCAGCGACGCTTAGTTTCAGTTTAATATACTGTAAGTGGCGATTTATTCAAATGAGGTTCGAGTTTACTTCGGACGATTACTCTGTGCGTTCAAGTGGTTATTAGTAAAAAGTGATTATTGTGCGCGACTCAATTAGTTGACATCATTATTGGTGTAGACAAACTTAAGTTGAATTATTGTACGAGTGTAACCTTGTTAAATAACGTGTTGATTAGAAACTATTAATTGTGATAATTAATGCTGGTTTTTGAAGTGAAAACTTTCATACGCGGGCCTGGAGAAACACTTTTTATTGTATGGAGAAAAACATAGAGTTTCGCGTCAGCATCTCATCGGTTACGCTTTTTCGTTACGGTGAGTCATCAGCTTATACATATACAGAGAGTACAGGCGGTTCCCTCTCTCTTTGAAGTTATATCGCAATCAAGTACAATAAGCCCTCGATTAACGTCGTAGTTACGTTCCGGAAAACCGCGACGTTAACCGAAACGACGTTAATCGAAACATTTTTCCCCATAAGAAAACACGTAACTTTTATAGGTTAGGTTCCAGTATTGTGCTTGACATAGACTAAGTCGCTTAAGATTCTTCGTTAACGTCGCGGTTTTCCGGAACGTAACTACGACGTTAATCGAGGACTTACTGTATATGCTTTATAATAAAATAAGATATATAGTAAGATCTTTGTCTTTGTATATCAACGTTATTATTAAAATATAAATTTATCATAACAAAAATTTAATTTTTATATTTAAATTAATTATTATTTGAAAATTATAATTGATTAAGATTAAATTTTACATTGTTTTAATTAAATTTTATTAAAAAAAATATTTTTCATAATTTTCAGTTGTAGATATTTCATAGCAATTTTGTAATACCACTAAATTAAATATTTTTTCCATGCACAAAGCGTTTCTCCTGGCCTGAGTATAAAAGTTTTCACTTTTGTTGGCACTCCCCCGAGTGCTAACATTGTTTAGTTTATTTTTTTAGTGACTTAATTGGTGTCTTGCATTTTGTTTTCCACTGTACCATACGACGATCAGTAGACCGTCGTAACAATATGTAAACGTTATAAAGTAATTTACGGCAAGTACAGGATAAGAGTAACTAGAGCAGGCTACAGGAATACTTGCATAAAAGTCGTCAAATTGTTGGAACATGGATCATAGTAGATACTATTGATGGAAAAATTGTGTGAATTAGTGTAAAGAAGCAAACTAAGTAGCTACAATTTACCAGACCTTAATTTTATTATACAAAATGGATACACATTATGTTTAGGTACAAAGGAGCAATATACTGTGCATTCCTAACTTTGTATACTATTTCCGTTCTTAGTTTAATGCTGATGTAAACAAACAGGCGTGACACATTTGAAACGCTATTTGCTACTTGAATTAGAACCGTGTCACTCTGACAGAAGGCTTACAGACAGGGTACTTATAATACTGACACTGTGTACTTACATGTAAACTATAATAATTTAAATAAATAATTACCTTATTTTATCCACTAAGTGATCTTCTTTTTCTTTTTAATTACTACATGTTTCAGGGCTTATATCCCCATCTTCAGGTAAAAGCAAATCTACCCTATTATTAGGGTTTCGTTAAAAATTCACAACGACACAAACACATAACACACTTAAATAAATTAACATTGAACATTAAATCTGTATCGGAATACGCTACAAACGAACCAGTGCACTGGCCGAAGTCCGACTTTCAACTGATCCGTACACGCTATTCACGGTTTGTTTTCATAGCTGTGTCATATAGTTTATTTGATTTGAATGATAACTGTTCATTAAGTACCTGATTTTTATTTCTTCTTAAGGCCTTGTATATTTCAAATTCCTCTAAAGCATCCAGTAGTTGACCCTTTTTACCTATATGTAAAGGTTCCAAATTCTCTTTAAATCCAGTGTATGTATGATTTTCGTTTATTAGATGTTGTGCGTAATGCGATACATTATTATTGGGGAACTTCTTAGGTAAATGTTCTTTAAATCTCTCGGAAAATTTTCTCCCCGTCTGGCCTATATAGATTTTATCGCATTCATTACACCGGATTCTATAAACGCCGGAACAATCCTCTAGTAATGCTTTGGTATTAGGCTTAAGTATATTTGTTAATTTGTTCGTGGTCCTGAATGAGACAATAATCCCTAGCTTTTTTAATTCATTATGTAGTGTATTAGGTAGTATGTTTGTATATCTAGCAGAAACATATTGGGTTTTATCTTTAACTTTGTCCAATCGTTTTAATTTATTAGCGTGTTTTTATATTATTTTATCAATGATTTTACTATTGTAACCATTCACTATCGCTATATGTTTTATTATATTAATTTCATCATTATAGTCTTCTATGTCCATCGGTATATTTGTCAATCTATGTGCCAGTGCGTTAAAAGTTGCCATTTTATGTGTATAAGGATGATTGGAACTAGCATGTATGGCTATATCAGTTGTTGTTGGCTTTCTATATATTTTAAAGCTAAGGAGGTTATTACGTTTATATGTGGTTACGTCCAGGAAATTCAACATATTGTTATGTTCTACTTCCATAGTGAATTTAATATTACTGTTTATGCCGTTCAAAAAAGTAAGCAATCCGTCTATCTGTCTAAGAGTACCACCAAAAATTAAAAATGTGTCGTCTACGTACCGTGTGTATGAGATGATTTTATTGTATAACTTGTTTTGGTCAGATAGTATATACTTGTTCTCATAATGATTCATGTAAATCTCCGCTAAAATTCCACTCACCGGTGAACCCATGGCCAGCCCATTTTCCTGGATAAAAAACTTATTGTCGTGTGTAAAGTAATTCTGTTGCACAACAATTTTCAATAAAAATATAAGTTCATCAATTTGTATCTGTTTTAAGACATTTGTCTTGATTAAAAGTCTCTCGAGAATATTTATCGTCTCTAGCACGGGTATGTTCGTATACAAATTCACTATGTCCATAGATATCAGTTTATGGTTAGGCAGTACTTTAATGTTTTTAACTTTGTTTATAAATCCTATTGTATTTTTTACGCTATGTATGTTGTCCATTACTAAGCTGTTTTTGATGATTATTTGTAGCTTTAAAGGCTGATATTTGTAGCTTTTATTAACTAAGGCTGATAAAGGTAGTACAGTAGTTATCATCAATAAAACTGAATACACACAAAAATGCTATGATTTTATTAATGAAAATAATATTAAGACCCTAAATAATGACCCCACCATTAAATATACAAAAGCCATAAACTCAGCGGTGAATAAATGTGTTAATTTATTCGATGCTCAAACTAGACGACGTATCAAAAATATAAATCCGAAAGCGCCTACTTTCAGAGGACTACCAAAGTTACACAAACCTAATATGCCAATTCGTCCTTTAATAAATCATACAACTGCACCAAGCTATAATGTAGCCAAAAAGCTACAAATAATCATCAAAAACAGCTTAGTAATGGACAACATACATAGCGTAAAAAATACAATAGGATTTATAAACAAAGTTAAAAACATTAAAGTACTGCCTAACCATAAACTGATATCTATGGACATAGTGAATTTGTATACGAACATACCCGTGCTAGAGACGATAAATATTCTCGAGAGACTTTTAATCAAGACAAATGTCTTAAAACAGATACAAATTGATGAACTTATATTTTTATTGAAAATTGTTGTGCAACAGAATTACTTTACACACGACAATAAGTTTTTTATCCAGGAAAATGGGCTGGCCATGGGTTCACCGGTGAGTGGAATTTTAGCGGAGATTTACATGAATCATTATGAGAACAAGTATATACTATCTGACCAAAACAAGTTATACAATAAAATCATCTCATACACACGGTACGTAGACGACACATTTTTAATTTTTGGTGGTACTCTTAGACAGATAGACGGATTGCTTACTTTTTTGAACGGCATAAACAGTAATATTAAATTCACTATGGAAGTAGAACATAACAATATGTTGAATTTCCTGGACGTAACCACATATAAACGTAATAACCTCCTTAGCTTTAAAATATATAGAAAGCCAACAACAACTGATATAGCCATACATGCTAGTTCCAATCATCCTTATACACATAAAATGGCAACTTTTAACGCACTGGCACATAGATTGACAAATATACCGATGGACATAGAAGACTATAATGATGAAATTAATATAATAAAACATATAGCGATAGTGAATGGTTACAATAGTAAAATCATTGATAAAATAATATAAAAACACGCTAATAAATTAAAACGATTGGACAAAGTTAAAGATAAAACCCAATATGTTTCTGCTAGATATACAAACATACTACCTAATACACTACATAATGAATTAAAAAAGCTAGGGATTATTGTCTCATTCAGGACCACGAACAAATTAACAAATATACTTAAGCCTAATACCAAAGCATTACTAGAGGATTGTTCCGGCGTTTATAGAATCCGGTGTAATGAATGCGATAAAATCTATATAGGCCAGACGGGGAGAAAATTTTCCGAGAGATTTAAAGAACATTTACCTAAGAAGTTCCCCAATAATAATGTATCGCATTACGCACAACATCTAATAAACGAAAATCATACATACACTGGATTTAAAGAGAATTTGGAACCTTTACATATAGGTAAAAAGGGTCAACTACTGGATGCTTTAGAGGAATTTGAAATATACAAGGCCTTAAGAAGAAATAAAAATCAGGTACTTAATGAACAGTTATCATTCAAATCAAATAAACTATATGACACAGCTATGAAAACAAACCGTGAATAGCGTGTACGGATCAGTTGAAAGTCGGACTTCGGCCAGTGCACTGGTTCGTTTGTAGCGTATTCCGATACAGATTTAATGTTCAATGTTAATTTATTTAAGTGTGTTATGTGTTTGTGTCGTTGTGAATTTTTAACGAAACCCTAATAATAGGGTAGATTTGCTTTTACCTGAAGATGGGGATATAAGCCCTGAAACATGTAGTAATTAAAAAGAAAAAGAAGATCACTTAGTGGATAAAATAAGGTAATTATTTATTTAATCATATACAGTGATCTGGAGACCAACGGTAACTATGTATATAATAATTTGTCTGACTGACAATTTGTGTGACTGTGCCAGACCGACAGCGAAATATCTTATAACACCAGCTAATGGCTTTTTTTGTTAACAGTTTACGCAACAAAACGGAACAAAAAATAAAGCCTATTTAAAACAAAAATAGAAGCCGTGATCATTACTGAATATTATCAGTTGTAGTCAGCGAGTAATTCAATGCCTTCCATAACTGTGTCAGAACTTATATCATCACTTGAGTCAGCGTTATGTGGACCAATTGCCATAGTTTATCTTCTCCCTTGATTGTGTGCTTGATACAATGACGCCACTTTTCCGCCGTTGTTCACTTACATTCTTCTCTATCAATTCTTTATAGCAGCCACTTTATATATGTTGTATTCTGTCGAGCAACACATTCTTTCAGCTGGTTCTCATATTAGTTTAGTGGGATTCAGAATACACTGACAAGGAGGAAGTCTTAAAACGACGAGTCCCGATTTAAGTGGTAAGATAACTTTTACATGACTGTACAGACATTCCCCACATACGCGTAACGCTGTACTGTGTGAACAGTGTGAACGCCCCTGACCAACAGCGTTTCAGATGTACCACGTGGGTTAGTTTACATCAGGATTCAGCTAAGAACGGATAACAGGATACATGATATGTGATGAAAAATGTATCTCTCTGTATTTTGATATGCATATTTAAATATGGTTTTAACAATCCCGTCCCAACAAAAAATAATATTTCTACTAGTAATTTTGTACAAACCACTATGTTGTCTTTGGTATTGACGAGCGCTTTCGGCAGTCAAGCCATCTTCAGGTAATTTACCAACGGGTAAATTTACCAATCCATATTCAGCCTGTTGGTAAATGACCTGAAGATGGCTTGACTGCCGGAAGCGCTCGTCAGTACCAAAGACAACATAGTAGTTTGTACAAAATTACTAGTAGAAATATTTGGGACCACTAACACTGCAATACAACAATAAAATAAAAGTAATAGTTGTATTTAGTGTCATTTGGTTGTAACTATTTGGTTAAGTATGTCTCACACAATGCCTCACTCATTCCCTCCTACATTTTTTACACTGCTGTTGACGAGAAAAGTTGCCGCTCGTTTAAAATTCAAATCAGAGTCGCCGGCGATAAATTGTCGCAGCGCAGCGATAACTATGCATTCAGTGTGACAGCAACCTCACCCTGCATATTCAACGCTACACACTAATCGGTCGCTTCAACCTAAACGCAAGTAGAGAAAACTGACATGTAATACGTATAATTACATAGAGCTCATTGTTGATAGTACACATAATATTATTATGTATTATGGTATTTACTAAACAAGCAGGGGCGTATCGTATATACTTACTAGCTGTTACCCGCGGCTTCGGACGCGAATATTTGATTTTTAATAAGTATTTTAATATAATTTTTATTGTCTGTGTCTATATGGCGTTCTGTCAGCTCGTATAGCAATTTTGCACTCATTAGTCAAATTCTCTCCAAACCTGTTTTGAACACTTGTACTAAATTATTATGTTGGTGCAACAGAATTTGGAAATTTAAAAGTACCCGTTTATAAAGAATTCGGAGATTTTTATGAAATACCCGTTAACTCAGAAACGTTAGGTTCCTTATTTTAAGTGTTATTGTGTTATAAGCATTGTATATCAGTAAAACGTTATGTTTTCTCAGCCATGGCTTTTATTTACTTCAGCAATAAACAAAAAACCAAAAACCGTTGTCACCTAACCTCACAAATGAAAACAATACGTATTTTCTCTTTGCATTAAGAAATAGGACAATTTACAATTAGTACACTTCTTATTTTCAACATCGTAATATATTGATGCAATCGCATATTATAATATAAAACATCGAAAATGAACTGCAGGGACGGATAAAGGTACAGCTCCGATGCCGCTAAGTATCATTTGTTTATTTACTTGTTAGTGTGGTAATTAATTCTGGTCTCCATGCTGTTGTTGACATCTTTATACGCGCCAACGAAAATACATAGTTAAATCGTGCGATCGGGGCAAAATATCAAATTCAAAGTTAGACGGTGCTTTTCACCTTGTACCAAAGGTTACCTGTGCAAAATTTGGTGACAATCGATGTAACGGTGTGGATTTGTATCAGTACACATAAATCCTCAGACTTTGAGTTTTATATAATATATGCATATAAATACTAATACCACCTCCATCCATCCATCTGTTTGATACCGTTAACATTATCGTTTTATTACTATCCCTTCTAAGCCAAGAGTCTAATTTGTCTAACGACAGAAAGAATAAGTAACAAGGTTCTTTTTGAGTGTTAGCGTGGTGTGATAGATTGAAATACGAGACGCACGCCAGCGCAGGCCGGAAGCAAAGAACTTGGAGGCACATTGAAAGTAGAGTAATGCATGTGTGTGTGTGTGTGTGTGTGTGTGTGTGTGTGTGTGTGTGTGTGTGTGTGTGTGTGTGTGTGTGTGTGTGTGTGTGTGTGTGTGTGTGTGTGTGTGTGTGTGTGTGTGTAGGTTTTAGCTATATAGATGAAGGAAGTGGCTGATGAAAGTGCCAATAAGTTTGGATTTTACATGACGGCGGCAAGAACAGGGACGAGTAGCGCAGGTCGCCAAAGCTGGAAGGAGGGCACAAAGAAGAGGGCTAAAGACTTGGTAAGTAGTTGGGAAAAATTGAAGTTGTTATGCGATCAGGGAGGTTGGCAGATTGATTGTGTTCGAAGTTGGGAGTTCCAACAATGTTTCTGTTTCTATGACGACGGCGGCGAGGATTTCTGCTAGAAGGTTCATCGGCTATGACAAAGAGGCGGTCTACGAAGAAGGAAGATCTGCGGGTGTTGCGGGTAGTTTTGTTGACGGAGGTGGCTATGGATTGTAGGGAAGTGCGTTGTTTTGCTGTTTGCCAGTATTTCCAGTTTGTCTTGTACAGGTTTAGGAAGAGTTTGTTAAGTGCACACGGAGCGGTATCAGAGGTTTTGGTGACGGGTGGTCTGCGGTAGATAAGTCGAAGAGCTCGCCGTTCGGTGATTCGGAAGGGTTTGAGGCGGGCCTGGTCGGGAGTTAGAAGTACGCGATGGGCGAGTATCATGAGAGGGCGGTTACAGTCAGTGTAGATTCAGTTAAGAAGTTCGCTGGAGCAACGATCTTTACTACTGAGAATTCTGAGAGAGCGGATTCTTTTGTGGGCTTGGTTTGAGGTTCGTGTGATGTGAGGTCGACAGGTACGTTTGCAGTCTAAGGAAATCGCCACTTATAACTGTCTATAGCCTGCAGGATTCCACACTAATGTTCCATAATATGGGTCCTTAAAAAGCACTTGAAAACTTTAGAGGATATACTTGAGTGCGGCGTGGCAGTAACACACACCTGCTCGGCTAACTGAGAAACGCTCCATTGTTCGAGAACATTCCGTTGTTACAGTGTGTGTGTGTGTGTGTGTGTGTGTGTGTGTGTGTGTGTGTGTGTGTGTGTGTGTGTGTGTGTGTGTGTGTGTGTGTGTGTGTGTGTGTGTGTGTGTGTGTGTTGTGTAGCCTAATTCTTTAGGTAATTCAGTAGGCCTGTACAAGAATCAGTCAGATATGATCAAAATATTTTTTTTTAACAAAGTTTTGTTATTGTATATATATTGTATTTGCTGTTAGCGTCACACTAAACAAACTGTGATAATTTGAAAAGATACCGCTACAAATTTGATATCATTTGAATCGATATTGTTATGACGGTCTACTTGATCGTCGTAGGTACAGTACAAAACAAAATACAAGACACCAATTAAGTCACTAATCACCAGCTTTAATTTTCACAGTTAAACAGTTCGTAATTAACAACACAGTTTCTTACAACAAATCAAATAAAAATTGTTCACACGCAATAAAATGTCAACTAATACGATTCAATCACAATTGTATTACAATATACACCCCGATCATAAAACACAACACTTCACTAATAACCACTTGAACGCACACAGAAATATCGCCCGACAATAAACTCGAACCACACTGTAATATAACGCAACTATAACTGAAACTGAACGTCGTTGAGTACTGGTATTTATACCGCCCCCCAGCCGTAATACTAGATTATTCCATACTGCTCGTTAGCTCTGCACTACGACGTAGTTAATTGCGGCCTTGACACAGTCCGCGCGGCTGGCGACTTCCAGAAAATTCTCGCGAGCGCATGTTGAAATCACGTACGCCACAACATTCAGCCGTATTCCACTGGATCGTTCGATAAACACGTAGATTGTTCTGTGAAGTCGTAACAATATATTTATAATATTGTTAAATATTCTAAATATTTAACAATTATATTTAGAATACAATATATACAATAACAAAATTTTATTCTTTCGGTAAAATATATATTATTCTGTAATTAATCCAGTATGCCTGTACAAGAATCAGTAAGATATGATCAAAATATTTATTTTTATTTTTTTTATTGTGTGTATCGTATTACATTTTTAATGTATTTCTGTAAATGATATCAAATTTCATATCATTGATGTCAATTTGCACTGGTATCATTTCAAATTGTCACAATTTGTTTATTGTTTCGCTATCAACAAATATTGATACGACAATGTCGTCGTCTATCTATAATATACCGGTTGTAATTTGTAAGAGTGACATCAGGATCCGGCAGAAACACCCACACGCGCAATATCCCGTCACCCACGTTCAGTCGGAAGCTGGCGCCTACTCCACTGCACGCACACGATACCATATTGTGATCGAGATTACTGCTACTGCTACCTGTCCCCCCCCCCTGATAGTAATTAATCCCTCAGCTGCCATTTACATTTAATTAATTACACAGAACGGATACAACAAATCTCGCAGCAATATATAAATGACTCTGTACCGTGGGAAGGTGTAATATAATACAGTTTAATACACCTTGTAATTACTGTTAAATATAAATTAGTTTTAATGTTAATGGACGGCTTATTTTCTTCATTGATAAAGTAAAGTAAAGTAGGTGTTACGCATCATTTTCGTATTGAAAGTCTGTTTAGGAATTATTTTAATCAAGTTGTGTTAAATTACTGTGAACGTTCAATACTCATAAGTAATGTTCATATTGCTAAGACGCGTCCAAAGCAAACTAAGTAGCTACAGTTTACCTTTAATTTCATTGTATAAACAATAAATACAATAAGCACCAGGTGAAAATGCACCTACTTTCAGTGTATTTATTTTAAGATATTATATGTACATATGTGTGTGTGTGTGTGTGTGTGTGTGTGTGTGTGTGTGTGTGTGTGTGTGTGTGTGTGATATTAAGAATGCTGAGGTTGGAACAATAATTTTCCCGAAACATGCTCCAAATAAAGGAAAAAACATCTTTTGGTAAAATCATTATAAATATTAAATTTATTACAGGTGTGTGTGGGTGTGTGTGTGTGTGTATATATATTTATATATATTCATAAATGCTCATATTTCTCGCGCGCGTGTGTGTGCGTGTGTGTGTATAGATGAATAAAATTAAAATATTTCGAAGTTAAATACTATTGAAATATTGTAATTCACAAAATAAAAAAATATATATGTAACACTAATATATTATATGTAATTCCGTAGTTTAATCCACGTAGGCCCATATAAGAATCAGTAAGATGTAATCAAAATAAATTTTGTAACAAAATTTGTATTGTGTGTATTGTATTCTATGTTAAATGATTTCTGTTACAATACAACAAATCTCACGGCAATATGTAAATGGCTGTGTACCGTGGCAAGGTGTAATATAATACAGTGTAATAAAACCTGTAATTATCGCTTGATCTAAATTAATTTTAATATAAATGGACGACTTACTTTTTTTCTGCATCGATAAATTGAAATATGGTGCTATGAGTCGTATTTCTAATTGAAGTCTATTTACGGAATATTTAAACAACTAGTGTTAATCACAGTAAACGTTCAATACTCATACGTAATGTTCATATCTTTACGACGGTATCACGGATCGTTGTACGGTATAGTGGAAAACAAAACACAGACACCGATGAAGTCACTAATCACCAGCTTTAATTAATTATAATTAATAATTTGTAATTAACGGGACCTCTCTCCAGAAATAAAGAGCAGAACTGAAAAGTCGAGACCAGTGTACACTACGACCAGTTTATTCAAAAGTCACGATTTAACAATAAACACAAAGGTGAGACTTTTATGCTGCTACGTATTCTCGGTCCTCTTCTACGGTGTAGAAACTTGGACTTTCACTGGAGCCACAAGTAAAAAATTGGAAACTTAAAAAAAAACGTGGCTTTACCGCAGAATACTGAGCATTTCATGGAGAGCGCATATAACTAACGTTGGAGTTTTTACAAACATGAAGAAAGCTAGGGAAGTTATTAACACAGTGAAGATAAAAAGCTTCAGTATCTGGGACAACTCATGAGAAAGGAACAGAGATTTTACTTATTGCAGTCCACACTACAGGAAAGTTCTTGGGCGACCGAGAATCTCATGGTTGAGATATTTAAGGACCTGGTTTGGCATGAATACAACTGACTTATTCCGTGCAGCAGTACAGAAAGTTAAAATAGTCTTCGTATTGTTTAAATTAGCAGCCATCCTTAATATTTCTTTTATGAATTTGCTAACTGCTATAATTTTTATTGTTCGACTAAGCTTTTCGTCATCACTGACATCTTCAGGTCTTAAACAACGTCTATCAACTGTACGTTGTAGGCTTTTATACTTTAGGCCCCTCCCCTTATGTCATCGCCCCTCCTATTGGTTCTAGCTGCTACCGCTCTTCACGAGAACTTTGTCTACATTTTTCCGTTAGGCATTTTTCTAACGTCCGTCAAATTGTTTTAAGAATCTCCCGTTAAATTCTTCATTCTTGACTTATAATTTTTTTTGTAACCTTTTACATTTCGTCATTTTTAGTGTGTTATTCTTATTATTTTAATTTATTTATGTTTATTGTTTAATATATAATAAAATATTTCTTCATTTGTAAAATCCACTTTTATATTCATTAATTTATTTTTATCTTCTTTTTTAACTTTAAGTATTTCTAGTTCTTCTATTAATTTTCTTTTTTGCGGATTGTTTTCTATTTTGATAAAATAGATTGTTATTCTTATAAAATGACACAAAAAACACAAACAGTTGGTTGACAGTTTGTCGTTGGCAACGAGACGATGCGCATCGGACTGTGCCGAGACTGTGTCGATGTTAAATTATGCCTGGTGTTTTTGTGTTTTTTGTGTGTTTTAACTAGTTGACGACCCCTTTTGGGTGAA
This sequence comes from Magicicada septendecula, assembly GCA_034769895.1. NCBI lineage: Eukaryota > Metazoa > Arthropoda > Insecta > Hemiptera > Cicadidae > Magicicada > Magicicada septendecula. The sequence goes on along the minus strand of CM068367.1, from coordinate 1,427,715,400 downwards.
TTAGATGTTTTTATAGTATTGAAGCCTGATGATGAGGATTATCCTCGAAACGCGTCGTTTTAAGGAAAAACCAAATAAGTCACAAGACGGACGTTAATACAGGTAAATTTTCTAAATCTGGTAAATTTAAATAGCTCACACAACAAAGATAATACAACAACTAACGGTATATACAAAATTGAATGCCAAGATTGCAATAAATGTTATATAGGACAAACAAAAAAACAGCTGAAAAAACGTTATTTTTAACACCTAAATGCATACAAAAAACCAGAAATATATAAATCCAATTTAGCCAATAAACACAGGACACGAATTCCCAGACATAACCAATGTATCACTAATAAAACATATACCACACAAAGGCACCATAATGAACATATGGGAAAATTTACAAATATGCAAGCATAAAACAGAAAAGAAACTAATACCTGAACAAATACAAATCAATACAAAACATGACACAATATTCAAAGCACTCAAGATTGAAAATACACAAAAAACTAACACATACACCACAATCACACACAATAAAACCAACTTGAAATACCAGAAGCCAACAGGAAGCCACAATAGCCAACCAACAACACATATGTACTTCACCAGACAAAAGAACCGGAAGGCTGAGGATGGGTACAAGACAGTACCCGAAACATGTTCCAAATAGAAAAATAACATCTTGATGTAAATTTATGTATAAATATTAAATGTAATGGTTAAATACGCGTATCTAGTTTCCGTATTCAGATATAAACGGTTTTTCTTAGAAACAAGTTTAACTTATTTTAATATTTCGATACAAACTCTATGGGTTTACTAATTCCAAAAAATGTTTTGAGCCTTATAGCTTTTATTTATTGTTCATGCAATACCTTCCAGCGAGAAGCGTTGTGTAAGTAATAAGTGGCTTCATTGGTGTCTGCATTTTGTTACTACAGTATAATGCGGCGATCCGATCCGTGAAACCGTCATACCAACACTGAGGTACAATCGATTTCTCTAGGAAAGGTGTTCAACGTATGTAAATATTTTAATACAGATCCCCTTAATTTGCAAATTACTTAAGTATTTTCAGACTTATAGCGTTATTTTTATTTTCAACGTAATACTTTCCAGCGAGAAGCGTTGTATAACTGTAATGGTCTGAAAACTGTATACCGTAAATATTACTACGGCAATTATGTAACGATCTCGCCTTTCCGAGAACGTGATTTCTACACGTTTCTCAGCTAGCCGAGCAGGTGCAGTGTCTTGGTCAAGGCTGCACTCAAGTAGTCTCTAGAAGGTTCGAGTACTTGTAACTACGCAAATTATGTTGTCATGCCGTCAGAAATGTGGACAATTATTCTGTAACCTCTTTGAAATCTATATAAGCAACAACGGCCGGCTTAGTGAGTTAGTTACACCTGGTGTTATTGTAAAGTGCGGATCAAGTGGTTGTTGTGAAAAGTGACTATTGCGTTATAAATAGTATAGAACTCTAACAGTTGACAATTGCCATTTCGTATGAGAGTGCCTTGTTCGTTTTAAGTTGTTTTCTTGTGAATATTTACAGCTGGTAATTAATAACGTCATTGCTTTCTGTATTTTGTTTCGAGCGTACAATACGACGATCTGTGAGACAGTCGTGATAGTATTGATTGTAAACGATTTTTCTTAGAAACAAGTTTAAACTCTGTTAGTATTTTAATAGAAACTCTCTTAATTTGCAAATTACTGAAATATTTTGAGCCTCTTGACGTTTAAACATTTTGTATGTAGTATCTTCCAGTGAGTGACGTTGTATAACATTTAATGATTGTACACCGTAAATATATTGGAACAAAATTAGCTATAATTGTAAAGCAATATGAATATTATATAAGTCTATTGTTTCAAAAGTAATATTGCTTGATAATTTGAAGTGATAATAGTGGATATTTGATCATGTAACCATCTTAGAAAGCAATACAGTATCGAGAGAACTATTATGGGTAACATGAACTTGCAAAATTTTAGACAACAATGATGACATTGTTTGTCATCCATTTTATAAATGTTGGTACATATATATATATATTATTGTATATTATATATATATATATATATATGTTATATATATACATATTTACATACCGTCTCAGTAAACATATTGTACTGTTAACGTAAAGTAAATGAAGAAAAGTTGTAACAGTTCATGTGTTCTAGTGCAAACGAGTATGTTAATAGGTGTTGTTTCATTCATTCGTTATTTTAATCTCGCGCAGTGAAATTTATTTTAATTTTTCTTGATTCTTTTTTAAACTTTACGTGCGTTTTATTAACGATGTAACAAAATAGTGTTACACCATTACAGAAGGCTGTACATGTTTATCGGGTATCCCAGCACAGCCCAGCTGTAATGTTTGTGTGCGTACGTGACGCTTAACATGTGTCAACAATCGAGGCTGTTCCAGACTTCACATGTCGGCGCATTGTGTTCAAGGACTCAATCAAATTCGCTCTAGTGTTTTCGAGTAGTGTTGACACGAATTATGTATTACCCTGGACCACTATTTAAACAACGACAGCCGCCGTTTAGAAGCTCAGGTTAAGTGGCGATTTAGTCAAGTGAGGTTCAAAGTATTGTGGCAAAGTGTTATTGGGTTATAATTGTGCGGTACTCTATTAGTTGACATCATTATTGCGTGTAGAGACAAAGTTTGTTCGAATTATTATACAAGATGTTTATAAAATGTATTTGTGATTAATTAAAGCTGGTGATTTGTAACTTCATTGATGTTTTGAATTTTGTTTTCCACTGTACCATACGACGATCAGTCCATATGGTCCATACGGAGACCGTCCTAACAATAGATTATTATTTGTATAAATAGAATACGTGAAGTAGTAGGTTGAAAATGACTAATTTCCTATATGTTTGTAATTTGTTAGCAATAATACTAACCAAAAGCCAAAACGATGAAGATCACACACACACACACACACTCTCACTCACTCACTCACTCACTCACTCACGTATATGGACTCGCAAATACATAATATGTAGAACAGCGTATAAAGCGCATTCATTGAAGTGCCTCGTCTTATCAAGGGCGTAAACAATGTAGGCCCATACCAGGGTCACGGCCAAGAGCTCCTCAAAAATCGATTGCGCGCGTCACACTGTTGTAGAAACAATGCGCATGTCCGCTCAAGTGTCAGCCCTGTGGGAGAAAATGTTAATACAGTGTGTCACTTCATAAAAGGTGAGGTTGCGGTGCCGCGACTCATATATTATCTTAATCGAATCATTTTTAACATGTACTTAATTATATACTTATGAGGTCGCTGAAACAGCATTGCCATTAGCGAACTTAAAAATTATAATAATGAATTGTAAATCATACAGAAATGCTTATACAGATGCAGTAAATTAAATATTAAACTACAAGTTGTTAAACAAAGATATATATATATATGTAACAGCAAATGTGAGATTCATAAAAGAAATTTTAGTGCGGCGACACCTATGATTTATCTTAACGAAATTTATCTTATTTTATTTTATATTATATCTTCATAGAATAATTTATATATGCGATCGCACTCTCATCATATATTTAATACTATAAAATTAAGTGTTTTCAATTTTTACCTGTAAAGTGAGGAGACAAAATTAAAGATAAGAATTTATCACATAATATGATTTATTATTTACTGAGTACGAAAAATAACTTCATTATAAGACAACCAAGCAATGTCTACCAATTATTATTTAGTTATTATTTACTAATTGTTATAATTTTAACAGCTCTCAGGCTCGAAAAAACAGGACTTCTTTATTATCGACAATATTTATTGTCTTCTAAATATTCAAATAAATGTTTTTGGAACTCTTGAAATAAAAGAAAAATAATTTAGGTAATAAAGTAATATATTGCATTTATCCTATCTAGTAATATATTCTATCTAAAATTACTAACGATTCTATAGACAAGTTGTGAGCAATCATCTGTAAATTTTTACAAATATTTTTATAAATTTAAATATTTTTGTAACATTTTAATAATTTGTATATATTTTGTTATATAATCTATATATATATATATATTAAGTTAAAATATTTTTATATTTTAAATTTACAAATTTGTACAATTTTTATACAGATATGAAGTTTAATAGTTCCAAAACCATATATATATTTAAAATATTGTCGTCAACAAAGTCGAACGTCATTAGTAAACGAAATTTGTACTTCATTTGATGCTTGAAATCGGCTCAGTTGACTGTAACTCTCAGAGATGGATTTTATTATGAAAATAATACGGAATTGAAATGAAAAAGTTGTCATGAATTAATTTTCCTAATACTTTTATTAGAAAATAAAATTTAAATAGTACATAATTTCACTAAAAATACGGCATAACGTGTTTTACATACGGAAAGGGTAGGCAATGTCGGATAAAGATGTGGAACTAAGTGATGGCTAAATCATGGATAATAAACATATGATCAACAGTCAAAACAGTATACATTTTTGTATTACTGATTACGATTACTCTGCGTTATATACTAGAACATTGATCGTAATAATTATTCAACAGTTGGAAGTACCTGACATTAGAAATAATTTATGTAGCCTATACTAGAAATCATATTCAATTGGTTGTAGTTTACTAAGTTGATATACTTCACATTTAAATAATAATTTCGTTGAACATTGTCATATTGTTTGTTTGGACGACATAATTTGGTGTTAAATTAATATTGTTCACAGCTTAACTGTGATAATATTTTTTAAGACTTTTTTTACACTTCCTAATATGCTGTAGTCGTTACATGCAAAATATAGTTATGAAAATACATGCCAACAAATGATTTGTGATAAAACTTTGTGTTATGACAAAAAGTTTTCCCATTTCTGCAAGTTTTATATTAGCTTCATAGAAATTAGATTTTTTTAACTGAACGGTGATGGTTTTAACCAGTTAATCTACAGTCGTCATTATCTTCTAAACTGTTTTAGGCTTTAGCGGCCTGTTCCTATTCCACAGTAACACTATTCTCTTATTTTCTTAATTTCCTATTTTCTTAGGTCTAACAACTTTCCTTCTGCCTCTAGGTTTGTAGCCTTTTGCCGCCTTCGGTATTCCACTTTCTTTCATTCTATCTATGTGTTGAATCTATTTTCTTTTGTATTCTTTAATTCTTTCATTAACTGCAAACATATCTCTTTATTTTTGCTTATCATATAGATGACTGCTTATCTCCTCTTTTCTTATATGATCTCCCTTATTACACCTTTTAACTGATCTCAGAAATTTCATTTCTGCTATTTGTATCTTCTGTTCATCTTTTTTCTTTATGACCCAAGTTTCAGAACCGTACAGTAGTGTTGGTATTGCTATTGTTTTATAAAATTTTATTTGAGTTTCTTTCCTAAGGAGACCTTAGGACATTTTCACATCGAGGAGTAGGATATACGGAATATAGAGCCGTTTGGACCAGGGTCTCTACCTACTCAAGGCCGTCGTAGTGTGGTGAATAACCACACCCTTTTCGAGGTGGTCCTATAACAGAACACGACGGATCTAGACCAGAGAAGGTCGATAAAGAATCTAGCCCGCATAGGGTTGGTTGCCCTATAGGATGGTCTCAATCGACATCTCACAATTCCAGCAGTAGCCTCGGAAACCAGGTTAATCTACAATCTATGATACTAATCAAATAGCCCTCATGGGAACAGAAAATGTTTCGTAATTATGTTGGATTACGTTTTAATTCTTGCAAAGGAGAAATAAAGTGTAACGAGTACTTGAGATTAACTTGTTACTAATAAAAATATTAGCGTGACGCACTATAATATTTTAATTTTATCTGGTATCTTATATGCCGTGACTCATATTTATTTTGAAAGATAAAAATCTTCTTTATTTATCAGCATTTTCATTAAAAATATAAGTATCTAGTATTAGAAGAACTTGAACACTTTTCGCTGAGGTTTTGACGCAACCATTCCATATATTATACATTATTAATAACAAAAATGTTTACAAGAATATATTTTATTTGATAAATTACATATGTTTTTATAGTAATCCAACTATCAACATCAGATATAAATTCTCATATATAATCCTATTTATATCTGACGATGATAGTTGGATTACTATCAAAACATGTATAATTTACAATATAAAATGTATTCTTGTAAATAGTTTTATTATTAATAATAAAACATGCTTCAAGGTGCTAGTGATCTAGGAGATGGAAAACTAGGAGATGGAAAATTAAGCTTAATGAACTGAAATCTGTCCATATTAATTTTACAAACAAAAGAATAGAGAACAGTCTTCCAGTTACCTTAAATGGTGTTGTAGTACCATATGCAAACACTGCCAAATATTTGGGGATGACCCTAGATACAAAGCTACGATGGAAAGAGCACATCAGAAAAAAAAGGACGGAGCTTGGTCTCAAATATAGACAACTGTATTGGCTCTTGGGACGAAATTCTCAGTTGTCAATACACAACAAAATTCTGATATATAACCAAATTCTGAAACCAATTTGACTTTATGGAATTCAACTGTGGGGTTGTGCGAAAGAAACGAACATTAGATGTATTCAAACCTTCCAGAATAGAGTGCTACGGAACATGGTAAATGCTCCATGGTACATCAGAAATAGTGATCTACATCGTGACCTTAGGATCCCTGATGTCGCCAGTGAAATTAAAAGGTTTGCTGCAAAGCACGAATCTAGATTACACCAGCATATCAATGTAGAAGCTATTCAACTGCTTGACAACTCCAATACAGTGAGAAGGCTGAAGAGAACTAAAACTTTTGAATTAGTGTAGTGCAGTGTGTGCAGAAATCTAGAAAGTGATATATAGTACACCAGTGGGTGACTGTATAAGTAACTTAAAAACATTAGATGTAAATTGATGGTTGGTCTTTTAGACCAGTTTCAATAAATAAATAAATAAAAAAAAATTAATAATAATATAAAAAAAATAACAAGAATAAATTTGAGCATTCATGAATATCATGTGGTCTGCTAAAACAACTTATTTAACCTATTGAAAATACTTTTGTAGACTACATTTTATTCTTTATAATATTTGTGTTAAAAGGCTACATTGTGTTCTCTCAGCGAGAAAGCTGAATACTAGAACACAGAAACAATATTCACCCTTTCTCAGTCGCCGCCTTATGCGGAATATTATATATACATTAATATATAATATTATATATATTAATATATAATATATACTCGACCTTCCTATGAGTAATGTCTCTTACGTCTATTTGATACTCTTCGAAAATCTCGCTTAATTAAGAGTTACAGAATTTGATATCTTTGTGTTATATGCCTTTAAAATCGAGTGTGTGTGATTATGAACGAATATTGAATGATTTTCTTAAATTTGTCTGTATTAAATCAATACCGTTGTTTGACAGTAGGTAGGAAAGAGAGTAAAGAAAGGCGAAGAGAAATACTCTCTTTGTATACGATCGAGTATTTCAAATATTTTCCGCTCGTGGCATCAGCTGTTTTCTACTTTTACGAACCCATTTGAGATTAAGTGACTTCAAATAGTACGTAATAATTATTTTCTTGATGTCCGTACTGATTCCCTTTCTCTTCTCGATCTTCTTGTTACCTGTAACCAACTACCATCTACTGGAAATAATACACATTTTATTATTTAAACACAAGGCATTCCTTGAATTTATTTAACATTTATGGTCTCCCAAAACATGAATTGACGACAATCGATTACTTCATAAATCACAGAATTATTTCGATCTTACTTTTACGAACATATATGATATAACAAATATTTTTATTTCAGTTTTAATAAAGAGAAAGAAATAAGTAATTAATTTCCCAGGGTTATTTAAGGTTCTCTGAACTTTGAGAAAGTCAGAAATGTATATGGGTCAGTATCAAACTTTACATATTTAATTTTAAAATTTGTATGATCGGTATCATTCAGTTGATCTTTGGACCACTAGAGCGCAGGCTACGTTTCTTCACTGACAACACGAACGTTATTTAATGGCTGCCGGAATGTTATTAATCAAGCCACGTTTTTCTGTTTTTTGGTTAATTAAAATAAAGTTTATGTTCACCTTGTTTTCAGATGAATTTAAAGAGATGGTGCTGTTTTTGGTGTTCTAGATTTATTGTTGAGTTGTAGTTTAGTTAAATTTTATTAGGAAACGATTTCACCCAACGATGTTGAATTTCTGTAGACTAGGCTTGAAAGTAGATGACTGACTTTACAATTTCCATCAATTTGCTGACGTGAATTATTCTGTTCCAAGGATTTCTAGGATGTAGTGGATATCACTCATTAAATTTATTAATTTTGTAATGATTAGTTCCGAATAGTAATTACAATTTTCTTAATTTTTACAAGACATTACATTTGTTTCAACTTCTCACATTGAATATTTTTTAACAATTAATTCCAATCTTGTTAGCTAGTTACTCTTAGTAACCAATAACTTGATGGTTTTTTATTGGCTACCCTAGGTACCGGTTTAGGTAAATAGGCTAGTATATAATATTATTATTTATTTTCTTGCCTTTAAAAATACTCCTTTACCAATCGTAGTTATTATTAATTTTAATTGATATAAGAGTTTTCTTCATAGATTTATTTAAGCTTGACTGCAGGCATTTTATAATTTAATTATTTTTTAATTGAGTTTATTTACTACTTATATTTCATTGAAGGTATCCTTACTGTATACTACTTTATTTTACCTTCCATCTTTTTAGTATAGTTTCAATTGGCCTTTATTTTTATTTTATTTATAACCCTGGATTATTTTACATCTAAACAAAATAATTATGATCAACAAAAATATTAATTCTAATTCTAATGCCTTTGTGGCCTACACAATACAAAATTACAACAACTGGTTAACAGTAATACAGTTTATGACTATCATACTCCTTCTTTCCTCTCCACCACAAATTTGTGAAAAGCTCTTTTTAAATGTTAGACACTTTCACTAATCATTCTATGTTCCACTTTGTACACTGCACTTTTATGAGTATTGTTTACTATGTTTACAGTGTTTTTAGAGTACAAAGGTTCTCATAGCTTGATACCTAATCCCCATTTCTGACTTTTAAAAATGGGTGATTACTGGTTTTTTTCTGTTGTGATTATAATTATCATATTTATTTAGTTATCATATTTGGGCAGGGGTTATGTAACGTTACAATATATATATATATATATATATATATTTCAGGATAAGTATAAGCAGGGTGCGGCACGGTATGCCTAACAAGTGACGCTGTTATGGCCGCAGCGGCTGTGATATTGAACCAGCAAAGTAAGCACAACAAGCGTTACTGCCTCACTGCTGCTAAGTATTTTTGTTTCTATGTGTGTATTATAATATGGCGTTCTTGAAAATATCAGGCAAACTAATACAAAGCACATAATTTGTTTTACATTCTATATAGAAATGTCACATTTCTATATTAAAAAGAGATACAAATTACAATTTAAAACCGCACGTAAGAAAGGCCCTAACCAAGAATCATAGGAGATTCACAGGTTAAATAGAACATGATGATTAAGGTCGAAAAATGTTTGCATACAAAATGTTAAAACATTTGACTTAATCTGAGAAAGATGTGGCAAGAATAAATGTAACAGGCAGAGACAGGTAGATAGCACTGTGGTTTCAGGAAGGCAATCAGGGTTCACCAGTGAATGACAATACTTGGGAAGACAAGACTTGGTGTTTATCTAATAAAAATGGACAAACTAGTGGATACTCTAAAAGAGACAAAAAATAGAAAGGGAACAAGTTCTGATGAGATCAATATGGAACTTCTAAAATCTGGTGGCATACTCTTGCTTCGGAGACTTTTGCATTTATTAAACGAATGTTGGCAATTTAGTCAAGTTCCAGAATCAGGGAAAACAGCGGTCATTATTTCCCTGTTTAAGAAAGGGGTGGTAGTGAATGTACAAATTATAGAGGAAACCGTCTGCTGAATGTTGGGTATAAAATATGTGCTAGGATTTTACATAAGCGGCTTAAGATAACAATTGAAGCTTTGATAGGAGAAGAGCAAAATCGATTTCGGACTGGACTAACAATAGATAATGTATTTACCTTGCAACAGATTTTTGAGACAAGGAGACAATTTGACGTCCAGACCCACGTTGCATTTATTGATTTCGTTCGTGAGAACAGTGTGCGGGGGCAAATTATAAATTTGAATTCCCCGGCCGGATTTCGCGCTGCCTCAGCTGACGGACTGTGTGCTGTTGGAAAGTAAGAGTGGCCTTGACCGATATACCGCGACAACGCGGAGCCAAGTAATCAAGCCGGCTACTATTTATCAGCTGTTTTTGTAACCCTTCGCAATTCGTAACAAGTTTTCTGTACTCGTGGTCGGTAGGCAGAAAACGCCGCTCTCTCTCATTTCATTTTTTGCACTCCGACGGGACGTTTGGTCTGACGGCGCGGTACATTTGTGGTCCATCTTTACGAAATGAGTTCGTATTTATCTAAAGTGCTTTAGGTAAGCCAAAGTATTGTGTTTAATGTTAATTTAATAAGGGCTTGTGTGTTTTTAAACGTTTTTTTAGGTTAGAAGTACAATAACTTTGTTAAATGACTAATAAATGCATAAAACTTAAAAACAAAACTTGTAAAGAATTTACTTCTGAGAAAAATGGTGTAAATAAAGTCAATAAAAATAAACAAAAAGTTCCAATTGTTTCCAATTTTCCAAACGTGTTTTTAGGCAAAGATTTTTCTGTTTTACGTCGGATATCATAAAACGTATGGGAGATACAGTTCTGCGACCTGTTTTATTCAATTTTTCAGGTCAAAAACCTCAGAATTCGCCTCTTAATTTACCTTCCCAGAATTTCAGAAAGTCTTCATTTACCCGGGGGAACCGAAACCCGGGCGAAATTTTTCGCTAGCCGTAACTCGCTTACAAAGCGTTTCCGGACATATGTTTATATGAACTTTTCTTCTTCTTTTACACTATAGAACCATTTTTAAAATTATTTCCCTTTCCTTCCGAGACACCCGGTGTGTGTGTGTGTGTGTGTGTGTGTGTGTGTGTGTGTGTGTGTGTGTGTGTGTGTGTGTGTGTGTGTGTGTGTGTGTGTGTGTGTGTGTGTGTGTGTGTGTGTGTGTGTGTGTGTGCATAGTCGGGAGGAAAGTGGTTGCCGGGATGGAGACATTCAATCGGTCTTCATCTCCAGAGCGTAGGAACGCGCTCCCCAACGCCGTCAGATCTACAGAGATCCCAACAACAACAAGTGGAACAACTGCCCAGAAGAAGAAGTAAACGACCCGGAGTTCGAGCTCACCAGTTACCTCACCATAGTCATCGTCATCTCGAGTTTTCCATGGCAGGTATTCTTCTAAGTACAGGTGAGAGGATTCCTTTTATTAAACCACAAACACAGCACTCCACTGATTTTAACGCATGAAATGAAAGACACATTTATAAACAGTAAATTCAGATTTTCAATGATTTAGATTTTGTTGTAACATGTCCTGGAGACATATTTGTGAATGGCGTGATTAACTGTGTTAAAAGGATCAACTTGTTAATATATGTCTGCTACCATATACTGTATTTATATAAAACACTATTTGGCTTTTTTCAGCTGTGTGTAATTAGCAACAAAATTAAAACTGTTAGTTTGTCAGTTTTTATGATACAGTTTCTGGTGAATGTAAAATGTCAGTAATAAGTGCATAAATAAAGTAATTGTAAATTATTGTTTGTGGTAAGTTTTATAAATATTCTTTGGTAAGAACAAGTACATAATACATGGTCTATTACAAAACTTAGATAAGAATAAGTTCAGAAGTATCATTACGTTATGGGACACAATTTTTCTGGGCAACTGGTTCATAAAAATATTATGATAGTTTCAGAATACATTTTTTTAATAAGCATAAAAATTTGTATTTCTCAGATATAAACCGACAGACATACTACATGTTTATTGTCAATGATAATGGATTATTACGTGAGCATAAATTAAATTAATAAGGTACCATTATAATCGTCATTTAGTAACTGTTGAGTTAAACTGTGATTTAGAAAATGCCATTTTGAATAAATATTAATTCATAGCAATACCTGCTTATGTTAGAACAGTATACTTGAATGTGTTTGAATAATTTTGTTTGTTAAGAGTTTTGCTAATTGTGATTATTACTACTTGAATGATAGGTGTCTATAAAATAAAAATTGAGAATTCAATCGTGTACACTACATTAAAAATGTTATGATGATAAAATGAAACACTACGGGTAACGGGTTGTTACTATTACATAAGTGTTTTTTGCAAGTCTTGTCACTCTCGGCTCAGCGTATTTTTTTCTTCCATCTAGGCCAAGTGTCTAGTTTAAAAAAATTAAGTAAAAACCCCCCGTACAATTAAAAAGGGGACGTTTCAACAGGAATAAATTGTGGTGTATTATATAATTTCGCGGCTATCTACACATTGTATAACTATCAGAAGCCTGTATTCCAACTCTAAAATAATAGTAAATACTGGAAGGACAAAGACTAAAGAAATTTTAATAAATAAAGGAGTAAGGTAGGAATGTAGTATTTCGCCCACGCTTTTAATATATTGACGACACCATCCAATCTTGGAGACGAGATATTGACTGCGGAATTTGACTTAACCAGAACACGAGTTTGGATATTTTATTGTACGCTGATGATGCAGTCTTAATACAGGCAAACTGAGGATGAGCTCCAGCATCCTTTATATCGTTTAAGTCATATTAAATTTGTAAACAATATGATTTCCAAATATGTAAGCAGAAAACAGAAATCATGGCTTCTAGTCAGATCAAAAATTGTTCTTGAGGGACTTCAATTGCCTGGGTTGAGCTATCAGTATTGGGAACGACACAAGTTAACGAGATGGCACAATGGAAACGAGGGATACTGCCGTTATTCCTACATCCGAGGAATTTCGGATAAAATAAAGAGGGTTCTAAGGAAGCGCGGTGTGGTGACGGACTGCCTTTCGTTCTCATAATACCATAGCAACTTCTAGTTTGAATACAAAGGACGTAATACACCGACCTCCGTGTGAGTGTGGGGCACAGTATTTAGGAGAAACGCGCAGGCCTCTGGGGGTTCGCGTGTCTAAGCCAACGAAGAACGTCCAGTTACGTAAGACGAATGTCTTGAGATTGGCTTAACATGCCTGGGACAAACAGCATAGAATAAAATGCGATACCGTGTCCATAGTAGGTAATTAAGGAGGCGGGTGTCATCATGGTTAATGAGAACGTTTACGCCAAGCATGTAAAACATTCCTCCTCAGATTTGGCTTAATATTTTGAGGAATGTGATGAAAAGCTGTGATGTTGGTGATAGGTTTTTGTAAGTCGGTAATTTCCAGTAGGGGTTCAGAAATTTCCGTGTGGTTTGGTATTTTCCCTTTATGACGGAGTGAGAATATGTGAGGGGTCGAGGTCTTTCGTTTGGGGGGGGGAGGGTGTATAAATACTCAGTACAAGACAGCTGTTCAGCCGTTGTTAGATCTTTCAGCCGTTACTCACAGGTAAGGAAGATTGATTCTATTTTATATTATTTTGTAGTTGAGTGTTATATTTCCATTCCTATGTTGTGCAGAATGTTTTTTGGACTTTATTGCCATAAAAAGTTTTTAACCGTAGTTATGTATATATTTGTTCACATTTTGTAATGTTTTATTCTAATCGTTTTATGTTGTTTAACTTCTGACGGCGGCCTCAGGTTTGACGAATCAAAACATCAAGCGACAAAAAAATATTACGATGGATGCGTCCGAATAGATACAGCACCGTATA